>JAEIGF010000234.1:1037500-1487500 GCA_018903485.1 Drosophila littoralis | reverse complement strand
AAGAGTCGAGACGTCGAGGTATTGCAGAATCAAAATATATATCTTGAGTTTGCTGGCAATCTGGTGCCGGTATTAAAAACGGGCGAGCAACTGAATACCAAGTTTCAGGCATTTCGTGAGAATCGTTTGTCTTTCATAGTACATATCAAGGATCAAGAGCAGCCACACGCTCGCCTCTGTTTTATGAGCGAGCCGAAAGTTGGACCCGGTGAGGCACCATTGCAGCCAATCTGTGCTCTGAACGTGTCGCTGGCAGCCCACGAGGTTAATCGGGTGTTTAACCGGTCGAATGAAAATGGTATCGACAATGGATATAACATGGATCACGGCCTGAACTACAAGGATATGATCAATGCCGGCATAAAGGCCAGCACGAAATCGCCAGACAATACAATAATACGGCCAATTGCCCTCGCGACGGAAGACATACAGCGCGCTGATATTAGATTATCGGATATATCGAATTTGCTGGGAAGTGACTGGCCGCAGCTGGCCAAAGAATTGGGTGTACCCGAGACCGATATCGAGCTAGTCAAAGCTGAGTACGCTGATCAACCTGCTGCCCAGCAGGGTCTGGTTATGCTGCGACTCTGGCTAAAGCAGGAGGGCTCTCGCGCCACCGGCAATGCCATGGCCCAAGTACTAAACAAAATTGGCCGAGACGATATTGTTGAACAGTGCATCTTTAACCTGGAGCCTGTCACCGATAAACTAGAGCGCGGCCTGGCCACGGCCAGATTGCAACAAAATGCAACCAATCTCTCCGATGGCCTCAATGAAACCTTGAACATAGATCAGCTTAGCCAAGAAGATGAATTGTGCCGAAAAGCATGCCAATCACAGAATGGTATGTGATCCTTTTGATGCAGCCAATCTGCCATTAAAAACTAAACGCAAATATATATATATATATTTTATAGAGACAACAGATAGGGCCTGCTCGACACCTCCGCCAACGCCGAGTGAGCCGCAAGAATATCAGATTCCCGAATATGTGCATGAAAAGATCGTGTCAAAAGGTAACTATTAGAAAGGAATCCTGGCTTTTTATTGCTCTCTAATTGTACTTTTAATTTATTAAGGCCTTGAGACGGAGGACAATTTAATAAAATCATTGCACCTAAAAGATTTGGACAGGATTCCGGACACAGTTGAGGACACGCTATTGCATAACCTGGCGGACAAGTGCCAATTGGCCGAAAATATAAATGTTAAGGCAATTACGACGCGTAATTCAGATTTACAAAGCAATATTTCAAACAAAACAGAAGATTGAACAGTTGATATATCTTGTTTTGGTATGAACCATATATTTATTTATTTATGTATGTACTCTTTTTTGTTTGCAACTACAAACGAAGCTCATGTAGTATACGATACATGTTCAAATGTATTAAAAGGAGAATTATTTGGACGGACAGGACAACAATTTCAATTTTAGTTTTTTGCAGCTGCAGTTAAAAAATTAAATCTTTCAGAATTATTGCTTTTAGCATGGATTCTAATTTAAACCGAAGCCCGACGAGATATCTTCCAGTTTTGTTGCACCAGTAAAAACTTCGATGTTGTCTTGCAATATTTATTCAATGTGTATAATTAATTTGTCATTTGTGTGTCTTTAAATAACAAACATATTTAATACTTTTAGCTCGGTGTTGAATTCAATAGGAAGCCCGCGATTTGCACGCCTTGAATTCATCTGAGTAGGTTAATGCGTAATATTTGATTTCCAAAATAAATCGTTGAACCTTAATTGGATGTACTTGTTATGATATTAATTATGGTCAAATTGGTATGATATGGTATCATCGTGGGTAGACTATCGTTAAGAATGATAAGTATTTCGCTCATTTTTTAAAAGGGAATTTGTATACTTAGATGGAAATTGTTGGGAAAAATAAACTACCTTTCAAAAAAAAAAAGTATCGTTAAGTTACGGTAAAATGTTTGCTGTATGGGTTGCAAAAGAAAGGGTGTATTTGGTATATATTTGCAGGCCACTCGATAGCATACTCATTTATCGAATAGTTTTCGATATCATGAGATCAATGTGACTGTCTATCTTTTGCATTTATACACACGTATTTCTATCTACATGACATGCGTATTTAGATACATAAACATATGTGCGCTCATATACATACATATGCTTCGTCTCGCAGAAAAACGTGTGGCAGTGAAAAACGCTCATCTACGAATTCTATCAAATCATAAATTAATAGTCAACTTTAACGAGAATCCATACTAAACGTATTATGGGATATATTTGGCATGAGTGCATAAGATTTATACATGCATATGTACTTATCTACTTAGAGGTTTGTTTGACGGTTATTTAGCTAAATTGATTTTGTACATGCATACATAAGTATACCGACAAGTAAGTGTGGAAGTTTGTGTGTAGATTTATGTTATGTCACTTGTCGCATGACTCACATTGTGCCTACATAATTATTTCATTTTATGTATAAAGGTCGTTTTGATTCATTGAGTTCAGCATACACATATTTATAACACAAGATGTGAACGAAGCAAGTGTCAAATTTTCTAAGAGTTGCTTATAACTTCAGCGCATGCATATATCTACATATGTATGTGTGTGTGTGTGTGTACATAGAACATTTGCGGTGTGGCACCACAACCTCCCATGCAATGCAATGACATCGTTATCGATTATTCTCAAATCGAGTTTAGTGCAAAGAAAAGGATACAAAAGTAAAGCAAACATCACAACAGCTCATAGAATTAGCTTAGAGTTATGATTTTCTTTAAATATATGTATATGCGTAATAACAGACGTTTATTAATTTCAGAAAACCTACGGCGAACAGCTTTCCAGACTTTCCACATTTTGTTGACTCTTGTGTGTGTATAAAAAGCCAACGTCAAGCCGCCGCATGCATTTGTCGCGATGAGTATGCCATTCAATGTTACTCATCAAGGAATGAGCGTAAAGAACAGTAATTTTCCCATTTTAAAACCAGCCAAATCACAATTTGCAGTTCAAAACAAAACAACGATTTGTAAACACAATAAGTCAACGTTCTATCAACAGTTGTCATTTGATCAACTCGCGGAAAATCACATAAACGCTGAGCAATTATTATTGTTAAACGTATAGTTTAAAAGACGCCCTGTTTCGCAAGAAAATACTGTACCGTGTGTGTGTGTGTGTGCTTGTGTGTATTTAACGACATTTTTCGATTGAAACGTTAAAAAATTCAACGAAACTTTGGTAATGTATATATGAATGCATATATGTACATATGAACGGAGCAGAATCAACAATTGTGAAATTGAGAGGACGTGAATTAAACATTAGATATTTCCACCTAACACATTGGCAGACCATCATCGGGTTGTCAAAGAAACAAGTAACTCCTTCTAGTGATAACGTAATGAATTCAGTTCAAAGTGCAACCGAGCAGCAGGAGCATATCGGGTCATTCAAGAGAAGGTTGCGTAAGCGTCGAGACGGTGACGTCATCGACACAGACGTGAACGTGGACGTGGACGGCGCACAGCAGGGATCAGTGGCTGCCGGCTTTGGCCTGATCCTGATCGATTTGGTGCTACTGCAAAAAGAGTACGTCAAACAATTCTATTTCGAGAAACGCGTGGGCAGCGGAGGACAACAACAACGACAACAACAACTGGTCGGAGCGTGGTGTCTGGGGCTGGTCAACGCTAGCGCGAACTTTGGATGATTAAAGCTCATTTGGCACGGCAGACCGGCGGCTGGAGGTGGATTCCATTGGAATTGGACTGCGAAATACCGGCACGAATTTTACTCGTTGCGTCAACGTAAAAGAAATCGCTTAAAAGCCAAAAGCTTCTAAAAGTGCAGTGCCGTGCCGTGCCGTTCGATATCATTCCGTCGACGCCTCTCTCCCTGATTTTAAACGCATGTGAATCGGTCAAAGATGCCACCACGCACGGTCTTCGCGTTCCCTTTGGCGGCGTCTCGCCCAGTCGTTGTTGCATCCACTCCGACAAGCCGGCAAGTACGGGAGATGTGCAGCTGACATAGTCAATTGATCACAAAGGAAATCAAAGAAATCATAGAAAAAGAAAAACTAACCAACTGTGCGATTCAAAATTAAAGCAAAGCCAAACGATATAAAGCCAGAGAGTAAAGCCTCACACAAATTAAATCATATATTGACGTGAATTCGAATCGGGAAAAGAAGCGTCCCAAAATGTCTGCCAGCCAAAGTGAGGGTGCCGCCGCGTGCCTGATTGCGGACAGTGTCTCCCCGGAGCTGCTTGTGCTGCAGCCGCTATCCAATGGCAACGTGCAGGCGGAGGAACAGGAGGGTCTGCTGCATCTACCTCGCATCGCTACCAAAAACAATCTACTCAAGCTCAACTGGTGGCATATGTCGCCGCCGACACAGCAGCTCGACATCGAAGCTTCAATCCTTGGCACAGATCAAAGTCTGCCAACCAAAATGGACAACAACAACACTGCTGCCCGCAGCAGCCTTAATACGCCGGCGAAGTCAACCGCATCGCCGACTCATCATCATCGTTCCAATGAGAAGCAGCCGAGGCACAAGGAGAGCTCCACCCTCGATCCGGCTGAAGATTTCGATCTGCAGGATTCACAGCTACTCGTTAAGGGTGCGTAAATCTTTTATTCTTAGTCTTATTTACATATGTATATCATAATTCTTGAATTTGCCTCTGATTGTATATATTTACACTTCTTACACGCCTTCCCCAAATGTCTGTCGAATTTGTTTTATTTATTGCAACGAGAAACACGATTCCCCGTATGGAATAAATCTGTTGGTGCTCAGTTTCTCATATATACATATATATTTTCCAAATTCCAATCAAACATAAAGTTTTGACGAGTCAGAAAGTGTATTAAGCCCCAGACCAGGCATATACATACAATGCATATCAATATTTCAAAAATATTCACCCAATGCCAGGTGTATTTCCTGACTCCTCCAACCTCCAGCCTCCCCGCAAATGATTACAGTTTTTACACCCTGAACCCATTAAAAATGGGTAAAAAGGGTATGTTGTAAATGCAAAATGCAAATGTATGTAACAGGCAGAAAGAACCATCTCCAACCCCATAACTTAATATATATTCTTGATCAGCATCAATAGTCGAGTCGATCAAGCCATGTCCGGCTGTCTGTCCGTCCGTCCGTCCGTCTGTTCGTATGTATGAACGCAAGGATCTCAGAACCTATAAGAGCTGAAATTTTAGCTGTAGGTGCTCCTAGTTCCTACGCAGATCGAGTTTGTTTCCGATAATCGATAACTTAGTCCGTTTCCAAGCAATCGATAAAAATATTTTGACATCCTGTTTTTTGAGCAAATTGGGTAAATATTATGAGCTAGAGCCAGCCACCAAACATGATATGTTGCTTCTAGAATATTATTATATTTACATATAGTATCTTTCATTTTATACCTATCGCCACCTCCCTGCTACCACCTCAAAGAGGGTTCAGGGTATTACCTAGTCGAGAGCTCCCGACTAGAACCTCTTATTTGTTTGTATTATTTTACTTTGCAGGTATTCATTGTTCGGCGTTTTCATTCAAAGTACTTAATATTAAAGTTTGTGACCCGTGCAATGTACAATGCGTTAGTAATAAATTATGCTATAAAATGCGCCTTGTTTCTATTAAAAATTGTCTCTTAGTTATATATACATACATATCTATTTATATATACATATAATAATGAAAATATTTACTCGTGTATCTCCAAGTGCCGCAGAGCGGGAGAAATCAGATTTTCCGTTTAACCCCTCGACTTGACATTTTAAAGTTAAAAATTCGATCTGCTGGCTCTGAAATACCTTGATAGACAGAAGGGCTCAAGGTTGAGAGGGTTGAGTGGGGTCTTCAGGTCGTGAAAGCGTTGCCATGCCGTGTACAATACTAAGATCAAATCACAAAAACCTGTCTCTCTTCGTTCGCTGTTTCTATATAACATATAAAGAAGTATTTACCCTGCGTCGGTAGCCAACCTGTTTGTGTAATTAATACTCTGAAAAAAAAAATATATAAAAGTGCTCTTATAACCATTTACCATACTCTCTTGCCGCACGCAATCCATTAACATTAACATTAACATTTGTATTACATTACCGTTAGTCATGTCTACCGAGATCTTTGTTTGAGACATTCAAATCGTGAGGTCGCTTAACGACATAATTGTTTCCATCTCCTACGGTCGGGGATGCTATTAGAAAACTGTTTTTTAATTAGCACTTAATTTTTATAATTTGGTACATTGCATAATTAGAAAGACACTCGTTTAATAAATAAGTAAATATTGTGGCTCAATCAACTAACTAAGTAAATGGCAGCCAAGAAACTCATTACTCTCGTTGCTCGTGTTAATTTTCGTATATAATATTAATTTAAAATTATGTAATTTAAGTTTTTGGGTGTTTGGAGTCTGCGCAAAATATATGCCTGCATTTTGTAGTTATCAAAACAATCGGAGCAAAAGAAAATGTTATTATTGTGTTAAATTAAAATTTTTTCTTTTTGTTTTCATTGAATTTTGATAGGCATAGCAAATTAAATAAATAGCATATACAAATTTACAAATTCTGCTGGAGTTGAACCGACGACCTCTGGCTTGGCAGTACGACGCTCAGACAGCTAAGCCTCACAGTCTGATGATGTTCCCCGTTTGCAAAGCTCAACTTTATGGCTTTGTTGATTTTAATATTTGAGGTCTTCGACAAACTCCGTTTAATCACAGCTCGGACTGTACAGGGTATCTACTAGTCTGGCAGCTTCGACTGGTTCCGCGTCCAAAATAAATGTACAGTCAGCCAGTTAGGGCATACTCTTCTTCGTACAAACTCCGTTTTATCACAGCTCGGACTGTGCAGGGTATCTGCCAGTCTGGCAGCTGCTACTGAATCACTTTTGCTGGTTCCGCGTCCAAAAAAAATGTACAGTCAGTCAGTCAGGGCATACTCTTCTTCGTACAAACTCCGTTTTTTCACAGCTCGGACTGTGCAGGGTATCTGCCAGTCTGGCAGCTTCGACTGACTGACTTGCCGCACCAAAAAAAACAAAACGTACGCCTATAGGTATAAATTTTAATTAAAATACAATCGAAAAAGTTATTTATATTTTGTATTTGTCCCCGAACAACTCTGTAAGTGGAATTACACATCTACATTTACATTTGCATTTGCATGTAATTAAGTTGAAGCACGCAGCGCGCAGCTGCGCAGTCAGCTGATTCCTCAATTTTACAGCTACTGTTGGTAATTTGTTTGGCTGAGCTAGATTCGTAGTCAGCAAAGGCAAAGGCCTAGTATTAGGCCCCGTTTATATATAAACATATATTTACTGTATGTGTTAGCTTAGTTACTTTTTAACTACCAACGCAGTAACCCTGAAAGTTGACTTACATTGTGAACTCAACGAATTGTAATTACAAGTGGCCGACTAGGAGATATCCTGTAGCCCTGGATCACACATTAGGGAAATAATTTTGGGACCAATCGTTAGGAAATTCCCAGGCGTTAAACTGAAATTTAATTAACTAAATTTCGGTGCCCAATTGCACTTAAATTCATAACTTTAAAATAAATACAACAATTAGCATTAAGTCGTACAAATTAAACTTAGAAGCAATTAAATGGAATTCAAATGGCCCATTCAAAAAATATACAAATTAATAATGATTTGTAATCATACTGTCGAGCATTGTGCGCGTCTCTGTCTCTGCTGCCGGCTCGCAGTCGTTCTTCGGTGTCTGTGTGGTTCAGTTCAGTTGAGTTCAGTTCAGTTCAGTTTTGAGTACATATTGATTTAAGTTAACGAAGCGCTTGCGATCGTAATCGACTCTTGGCTTTACGTTTCGGTTCGCGATTCGGTTTCGAATTCGAATCTGAATAGCGACCGTAATTTGATATTCGTGCGTTGACATGGACGCTACAAGATTAAGTGAATTATGTACATATATGTGTGCTTACACGCGTCCGTAAGTACATATTTGTATGCATGTGTATGTGTATGTGTATGCCCGATACACATGTGCAGACTATCAAATATTATCAACATTTCTTAAAAACGCGCTGTGGCTAAGACCGCACAACAATTTAATT
Source organism: Drosophila littoralis (assembly GCA_018903485.1). Lineage (NCBI taxonomy): Eukaryota > Metazoa > Arthropoda > Insecta > Diptera > Drosophilidae > Drosophila > Drosophila littoralis. Next base: position 1,479,393 of record JAEIGF010000234.1, on the reverse strand, counting down.
GCAATTTCTTGGTAGGCCGTCAATATAGCAACAGGTGCCTGTCCACACATATGCCAATACATTTTTAATCGTACTACATATATTTGGGTGTCTGTCAGGCATGAGGTCGGCCATTGAGCATCCATTTCGGACAAGGGCGAGTGAATTTATGAAACACAATATATGTATGTGCATATACACATATATATACATATACATAAATATAGATATATATATGCGTGTGAATAATTTGTATATGTGTGTTAGTGGGTGACGTCGTGCCACGCGTGAGCCTCTTCCTCTTCCCCAAGTGTTTTTTTATTTATGAAGACTTTTTGATTAATTAATGTGTAAAGTATATATGTATGTACATATGTATATGTTGTGATCTCTCCACTATTGTTTTTTACACTCTTTGTGGTTCTTTTCAATGTTATCAACTCACATACATACATAACGCTTGCATACAATAAATGTATTAATTGACGCAGATTGTTCATGCATGTGTGAAACAATGGTTCTTAAGTGGTCGCTGCTGCCATTGTGTGTGTAGTTCTCAATTTTATTAGTTCTTTTCGTTGTACTTCTTTCGTGTATTATTTATTGTAAATAAATATGAGTTTTTCAACTTGCAAGGGTATTTGATTGCACCTTGGCTAAAAACTAAGAAACACACACACACACACACACACACACACGCACACGAACACAGACGCACACAGACACAGCAAAGACACGCTTATTCATGCACGCACACACACACTCACTCACACATACACACGCGCATAGTCATAAAAACATTGGCATTCGCAGCTGTCATGCGGTTGTGCAATTGTGAGTATTATATCCCTATAAAGAAATAAAATAATTAAGCCAAGACGTTATTCGAAAATTCTAGACGCAAAATAATTATGTACATTACGCGTCGTACATATGTACATTGTATATCGCGTATAAAGGGCCGATGTTGTACAAATGCACGTTTTTTTCTTTCCTCTTATCACTCGAATTATATCTTTGTACAAATACATACATATGTATGTATTAGAACAGACTTTTGTCGCAACGTTGCTTTCTGTGATGATTAAGTGCCGACTCCGAGTGCCGAGTGCCAATTAAACAGCTGAACACCAGGTCGCAGAAGTACTCCCATTATTGTGTTTGGGTGAGGGGGGTGGAGCAGGGGATACTTATAATATTAATAAAACGGGTAGAATAGGGGTTTTGATTATTATAAGTTGTTGGTGAGTGATAGTGGTGGAGGGGGGCTACTTATATATGAAAAGAAAGGGTGGAATAGGGGTTTATCTATTATAATTTGTTAGTGAGTGGAGGTGGAGGGGGGCTACTTATATATGAAAAGAAGTGTCTAGTTCAGCGAGAATATACTTTATAAATGTATGAAGATGACGATCTGAAACGTGAGTTTAAATTAAATGTTGTGTGCCATATTGCAGACATTCCTGAAAAGACAACGCTCAAATTTTAAGCTAAACTCTGATGATGAACTGCGAAGTATTGCGAGGTATGAGACAAACCCCAATTATAAGAATGATAACTGGTGAATGGTGTGCAAATATATATATATGTATTTACATTTGTCTAACATTTTGTTATTGCCATAGAATAATCATTAAATTCTGTTTGCATTATCCGTTTTTTCAGATCCGAAACCATGCGTCGCACTTCTCAACCAAGATCAGTCGGATCAGATGAAAATAAGCGGTTACCGGCGCTCCCATATCCGTTCGATTTTGTGCTGGATATGCATAGTGCTAACCGGAGGCCTGTTGCGCCTTGTCCTGCATTGGTGGCGGCATTGGTTCCTGCTTGCCACTTGCAGGCCGTGCTCCTTGCAGGAGGCACAAAAGGTGCTGATCGAAGAAGACTATCAGGGCAATCACAAACTGTATCATGTCAAGACCGTGCAGATACTGGACGTGGATCAGTTCAAGTGAGTCATTTCGAAAATTGTACATTTAATAAATGTTTTAATTGAGTACTCTCTTTAGAAAATCATTGCAGCAAATATTGCCAGGCGAGGATTTCGATGATAATAAGCTACAGCTCCCAGTTCATTTTGCCTCTGCACATTTCAAAGGTAATTCGATATATTTATAAAAATTTACTGTACAAAATTTGTATAAGTTTATGCCACTAACCAAAAAACATATACATACATAGATAGGACAGGCAGTACAACAGAGTGGGCACACAAAAATCATTGACATCTGGTCCAAAATCGCGAGCAAGAGAGTAAGACATACATATGATATCTTTTTATTCGCTCCCACAACAGGAAACTGCTTTGGCTTACTCTCTTCCGAATGATTTGTGCGATAGAACGGCATCGCCGGTTTTTCTATCTCGCTCCCACTTACTCTCAGTGCTCTCTTTTTACGTTCGGAGATCGTTTAAACATGTATGTGTGCGTGTTGTTTGGTTAGTGATTATACTCAAAAGCTGGGCCTTTTTTAATACTTGTATTTAATTAAATTTATTTTTATTTTAATTTATATTGACTCGCCTAGAGGATCTTCTTAGTAATATTTATATTTATTTATTTCTTATAATCGACTTATTATTAAAATTATTTTAGGTTTTCGATCCCTGAGGACATTTCGATGCAAGCAGCTGGTTTATGCTTGGGACAACAGCATCAAAGCCTTTAAGAAAATCAATGGATTAGACGTAAATGTGCCTTGTTCCTATTACCATCAGCAACGTGGACTATCTGTGCAAGAGCAGCTGGCACGCCGCATTGTCTTTGGGCCGAATGAGATAACCGTGCCGCTGAGGGATGTAAAAACCCTGCTCTTCCTGGAAGTTCTCAATCCCTTTTATGTATTTCAAATATTTTCTGTCGTTCTGTGGTTTACCTATGACTATTACTACTATGCCTGTGTCATCTTGTTAATGTCCATATTCGGCATATCCATGTCCATTGTGCAGACGAAGAAGGTGAGAAAAAGTTCTTGTTCTATTTTGACAAATGTTGACCAATATCTGCTTTCAGAATCAAGATGTCCTGCAGAAAACAGTGCTAAACACGGGAAATGCCTGGGTCGTTAACGCCAAAGGAGTATCTATGGAATTGTCTACGAAAATGTTAGTGCCTGGCGATATTATTGAAATACCATCGTCCGGCTGTACAATGCAATGCGATGCCGTTTTACTATCCGGCAACTGCATCCTAGACGAATCGATGCTGACTGGCGAAAGTGTGCCAGTTACTAAAACGCCGCTACCGATGAAGCGCGATGTGATATTTGATAAAAAGGAACATGCGCGGCACACGCTCTTCTGCGGAACGAAAGTTATCCAGACGCGATACATTGGCTCCAAGAAGGTGTTGGCCTTCGTGATAAATACTGGCAATATAACTGCCAAGGGTGGCCTAATACGCTCCATTCTTTATCCTCCGCCTGTGGACTATAAGTTTGAGCAGGATTCGTACAAGTTCATACAGTTCTTGGCGCTAATTGCATGCATTGGCTTTATATATACGCTTGTCACGAAGGTAGCGTATGAAATATTCGAATATATATTTAAGGCTAATTGTTTTGTTTTGATGCTCCTTTTCAGATATTGCGCGGCACAGATGCTGTTAAGATCGTGGTCGAATCGTTGGATCTTATAACAATTGTTGTGCCACCAGCCTTGCCGGCAGCTATGACTGTTGGTCGGTTTTATGCCCAAAAACGATTGAAAGCCAACAATATCTTTTGCATATCTCCGCGCTCCATCAACGTGGCAGGCAGCATTGATTGCTGTTGCTTTGATAAGGTAGGGTCTGCCAAGATAACGCAAAGAAATGTTAAGGCTTATTAAATTATTTCCATTTTATTTAGACTGGAACCCTAACGGAGGATGGCCTAGACATGTGGGGTGTTGTGCCAAAGTCTTCCACAAATCAGTTTCAAATACCCCTGAAAGATGTGAAGCGACTGCCGTACGATCACTTTCTGTTTGGCATGGTCACGTGCCACTCAATTACCGTCATGAACGGCATGATGATGGGTGATCCCTTGGATCTCAAGATGTTTGAATCGACGGGCTGGATACTGGAAGATTCCAACAACATACCCGAAAACGAGAAGTACGGTCTGATCTATCCCACAATATTGCGGCAACCGCATCGAGAGGAAATCAACTCGAGCTTGGGACATTATGAAGCGCCAGTAACAGAGGCGCCGCCCGTATTTCGACAGAGCTCCGTGGATGATCTCTTGGCCAATGTGGGTCTGTTGAAATCGAGCACAAATTTCGATCATGGCATCGTTAGGGAGTTCCCATTTACGTCCAATCTGCAGCGCATGTCCGTCATCACGCGCTGCCTCAGCGCTCAAGGATTCAACGTTTACTGCAAGGGCTCTCCCGAAATGTTGCAGCAGTTGTGCCAGCCGCAGAGCATACCGAACGACTATACCCATCAGCTCTCCATTTATGCCAAGAAAGGCTTTCGGATTATTGCCGTGGCATTCAAGACACTTAACCCAAAGGTGAACTACACGAAGGTGCAGCGCCTTTCGCGCGAAGAGGTCGAGCACAACTTGGAGTTTCTGGGGTTTGTCATACTCGAGAATCGCCTGAAGCCCGACACTACGGCCGTAATAAATTCCCTCAATTTGGCAAATATTCGCACAGTTATGATTACGGGCGATAACATCTTGACGGCGATGAGTGTTGCCCGGGATTGCGGCATAGTCAGCTCCGAGCAGGCGGTAATCACGGTGCATGCGGTGCACAGGTGCGTTGACAAGGTGAACACCGACCAAAATGGCCAATACGAACTGCAGTATACGCTCGAGCTGGGCACGAGTAAAACGAGCCAACCCGCACTCAATGGCAATCGAACATTTTCGGCACTGGATATAGATCTTACGAAGTCGACGAATTCCTTGGTAAATGGAGGCCTGAGCTGTGCCTCGAGCGTTGGGCTGCCCAACAGCAACAGCTTGGCTAGTGTTAAGACCATCGACACATGGACCCATAACGACGGCGACGATGTGGAGCTTGGAGCAACAGTTGTGGCGCGAAATGATGATAGCTGGCGTCGTCAATATATATTCGCCATGGATGGCAAAACGTGGCAAATTGTCAAGGATCAGTTTCCCCAGCAAATGGAGATTATATTAACGCGCGGTGCCATCTACGCACGGATGTCGCCAGAGCAAAAGCAATCTCTCGTCATGGAGCTACAGAATCTAGACTATTATGTTGCCATGTGCGGGGATGGGGCTAACGATTGCGGTGCTCTAAAGGTGGCACACACTGGCATATCGTTGAGCGAGACTGAATCCTCGATAGCATCACCGTTCACCTCCCGCAATCCGACTATTGCGGCCGTACCGAATGTTATCAAGGAGGGTCGCGCCGCCTTGGTTACATCGTTTGGCATATTCAAATATATGGCTGCCTATTCGCTGGTCCAGTTTGTGTCCGTGATGATCCTCTACTCGATCGACTCGAATCTAACCGATAAACAATATCTGTATATTGATCTTGGCTTGATATCGATATTCGCCTTCTTCTTTGGCAAAACGGAGGCCTACGATGGTCAGCTGGTTAAGCAAGTGCCGCTCAGCTCCCTCATCTCGCCAACGCCTTTAAGCTCGCTTGTGCTCCATTTGGCCGTTGTGGTCGTCTTCCAGGTCGCTGGTAAGATCAACGCTTTACGCTTCTATCTGTGCCCTTTACTTATTATTGTATTAAAATTTGTTTCAGGCTGGTTTCAACTACATCAACAGCCTTGGTTTAAACCCTTCGGGCCATCTGACGAGCACCATTTGGGCTGCTATGAGAACTACACCATGTTTGCCATCTCGAGCTTTCAGTATATAATACTTGCATTTGTATTCTCAAAGGGAGCCCCATACCGAAAGCCAATCTGGTCGAATTGGCCTCTATGCCTGACCCTGGTGATAAATGCTTGCATTGTCGTTTACCTGGTTGCCTATCCAAGCGATTGGATTGCCAACTTCTTTCAACTTATCGTGCCGCCGGATATGTCTTTTCGTTACATTATGCTCCTATATGGAGCAGTTGCATTTATCACTCATGCATTTCTCGAGTCTTTTGTGGTGGAGTATTTGGTATTTAAACGATTCCAGGTGCGACGCGAGCAAAACCTAAAAACATCCAATCGCAAATATATGCGATTGGAGTATAATATCAAGTCCTTTGACAACTGGCCGCCCATAACGGAGGTCTATGAGCTGCACGATCCAGCCGACCAAGAAGCAGAGCTACAGCCGACCTATGTTAACCTAAGCGCTGAACAAAATTTGGATGCACAGCCCGGCGCCTTTCCGGGCTTCTTCGAGACGTCCGAGCATGGTGCGGAGAACCGACATAGAGAGGTATCTGGCACGGGTGCACGGCACAGCTGAAGTCCAAAAATAAATGAGAGGAGATGTACTTACATTTTGTATATACATTTATGCATGTACATACATTTAGGCTAATATATATTAGTTTTAAGTTTATTGATAGACATATAGACACCGTTATTTTTGCTAATTTGTACTGTTTATCGCATGTTATCTCGCATGCTAATAGGTATTTCCAATGAAATTTTACTTAATATGTACTTAAATCAGGTTAAATGCCTTCATATAGATAATGTTCTGTCATTTAAAAAACCGGAGATGTTAGGTGTGTTGAATACATAATTGAACACCTTTGCATTGGTTCATCTGATTGGGTGAAGTGTTTGCAACTAATATATTGATTATTACTAGACTACAGAGGAAACCCATTCGATTATTTTCGAATTAAACAGCTGCTGCGTACGCACTTATGTACATAAGTTGCCATTTGTAATTATTATTTATTTTGTAATGTATCTATGTACTGTAGCTTATCAAATTACTACTGAATAAGTATTCAATAAAAACGTTTTGTAAATGCCATTTTGTTCGGGCTTAGTACATTTATTACAAGTCTTCAATTTGCTATGTTGATTCAGATAATTGATACATATTTTTGTAGCTTAGGAGTGTATATTTAATTTATATAATTGTCATCAGAGCTGCAGACCACATAAATATAAAATAAGCCATTAATTTTAGAGATAGCGTAAAACGAGAATCACGTCTCAAATTAGTTTGTATAAAGATTCCTAGATTCCCCCATTTCTACCGAAAAAGGGATGGATTTTTAAAAAGGTGTGAAACATCCCTCCTATGAATTTGAGCACTGATCATTGAAAATTAGTTTGAGGCCGATCGGATGGGAAACAAAAAAGGTTGCCTACAAACGATTTTCCCGATTTTCCAACACTTGCGGGTGAAATTACTCAAAACCCCTTTTAAACGTGGATCTTAGTCAACTACGGTGAAAATTTCAGTTACCAATCAACCCAGTTAGTGAGGACAGTTTTATATATAATATAGAGATGTGATGTCAAAAATGAGCTTGTTACATAAAAACCCAAATTTACGTACATAGCTATTCGCATAGTATCCGCACACACACATACACATACATAGTAACTGCATAATAAAAATAAGTATGCCTGTGTGAGTAAGGCTGTGTGAGACCCATGAAAGAAAAAATGCATGTGTAACGCGATGTGGTTTATAGCGTAGATCCGTAGTAAGGTTTAGGTGAAGCTATGCTGACATTTGCAGATTTGTCCAATATATGTATGTAAATTCATCTGTGTGTTCCGCTCTCCCGCAAGCCAAAGGCTGTCTTGCTGGCTGGCTGGCAAGTATCTACTTTGGCCCACCTGAACCAGCCAAACGCCTTTTGCGCATGCGCGCAAACGTTTCACACAGAGAGACAAATGCTAAAAGCAATAACATACACGGACGCGACACAGCCGTCTTTTTCTTCTTCGGTTGTTAGCGGACTCGGGTCGGGTTTGAGCCAGCAACTTGTTGTCTTTGCGCTGACCAAGTCAGTTCTGTGGCATTCGTCTGCATGGAATGATCGTGAGCGCATCAGAAAGGCGTTAACAGATGTACGTATAGGCGTAAGGTGTATTTGTGTGCGTGTGTGAATATATGCAAATTTCGATATACATATGTACATATATTCGATCTCTTGTGCTAGTTTCCTATAATCGTGTGGTGTCCCAATAAGTGCTTCTGCTCGTAATCTCTACTAAGAAGCTTGTACCAATGTACCAAATAATACTTATTAAATAAAAAAAGGTATAAAGCAAGTATGTACATACGAGTATGTCCGTTAACTTGTGTGCATGTAATATTCATGACAGAGCGGTGCCAACATTTTTGCAACATTTACATTAAAATAACTGTGTGTGTGTGTGTGTGTGTGTGTGTGTGTGTGTGTGTGTGTGTGTGTGTGTGTGTGTGTGTGTGTGAGTGTGAGTGTGAGTGTGTGTGTGTGTGTGTGTGTGTGTGTGTGTGTGTGTGTGTGTGTGTGTGTGTGTGTGTGTGTGTGTGTGTGTGTGTGTGTGTGTGTGCGCGTGTGTGTGTGTGCGTGTGTGTGCGTGTGCAGACGAAGACCCAACAACTTGTTAATCGTGAAATGTAAAAACAATAGGGAACGTTGCAGACGGGTGCAATCGACTGCGCAGTACCCTGCGATAAGTGTAATAGCAGTTAAGACAACTGTTAATAGCAGTTAAGAAAACGGTTAATAGATTATTGCGATGTGCGGGATCGGGCGTGGGTGTGGCAAAATTGTTAACATATATATACTATATCCGGGTCTCTGCGGTTAGTAATGTCGAAACTAATATACTCTTAATTGTTTTTCTTAACAGAGTATAACAAAAAAAAAATCAAGTTTTGAAACTCCATTTGCTGCTGTACAATAAAATCCGAATATAAACAAGAAAATTGAATGGCAACAGTGAACTAAAATTCCGATCACCGACCAAAAACTAACAAATACCAACCGATACTACGGGTTCAATAAATGCTACAAAGTTAACATATTTATTCACATTCAGATCTTGGAGAAAACTGATCACACATATGCAGATGTATGCCCCAAATATATGTCTGCATAAATGTACAAATGTATAATGTATACTAGTCCCGTAAATAAGCGACTGGAGGAACCAAATATGATACATCCGTTTACTTCTGCATCAAATATACACGGAACGAGACTTCGCCAGGAAGGTGGTGCACGTAGTCGTGTTATAATTCTCAAAATGTCCGATCCGCCACTCTGTCGGAGCCTATGCCTTTTGATGTTAGTCATCGCTCTGATGGCAGCGCCACCCTTGGGATCTGCTCAAGCACATGGTAAGTTTTGGTTTTTTATTCAATGGGATTTATGAGAATATGATACTCTATGTAGACGCGAGTGTGCCCGGCTACACCCGGCTACCCTGTACCCCTCAGTTAGGTAGAGTTTTCCTGTTCTGCCTGTTACATATATTCTCCCTACAACCATATACCCCATTTATCCATTGTACGGTACAGGGTATCTGTATCTGTATTAGATGACCACTAACTTAAATAATCGCCAAAACATGCAAAGCACTGTTCGCAGAGTTATCTGAAACTCATAAATACCATTTATATACATATAGTAGTAGGTAATATATGTAGCAGGATAGTGACGTCACATTATCAATAGCGTACTGTGGTTAACAGAAGTACACACGGTCACTCTGGCAGCAGGTCTCATGTAGGTAACAGAGTATGTTAAGCATTAGGTCTGTGAGACTATATATAGCACGAATTGTACAGATATACGTTGCATTAAAAAAAAAACAAGATACAAATAAACTCTATCATCCTCTTTCATAATTTATTGATTTGAGCAAAACAAAACCCACGCATATCTGGATATGGTATATAATTCGATTTCGCATTCCATTCATTCATTGTGTGAAAATGCCAAGCATCAAATTTATTCGGAAGAACATGTTGTCGACATGTTACATATAAAAGTTTTTACGCACCTGTAAGATTTACTCAAGATGTCTTGGTTGATAAACAGCCATAAAAGGGGTAACATACATTTATTGAAAGCCAATATACCCTCGCTTAGCCATTTTCAATTGGTATAGGGTATACAAAAAGGGAAGAGAAAGCTACTTGTATTGTGTGATTGATGATGTGCAAAAAGTTACAAAAAAAAACCAATAATATTTCGTACGCCTTTAATTTTGTATTGAAAAATTAAGAAATGGACACACACAACCCAATGAATATATCGCAGCCTTAGTATTGACACAACAGTTATAAAACATTCTCATTTGAAATGTAACATCTAGATAAATGTCATTGGACCTGGTAACACTGTCGACGTCCTCTTTTACGTCCGTTTTACTGTTAAGGCGAATGCCTGCCTGAGATCTGTAAACCGCTTGGACTGGGCTAGTTAGAGCAACTAGATGGATGCATAACAACATATTTAGTCTGATCGCGGCAAAAACAAGAATTGAACTCGCGGCTGGAAGCTGCTTTCACAACGCAAACAGAAGAAAAACTTACAATACACAGACATTGTCGGAATTATCATTCAAGAAAGGCGGACAGAGACCTGAACCGAAAGCCAAAGCAGCCTCAACAGACAACAGAAAATGTGGGTCAGCGACAAATGAAGAAGGCTTTCTTCGGCGTCATAAGAAAATATCTGGCTTTTAGTATATGTGAGATTTTAAGATTTCCGCATAGCTACTCAAAACCACAAAAATGAATAAAACTTGGCAAATAACTGGATTATACTAATCGCAAATGAGATAACGATAGTAATATCGTTAAGTATCTTAAGCACCTGTTATTTGTGGGGAGCTTGTTTAAATTTTTCTGAACATAAGCGATAATCAGTTATAAATATGACAACATATTTTGTTTGCCGAAATTATTATTATAAAAGCTCTTTCAAAAAATAACATACATATGACATCATTGTAAGTTGACATAAAAAAAATCAAAGCATAATAAACATGCCAAGTTTGGTTACTCAAAATAGGAACTAGAAATCGATATTTATCGATTGCAGAATACAGGGCTCAGGTTCTCAGATCGACGAGTTCATAGTTATGCCAGTAGGCGTAATTTCAAAAGTTAGGATATAAAGAAATTAATAATGGCGGCAACAGGAATAATATTATCTATTGAAAATAAATAAGAATTACACACTTATAGTAGGGTAAAGGAAATGTGAATATGCGGGTCGATAGAGATTAAAGTCTAATTATACCCTGAACCCATTAAAAACGGCTAAAAAGGGTACATAATGTATTCGGGCAGAACCTATTAGAGCTAGTCGATAGAGACTTAACAATTGTGAACATAGGTCTTCCTAGTGCCCGCGCAATACGAGCTTGCATCCGATAGTCGATAACTTGGCCCGTTTCTAATAAATGGATACAAATCGGTTTGAGTCCTATTGGGAGAACTACTTTTTGCAAAATTGTTTTTTTTTTTTATATACATATATATTACTGCCAAAGCAAATGAGGACTTAGGGTATCCCCTAGTCTGGAACTCCCAACTAGAGTCGAGTCTCTTACTTGTTTTTCTTTTGTAAATATGCAGGTGCTGCCGCTTTGGGCAACATGTTCATGAAATCAACCTCTGTGGTGCGTTGCCCACTTTCTTTTTATTGATCAGCAGCAGCCGCAGCAGCCGGGTCCAAATGAAATCATTTATACCTATGCTTGTTGGCTTGGGGAAATTGAACAATTCAAGGTTCGAAATATTTGAAGAGGCATTTCACCCAAACTAGTTCCAATTTACCAATTGTTGTCCGGGTCCGGGTGCAGGGGAGAAAAGCGCTTTCGCTTTATTTGGTAAACTTCGCTTTCGTATGTACATATGTACACATATGCAAAGAGTTTGCGGGTTGTATTTAAGTATTTAAGTAAATTAATTTAACCGCTGAGCCCTTCGATTTTTGCCAATTATTATTTTCGTATTTTCAGATGAGCCGTACATTGTTAAGCCAACGCCCATCTTACGTGCGACAGGTGCAGATGGTAAGCAGCATATGTCTACTTCATTTTTCAGAGATGACTTCAGTTAATAATATCAATAAACCTATGTAAATTGCTTGACCCGACTGATTGACTGATTGGTAATTAACGGACATCCCAGACGGAAAGAGCTAGAGACAGGAGAGGAAGGGTCAAAGGGTCAATTGATTACTTTACTTACTTTTCGTAAAATTCATCTAACAGTGGGTGAATTTTCAGGATTAAATTCATTTCCAAGGATCTTTTTGAAAATGTATTTCAAAACTTGTTCCACACTTTTCACAAAATCAAACCTTTTATTTTTCGGCTTTAAGTTTTATACCACAGGAAAAAAAAGATCGGTTAGCGGAAAATTGAATATTTGCTTCTTAATTCGTAAAATTTCAAAAAAGATTATCAAATATTTTTGTCAAATATAACTAGGGCAGTTCGGAGGGTAGTATGTGGGTTAGATGTACATTTTTCTCGGGTCGAATTATTGATGTACTTGGATCTAGGGACGTTGGGAAATACCAGATAATAAGTATACTAAATAAATATATATACTTAGATATAGATAACTTAAAACTACAAACTGCACAAATACATTTCTATGCACTGTTACTAAGTTAATAGCCGAAAGATTTAAGCCTATTCCGAATTTTGATTGAATAAGACTAAAAATTGCATTGTTATCTATGCCTCCGTGAATATATATATATTTATATATATATATGTATATATATACAATATACACTAATCGGAACAGGTTTGACAGGCATTTATGTACAAACTTAATAGAGCTATAAAGTTTTTTACGTACTTACTTCTTTTGTGTCACCTTTTCTTTATTTCTTTTTATGTAAATGATTTCACCATCTCTCTCTGCTGTACATTCTGGACATGTTGATATAATCTCTAATTATTCTTCTTATTATTTATGTGCATATTACTTTTACTTTGTAAATATTTGTAACAATTTATCCCTTTCAACCATATATATCCCCCTTTGTGTCTAATTCTCTATCAATCACCGTCTGTGTGTGTGTATGTGTATGTGTGTGATTGACATTCTATTAGATTTAACCACTGTATTATTGGTAAATAACGACGGAGGCGGACGCCTAGGTGACAGTCACGGCCGATTTCTGTCGGTTCGTCCGGAAGTCGGCCTCCTGACCTCAACTGCACGCACCTTTATCCAAGAGGGCGTGACAACCGAATATGCGACCCAGGTCGTCGGCACGACCCTGAACAATGGTCGTCTGTATGCCCAGTACCTGAAGAAGAGCTCACGGGTGCTCTTCGAAAATGGTCAGATGTCGCCCTCAGTCGTCACCAGTTGGGTGGGTGAAGGTGTTCCCCAAACGCGCTCCTACCTAGAAAGCCACAATGATCTGCTTGATGCCGAATCACCGGATTGGCGGGAAATCGACGATAGGCTAGATCATCAATTTGTCGGGAATACGGATTACATTAAGCTTGGGCACGCCAGTCAATTGATGGAAGCGAACGCTGCTCCGTCGTCAGCCTCTACGGAGCCAAGGAAAATTGTGGAAGTGCAGCTTGTAGCCAACTCTGGACGTATAGATAACAATGCCCGGAAAGTGGCTGCGCATAAAGTCTTGCCAATCGGCGATTTGCCAACGTTTACGGTCAAGAATCACTTTGAGCCAAGCGGATATCAGACAATCGAAGGTGACATAAAATCACCATCCGATGGCGAACTGTCTGCTCAGACAGAGGAAGAAGGACGCTCCGCAAAGCTTTACTATCAGGATCTAATGCAGGCTAGGAAAAGTGAGAAAACATCCTTGAACTTCCAATCAAACCTCCAATCTGAACGTGCCCCACCTAATGTGGCAAAGAGTATTCCCTCAACTGTTACCTACTATGGATTTGCTGAGTTCACAACACTCGTGGGCGATAGCTTAATTGTTTTCCTACCGAGCACTGCCCAGCCCAGCTCCAGCGTAGGTCACGTCACATCCATCAAGGGCATGGCTACACTTAGAACCAGCGAGGTTCAACCGCAGGTCGCAAGCACAGAAAACCTTTTTGCCTCAAAGACGGTAGACAGTAAAATTTCCAGCACAACCATAAATCCGTGGGCTGTTTTTGTGGAAGCCACGGAGACAATGTCAACGGAGAACAACATATCTCCGACGACTTCAGAGCTAATAATGTCTGAAATTGCCCAGTTTTCAACTGCAACACCTACTCTTGATTTGACAGCAAACGAGAAGGTTATCGAATCGAGCGATGCAAAGCCAATGTTTTCATTGCCAACGGACCAAGAAATTCTGGAAATCTACGCGTCTCTGGCCAAAGCTCAAGCAGTGGCTGCTCCATCTGCCTCTCCTTCACCCTCACCAGTATCTATATCTGTCGAAACAGTGCAACAGGTCCAACTTTCAAGCGTCCAACCGGATGAGACCCATCTGCCAAGCGTCCAACCGGATGAATCAAATCTTCAGGTGCACGGAGGAGCAACAACTATATTCATTGACGACGATCCCTTTGCTAATTTTGTAGAGCCCACTTCTGTGTTAACTATTCAGTCCACGGCAGCGACAGCGACAGCAGAAATCTATGCCAAAACGACAGCCACATCAGAGGAGAAGGATACGACTTCATATACAAATACCGATGAGTCAGAAGTGTCAACAACAACGAACTCAGAGGCTGAAGAAAACTCAACCACGCTCAGGTCACAGCTGACCGAAGATACAACAGATCCTGCGGATCTATCTCCGTTGCCCACACCGATATTTAGGGAAATAAGTAGCCCAGATGAAAAGAAGTGCGCACATATCAAGTCACAAGTGTTTTTGACGCAAATTCCAAAGTCTCGCACGATTTTAAGCACGCAAATAGAACAGGGTCAAGATCTTCCACTTGACATTAAAGAGACAACTAAATATTTCTGTATAGAGATCACACAGCCAATTGAGTCTCCACAACTGGAGAAGCCCACACACACGTTGGTTGTGCCAGACTCGTCGTCTTCCCTGCCTGCAACAACTGTGTCATCAGTCCAAGTCCAAGAAGAAACAACCACAGTGGAGACACAGACCGAGGTTGTTGTCACACTGAAAGAGGAAAGCTCAACCGAGGCGGTGACGGAGCCAGAGACGGAGACGGTGGAAGCAATTATTGATGATGATTATGTTACCGAGTCTGACAATACTCATCTAATTGATAATGATAATGAAAATGAAGATTATGATAATGATAGTGGCTCGGACGAGGTAGATCTTATTTACAAAACCCTATACACAACCTACACGTATCTGACGACCTTCTTTCAAGGTTCATCCACGACTGTCTCCAGCCATACCGAAATTGTTACCAATGTGATTACCTCTACACTCGATGCCGATAAAGATCTGAACACGAAATCAACAGATATTTTGGCGCAAATCGGTGATAATGAAATCTCCGCCACCCGCACTCAAAATGTGGGCGCACAGATCACAGCTACGGCAAAGACGATACCCTCGAAATATATGATTCCCGATGAGCTGGAGAGCTTATTGCATGCAAGTGCCAACCATGAGCCCAGTTCAAGGGATTCCAATCAACAAACTAGCTATCTTGATGATACGAAATATACAAAAACATTCTTTACAACCTACACATATTACACGACAATTTTCGCTGAGAGCGAAACGGAGATAATGTCACGGACTGAGGTCTTTACAAACTACATTACCGAACTTGGTGTGCCCAAAAAATCGAGTGGAGGTGATTTACCCAACGATATACTGGCATCTACAACATCTCCAGCCATAACCCTATCCGCGTCGGAATCCACATTTAATTCGGCAAACCCTGTTTCCAAACAACTTAATCTTAATCAAGACGAAGACGATGGGGAAATGCATGTTACACTGGTAACCGATGTCCGATCAAGTAGTTCCAATGGCGAGCAACAAGTTATTGGCAAAATCGGGGGGGCTGACGATCAAGTGAGTTCCGAGAGCAATACGGAAGAGATCCTGCCATCCGCAACGCTGCTCCTTCAGACCAGTTTCACCACCTTCACCTTCTACACAACGATGTATGTGTCGGATAGCACGAATGTCGTGAGTCGACTCGAAACTGTTACCAATATTGCCACAGAAACCTTGCAGCCAACCAAAGTGTTGAGCCACGAGGAGGCCACGCTGCCGATCACATATTTCACCACATTCACGTATTGGACCAAATTGGCCAAGGACGGAGAGATCACCACAATTAGCAGAGAGGAAACCATATCGAATGTGATCGACCCGTCAAATCGTGTAGCCCTCGGCTCCGATTCGACCTCAAACTCCATTTCGGACTCGAGTTCAATGCTGTCGACAATATCACAGACGAGTGTTGGCTCGGATAATGCGATAAGTACCAGCGAAACTGATGCATCAGAGCTGACAACCTTCTATACCACATACACGTATTATACTACCTCATATGAAGCTAACAAAACTGTGACGGATTCTCGCTTTGAGACAATCACGAATGTGGTAACACCCAAAAGCGATCCGATTGTAACTTCTGCGCTGAATATAGAACCGACAACACCAATATCTATAGCAAGCAGCGTCTCAGAGATCACAGAATCACAGGATAGCAAAATAAATGATTTGATATTTTACGATTATAAACATATAATCGATGCAGAAGGTGTGAGCACCTTGTACTTTACAACTCAGATTCAATCAACCGTGGACGGCGAGGGCAAAGCGATTGAGGTAACTAGCAGCACGTCCAGCTT
The DNA here is from genome assembly GCA_018903485.1 of Drosophila littoralis. Classification (NCBI taxonomy): domain Eukaryota; kingdom Metazoa; phylum Arthropoda; class Insecta; order Diptera; family Drosophilidae; genus Drosophila; species Drosophila littoralis. Next base: position 1,462,759 of record JAEIGF010000234.1, on the reverse strand, counting down.
GTCCATCGACGAGGAGAAGAAAATGAATTTGGCCACGGCGCTGGCAAGCGAAGGGGCGACAGATCAGAGTTCAGCTTCTGCTCGCCAATATAAAACTGGATTGGTTCGACTAATCGAGGGCACGCGAATCGGAAATAGTACCACGACCCTGTATCAGTCCAAGGTTATTGGCACCATCATCGACAGTCGCTATGCGCAGATTATCGAGAGCACGTCCAGTTTCATTTTCGAGAAGGCCATAACAGCTGCCACCGTGGTACCCAGCGCAACAGTTGAGGACACGATGATCAGCAGCACGCAGAGCGTCAGCCTGCAGACTGTGGCTGCTGCAGCAGTGGAGGGCAGCATTGCTGGCGAAGGTGTTACCGAAGACCCGAATCAGGAGGAGCACGATTCGGATGACGCTGATAATGAAAACAATGCTCGACAACCGTTTCTGTCAAAGAAGCGAACATTTGCGCCCGTGATTAGACCGTTCGCCTCGCGGAATAGGCCGACATTTGCGCCAAAGCTCAAAACTCTCAGTCCAAGCAGTGCAACAATTATAACGAGATCCGACATAACACCAACAATAACAGCAACTCCAGCTCTCAAATCAGTGGGCAGATATAGTTCATCTCGAAGGGGTGCCATTTCCAATGCCCCAAATAATCCGATTGACAATGGTCCGGCATCATCGACATCGTCTAGACGGCTATTCGGACGGCCAATAAAACCGTCGACCGGCTCCGGCGTTAGCCAGAGTGCGGGAAGCACACAACAAGCGAGTTCAGGTTTCGCTCCGTCCAGAAACCGTTTTGCGTCCTCATCACGTGCTGCCCCAATATCCAGCTCGAGGCGTTTGAGTATAAATGCCTCCTATCGCCCGTCCAGCAGTCCCAATTTCCGCGCTTCAGCCCTGAATGTGGCCAACTCCAAGCAACGCATTAAGCCAACCTCCCTTAACGGCCAGTCCATTGCGTCAACGTTAGCTCCAAAGCCAGCCAGTTCAGACGGCCTCGACGCCGAAGAGGAGAGTTCCACGGAGGAGCAGACACAGGTTAATGAAGAAGATGAGAAAGCAGCTCAGAATTCCAGACGTAATCAGAATCCATTGTTGCGCTTCCGAAGACCTCTCAATCGACCCAGCGGCTTCACGCCCGCTGCACGCCCCAATGCCAGTCCGGCTACCATTTCGCCCAGAAGGAATCCGTTATCGGGGCGAGCCAAGTCAACGACTACCACAACAACGACAACGACAACGGCTAGGCCACGTCCTCGAAGCTTCCAACGACCTACCATATCCAGTCTTCAGGCACGAGCAAGACCACAAAGCAATCTCTTTCCGCCACGTGGACTGTTCCAGCAGCAAAAGGAGCCAGTGCCAGCAGACAATGGAGAAACAAATGATGCTGAAAACGAATCCGATTACGATGATGATGAGGAGGGAGAGCAGGCCGATGGAGATGGAGATGATGTGGAGAACGAGGCCAGACGTCGTCGCAGCTCCAATAAAACGGCAGCAAAGCCAACAATTTTATCGCGTAAGCGCCGGCAGGCAGATAGCCTAAATAGAAGTCGCTTCCGATTTCGTCGCCCGAAAACCGTGACAACCGAAGAGCCCATCCCCGAAGAACTGCCGGAAACTTCGCCAACTCCCGCACGTGCGAAAATCAATTCTCGCTTTGGCTCCAGGTACCAGGCCAAGCAATCGAGCACAAACGCGCCGCCCACAACGAGCCATCGGCCGATTCGTCCCACAAGACCCACATCCCCTCGAACACAGTTTACGCTCAGGGAGAAGGATACCACAATAAAGAGCATTACCCGGCCGGGTGGAAGTACCTCGAACTTTCGACGCCAGCAACAGCCGGCCATACGACGCAATCCGACTGTCTCCAGCTCCTCGAATTCCCGCCGACTAAAGAGCTACAGTAATCACAATACCAATAACAATGCGGAGAGCTCCAATCTTCGTACCTCCAGCGGATCGCGCTCCCGGAATGGCAATGCAAACGGTGCGACAAGGGGTCGAGGCACAATGCGCAGCAGGATCCGCAACGAGTTCAGCTTGGAGACGCCGCCCCCGGAACTGGGCTCGGCGACAATCACAGTTACGCATCTGATTCCGGCGGAGGTAACAGTGCCCGTTGTAAACGGTCAGGTGACCGAATACAAGAACATTGTCACGGCCAAAACAAGCATCGAGGTACTGGGACCGCATCAGTACACCCAAAGTCTGGGCAACAATGGGCAGACGTCGCTGTTCCTAATCCGTGAGGATTCCAGCGTGAATGCAGCCGGGGCAACGGAGCTGACTCGATATCTGCTTCAGGACTCCCTGACATCGACTGTCACATTTACGCCGACCACAATTCGCGGAAGGAAGACTTCATTCTCTCACGTTCTGCCTTCGACCGTATACTCGGTGGAGAACGTTGTGTCCACGCTGCAGCCGCAGATAGCGGCAAATGCGCCGCTTGCGAATATTTTGCTGTCACAGTTGTTGTTGGGCAATATCAATTTGCCGAGCAATCCTCTCCTGGGCGCTCTCGGCCAGCCGCAGGCTCTAGGCTTGGGCACAGGCACGGGCTCGGCGGTAGTGGAGCCATCGTTGCCAGTTACGGAATATCGCACGCATACGTCGACCTATGTCACGACCATATACGACGGCAAGTCCACAATTGTGCCGATCACTTTCCAAGGCAAGAAGATTTTAACAACCGTCTTTGATACGACGGCACAGACAATAACAGCCACAGAATATAGCGTGGACACAATCATAAATACGCCCAGTCCGCAGACACAACAGCAGCAACTGCAGCCATCCGGACAGGTCGCCCAGGTGAACAGCCTTCTACTGCAACAGTTGTTACTCCAACAACAGCAACAGCAGCAACAATTGCAGCTGCAGCTACCGGTTCAGATAATGCAGACGACGTCGCCGCAAATACTTTTGAGTGAGAACCTGCAGGATCTGGAGGAGGGAACACGATTCGATGCCGATGATAATATCGATGATATCATAAAGCCAGCCATTGGCCATGATGATCATCACGTGCATTCCGGCAAGAGCCGCAAAAAGCCAAGGAAATCGAACAAGGGTCACAAGCGCAACAAGCAACAGTTGCCCAGAGGAGGATCGGGAGAGGAGCAGGAGGAAAGTAGCGTGGTTACGCTCTATGTCTCTGGCCGCAGGCCAGGTGAGTTCAGCACCATTCTGTCCACGGTGCACAATAGCCACGATCACCTGGCGCCATCCAGCCTGTACAAGAGACACGCCCAGACGGCTGCACTATATATTCCGGAGGATGAGTATGAGTTTGGGGAGAGCGAACGGGTGCTATCGTATTTACGACCTCAAGAACAGTTGGCAAAGAATTTGATTAACTCCGATTTGGGTGAGGAGTGCGATGATTGTGCCTGGAAGGATCATACGGCTTCCCTGGAGAGCATCATTGGCGATGTCGATCTGTGGTATGCCAAGGCAACGAAACAGGCTCAACCGCCCTCATCGAGTACGAAGGAAGCATCCTTGTCGAGCAGCAATGATAATATCAATCAATCAATATATTTTTTAGCATAAATGACCTCGCTGAGTTGTTCCCACTTCAGTTGCAGGTCACAAATACTACACAACATCCTCAAAGTAATACAAGTCGGATTTCCAAGCGAGAGGTCAGCAGCTCTCCGACCCGGCCCCGACTGCGTAAGGTTCTTGTGCGACGCAAGCCCCACAAATCTGTACTCCTCCCAACACTAGTCAATAACAACAACAATCGTAGCGCAATCGATTCGAAAGGCAGATCAGAGCCGCAGACCACGCATCCAAAGAAACTTCGTGTTGTAGTTTTCCAGCATAGAAAGAGTAGAAACCATACAGAAAATACATCTGAAACGGAACGTACCCCAACACTAACCATGTCAAAGTCAACGTTAACGTCAACCTCAGCCACATTTCAAACGCAACGTTCGCCAACACCAACCATGTCAAAGTTAACGTTAACGTCAAACTCAGCCACATTTCAAACGAAACGTTTGCCAACACTTACCATGTCAAAGTCAACGTTAACGTCAATGAAAGACGCCACCAAGCGACCCAGAAGTCGTAAGCTAAAGCAACTTAGCAATAAAAACCATCAATTATCGATTCCCGAGCGGGTTTCCGAGACCCTGCAACTGATTGCCACAACAAGAACTGAACTATTCACACGAACCTATACATATGTCGTGGAGCGGGTGCACAGCGATCAAACCGAGCTTCTGGAATCCATCTCAACATTCACCCGAGTGCTTACCCGAACTCTGCCCGCGACACTGACTATTACGCGTACTCAACTAAATGATGTTTCGGTGATTGCCACAAAACAGCCTTGAAATCTGACCGAAATTATTCTCAGTAGGGTTACGTGGAAGCAGGGACCCAAACTTGAAACTGAATAAACCAATATCAAATATATATATATATATGCCAATTAATATATTTTGGTCGAATCTTCTTTGAAAACGTAATAAAATTGTTTGGATCAACTCTTACATTTAATCTTTTATTAAATTTGAATAACAACTTTATTTAATTGTTTTAAAAATAACAGATATTTTAACCTTGGCAAAGTAAAGTTCAAAATTGATATGCAATATTGAATGCAACCAATTAATGAATTATTCTATAAACAATAAAAAAATGAATCAATAAAGGCCAACTTTGACGGTACCTGGCTAAAAGAAAGTACATATTTACACCATACATATGTGTTTTTGATGTAATTTGATATATCACACACACATACACATTATATACGCATGTATATACATTTATATACTCTTCTTTGTTAACTTCAGATCTTAAGTTATCCTTATTTATCCTCCACGCCCGATAATTATAATATACATATATATGTATATTGAGCTCCTTGAAAAATATACCATATGTCAATAAAATGTACATAATTATAATAGCTATGCATATAAGGACACGTTAACTGAAGTCTAAATTGTACATTTTAAGTTAATTAATTTTGTTCGTTAACTTTCAGTCTATATCGGGCAATTAATACAAAATAATCTATAAATTTCTTATTTAAGTATGTATAAAATGGGTTTGTTAATATTGTAATTTTGATGTACGTATGTATGTGAATTGTATGTTAAGAATGCTACTTAATCTTAAAACATAAATTAATGATACACATGCAAGTTTATCTTGTGTTTGCAATTATATATACATATCTACATATTTTCTGAAAATAAAATGATTGATTTTGACAACATTCTATTATACCATATACATGTTGCCTAACACTTCATTTGCCCTGGATTTCTACGAGTAGAGGAGCTACGATCCGACACAAAATCAACAAATCGAATTGAATATAAATGATATATATGTTTATAGCTAGGACGATGACAATGCTTCTCTGTCTCTTTTTTAGCCAAATAATGCCTTTGTCTAACATCCAGATATCTATATTCATAACTGTTTGTGCTGACTGACTGACTAACTGACTGGTGATCAACGCACAGCCCAAACCGTAAGAGCTAGGAAGCTGAATTTTCACTGTAGTTACATTATGTGATAAAGGTGCACGTTAAGACGGGGTTTCGGGAAATTCCGCCCGCAAGTATGGAAAAAACGAAAAAAACGTTTGTATGAAACTTTTTTGTTTACCATCCGATCGGCCTCAAACTCGTTTTCAAAGTTCTTAGTTCAAATTCATTTGAGGGGTGTTTCGCACTTTTTGGAAAATCCAGCCCTCCTTGGTATAAATGGGGGTCAAAAATTTGGTGGATGACGTTTCGCGCTCAAATTCATTTCCAAGGATCTATATGAAAAATCATTTGAGACGAGTTTCACATTTTGCGTAGAATCACAGCATCCTCGGGGAAAAGTGTGATTCTAAGACTATTTTGGTGAAGTTTTAAGTTTAGTCCGATTTGCTTCAAACTTTTTTTCAGTGCTCTATATAAGAACTTAATAAAAACATGTTTCAGCGATTTTGGAAATCCCACCCGCAACAGTGGGTAATTAGCGAAAAATGTTTGTATGAAACTTTTTTGTTTACCATCCGATCGGCCTCAAACTCAATTTCAAAGATCTTTGCTTGGGTCAAAGATTAGGTGGTTGACGTATCGCCCTCAAATTCATTTCCAAGGATCTACATAAGAAATCATTTGAAATCATCTAAACTCCTTCGGTGGACAGAGCATTTCAAAGATGGTGAATTTTAAGTTTTGTCCGATTTGCATCAAACTTATTTTCAAAGCTCTGCATAAGAATACGATGAATACGTGTTTTTAGCGATTTGGGAAATTCCACTTGCAACAGTGGTAAAAGGGCGGAAAAAAATTTAATATGAAAGTAGTTTGTTTACCGTCTGCTCAGTTTCAGAATGATTTTTAAAGATTTTTGAGAACATTGATTTTATAACATACGTGCCACAGGCAAGGCCGGGCTATACCCGCTAGTTATAAATATATTTTTTCTCGTTATAGTAAAACCTACGAAAAATATATCTTTTTTGCTTCCAAAAATACCTTGGCCAGAAATTTAATTAGACTTCTCTCAGCTATTTTGCCAGAATTCTAAATCCAATAACTAATTTGCTTGGCTTCCAGAAGAACTTTTTAAAAGACAGACAATTTCATTTTTTCTGTTCGGAACGGATTTAATTGGAGTTATACCTTTATCGATTATTTTGTTCGTGACTCTAAAACTGTAGCCCCAAGGCAAGCAAATGGCCCATTTTCCCCGTTATTGCAATTGACTTGAAAAGAGCACATGTTTGAAATTGTTAATTTTTAAAACTGTAAAGAGAAGTCATGTAAATATGCGCATAATTGATACATTTGTAAAAAGGCCGCCCCTCTTATAGTTGTGCGCATAAATGTCCACTAAATGTTCACATAAAATTCTTGTAATTGATGCAGGCTACAATAAGAGACACGTTAAACACTATACAACACGTACCACTAAAAGTGAATCAACTGACACAATGTCCCGCCTTCAGAATATCCGCATGCTAGCTGACACCAACCATTTGTTGGCTGGCGTCACCTTTGGGGACATGTCGGACAGAAGCTTGGATGAGGCTAGATTCAATCTGGCGACGCATGTTATGTCGAATGGCGTTGAGCTAATAATTGCCAGCGACAAGGTCAAGCATGTGGATGCAATACACGGATTCGTATCCAGCGCATCCTCCTCGCGGCACGTCCAACTGAAGCCAGTGACACTTGCGCCCAGCACCCTGAAGAATCACATGATCTTGGCATTGCCCACTAGCAGACAGGTAATCGTATGCATAACATATAATAATCAAAATCTCTTAACATCTGCATTTGTTTATGTTAGGAGAATTTCACAATTCCCACAGATGAAAATCAATTTATTACGAAGACCTGCCTGACGACCTACACATACCACACAACCTACCTCAACAAAGGAACCACCACGGTGGAGAGCCGAGAGAAGGTTGTCTCCAACCGACATACGGAGGAGCGCAACTTTTTGCGAGCCAGCACCCAATTGCCGCTGGGCGTGACTCTTTCAAATGTAAGCACATTTGCTTGGTATATGAAATACCTGAAGAAGGATGTGCGCAACTAGGAAATACCTTATGAACCCTGCGCCGAGCTACCCCTACACTCACGCACGCCGTTTCGGTTCTTATTGTCCGATCCGAATGCAATTTTAAGGGTAAAATTAAGTTGTTGCATGGAAAACTTTTTTGCTTAACAAAATATCCTGGCCAAACTCGCCATTTGAAAGTTTCATTATGTTCCCTACATTTAAGCAAAATGAAAGGGTTGTGTCTGCAAGGGTATCAAATCTTCGGCATGCCGAAGATAGTCATTCTTTCTCGCATAAATATTCTTAGTTTCTCGATATTGTTCTGCATGAGGTAAAGGAGAATGGGTATTTTAAATGGGTTCAGGAGTAAAAAGAAGCATATATACATAAACATATTTATTCATTTCTAATATTTATAGACGCTCGAGCTGGCGGTAGGCATATTTCCCACTACATACCACTACTATAACACGCTGAAAGGCAACGATTTGGTCATCACATCGAGCTACACGGTAATTAACACAGTCACCGGACCGGAGGATTACATATCATATTTACAGCCTTCGGAGGATGCAACCCCCATGCTGGACACAAACACATACTACACTCCGCTTATGATTACGAAAACAATACAAGACGCTTCGGAGTCGACAAAAGTTGTAATCGACGAGAATATTTTGACTCAAATTGTTGTCACGGAATCAATTCCGCCACGCGGTGCAACAAGACAGCAATCGATCCACGCTTCGAGTGACAGCAAGTTTGATCCGACAAGTTCGATAGGTGTTCAGATCTATGCAACGAAAACGTATTTGACTACGGTTACTTATCTAGCGGCAACCACACAGCCGTCGTCTAAGGAGGAAAATGATAATTTGAGTAGCTTCCAAACAAAGGTGATCGTTAATGTTATGACGGACATCGTGCCGGATTCGCTATTGGGACCGGAGCTTCTGTCCAAGTTCTCTACGGAGCTAATGCAGAAAAAGGGCAAAAACAATCGAAAGGTTCTGGTAACTCTGGCTACCTTGGTAAGCGGGGAAACCTTGCAGGTAACTGCAGTGAATATGCCAAAGGAAGCGCTGACGGCTACCTATGTATCCCAGGCTCAAGGGTCATCGAGTGCCAGTCCAGATAATATTAGACAACAGACAAAATTAGCCATTAAGCCAAGTACAATGCAAAGTACTATTAGAATAAAAAATACGAAAAATCAAAGCGAACTTGACTCTGCTACAGAAGATCAAAACCCATCAGAATCCGAAAACAATGATATATATCTTAGGCCTCCTTCTTCGCCGACCGTCGAACAATTAATTGGATCTTTGAATCTACAAAGATTTCGACCAGTCTTTGATGTAATGGCTGAGCTGTTGCAGAAGAAAATCGTGAATAAGCCAAGCCAAGCAAAACCGAATTCGATTAATGTAAGCGACAGGAAAAATCAAACAAATAATACTTCAAGTCAAAGTCAATTAGACGAAAAGCCCGTTTACATACCACTTAAGTCGGCTAACTCGCAAACCGAGCAGAGCCCGAGCCCCAAACCGAATACATTGACCAGCTACAACTCGGATATTAATAGCTCCAACTATAAACTGGACATTAATCTTAGCAGGTTGGCGGCACACAGTCTGCACATCAATCCGCCGGAAGCGGAGACGGAGCTGGACTTTCCCGATGCACCTGTCGACAACAACTGGAGAAACAATAAGAATATTACGCTTAAGCCAAATCCATTATTGGGCTACCAGAACCTATTGCTTAATAACGGTATACCTATACGACCGGGAGAGATTATAAATGCCAACGCCGATGTAATCATTGGCAGGCCAAACGGCATAGGAGCTCAATTCTCAGCTCCTCACATTGAGGAGTCTCCGAAGAAGACGGCGATTAATTATAATGCGCCGCCATTTAAAAAGAAAACCTGGATACCTCCTCCTCCGCAAATTCCACTTTCACTTACCCCGCCACGTCTCATTCCACTCGTTCACGAACGACCGAAAACAAATCGCAATCAGCAAAGGGTAATCGGGGACGAGTACAGCAATATTCTAAGGCCACCTGCGCAAGTCTCCCAAATATATCCAGAGTTCAGCACAACTTCTTCAATATATCATTTCCAATCGCCACCTGCCTCTCACAATCGATTCCCCGCGTTATACAACAATCCAATTGCGAGCAATAATGGCATCTATGGATCACAGCAGGTTATTATTAATTTGAATTCGGAGCTGAATAACAATGAAATTTTGGAAATCAAACAAATACCTCAAATATTCAGCACACAGCTAGCTTCGGTCACAACATATCCAATGTCCCAAAGTAATTACTACAGGCAGCTGCCCCCGAAGAGCTCAATGGCTCCGACATATTCGGCCCATCATCACATAAATCTGAAAACGGATGTGCTCAGTCATAATGTCAACATGAATGTCCCACCGCTAACGTTTAAGAGAGAAAATGAAAACTTTCCACTTACGACGGCAGTGCGAGGACACATTCCCCCGCCGAATATGCCATTGATAAAGATACCTCTCAATAAAGCCCATGTCGAAGTACGCCTGACACCGCAAAACAACAGGCTGGCTGTCGAGTCCCTCGATCCACCCGAGCCAGATCGAATAGCTGGTCCGAATATTAAACAAACAGCCAACGCATTCAAGCAGCGTAATCAGAATTTTTCGAAAAATATTGAAAGCCTGCCAATGCATGATCCAAATACAAGCTTTAGCAGCAAGACAATAAGTTCCATAGAGCCGCACAATAATAACTTCTATTCCAATCCAAAAGTATTGGCAACTAGTCCACAAATATTTAATTCAGCCAAACCAATAAATCACACAAACAAGTGGAATATCAGTGAAACACTGTGGCACGATCCGTTCACATCGGTTGCGACCGACTCGGATCAGGCTGCGACAAATTTGGTTGGCTCAGAAATAAAAAAACGGCCAAATTTGGTGTACCTCAGGCCCACATTAGTGGGCGAGGCTCCCATTAATGTGCTCCACAATTACGGTGAAGATCAAAGCGCCGAGTATACCACCTACAATTCGAAATACAATTTATCAAATGGAAACCTTTCTCCAACCGCAGACACGCAATTGCCTAACGTAAATCCAAATCTCTTGGGTTCCACGCCAGAGATTATTTTGCAGTCTTCCAGTTCCAAGAATATAGCTCCAGCTCAATCAACTGTGAGTCCTTGGTTGTCACTCCACACTCCATATGGCAACCAATCCGTCGGCTCCAGTTCCAAGAATATAGCTCCAGTTAAATCAACAGTGGATCCTTGGTTGTCAGTCCACACTCCAGACAGCAGCCAATCCCTCCGTTTGGGCCAGCCCTTTGTCAAGCACAAGCCGCCGACTCAGTCGAAAATGAAAAGCGAGAGTCCAAAAAAGATTTTCGTGGCAACTGGCGAACGCTTTAACCTAAGGCCAATTGCAACAAGCCAAATTATGGAGAATTCCGATTTGTATGCCGGTAAACCAACTAAAATATTTCCGAACAATCTGCTGCCGCCTCGTCTGGCCACATATTCAAAGACAAGCACTTCCACGAGGACCTATGGATCTCAAACTGTAGTCGGACTACAGCCGCCGCCAAATCCACCATCCCCATATCAAACAAGAGCTAAGGAGACATCCAATAGATATTCCACGTCATCGACGATAAGGCATATAAAATCCACAGAAATAAGAGCTCACAGTTTCCAAACCCAATTCAATTCGGGCTTAAAAGTAATTACGACAAGTCCAGAATTGCCGATAATCAAAAATTCAACACGTTTAGAAGACAACAGGACCCAAGATCCTTCTATAAGGCTAAAAAGCACGTCTATAGCCAAGTCAAATGTTCCGGAATCTTCAGATGTTTCCGCTTCAAACACGATTCGCAAATCGTCAATTATTAAATTATCAACCGACTCGAAGCTAATTAGAATATCGAGCACGGAGCCTCTTCTAGTGCCAACTATCACCTCTTATTATAAGAATATCAAAAATTCTTCTGGCTATTCATCTTATAACAATAGTCAAAGCTCATTACACTTATTGGAATCGTCGGAAGCGGCTACATCGACGGAAAGGAGAATTACAATTGGAGAAACTTATAGCAACGGGGTTAAGGATAAAATAACGGATATGCTCGATGATGCCAGCTTAACAAAAATGCAAAACGTAATTTTTAAATCAATTGAACCCGTTAGTTCGAAGAAGAAAATTACACTTACCTCAAAAACGCCGCCCGCTTTGATGGACGGGACAAAACTTATTCAAACGGTAACCAAAAGTCGGATGGATGAAACAAAACTTATTCAAAGTGTAACCAAAAGTCGAACAACCGATTCCGTTCATGCAAAGTCAAGACCGTACACAATAATGCCCACGACCACGACAATGAAGATGCAACCCGACATTTCCAGCATTTTAGTTGTAATGACAAAAGCCACTGGCAATCAAAATATCAATGGGATTGATTTGGAGGTACCCTTGGATTATGATTCCAGCATATCATTCGAGATCCCGACACGTGACGAGGAAATTTTGCCACCCATTAACGCCAACAGTGTACTACTCGGAGGTATCCTGATAGCCACGCCCTCGAAGACGCAGTATACCCAATACACAAACACGAGCTCGTCGGATGCCTGCCATCCGGCCTGCAAGTCCAATAAAAATGAGATATGCACTAGCATAACGGAATATGTGAATCGCTGCGAATGCCGGCTGGGATTTGCACGCATGTTCCCAGATCGACCATGCAAACGTAAGTTTCTTGATTTCCTTTAATATATTATAGGCGAAAGCAACAATATAATATTATCAACTATATTATGGTGCAAAATACAAACGTTCGTTGGCTTTACTTTATAATTCCGTACGGGCTCGATTCAAGAATTCTTTCTCTTTTAGTTTGAAACGCCGATATCGTCACCGCTATCGATACTTCAGACACTGCACTGGGTTGCTTATTATCTTGTTATATAATATGGTCACATTGATTTTTTAAAATCTACATTACAGCCACCTATACATACGAGATGCAAATACCAATTACTAGAGTTGGAAATTATTTACTTAAATTCAGCGACGAGTTTCTAAACAATTCATTAAGCCAATATCGACATCTGAGCTCAATAATTCTCGATGCCATCGACCGCATGGTTATGCAATCCGACTTCCGCGATGTATACTATGGTGTCCAATCAAAAGAAATATACTCCAACAGGGATGGCGCAGTGTTGGGCTGTTTTTTGTTACAGGTTTAAAAGAAAAAATATATATATATATATAAATAAATATATAATTAATTAATTATTTTAGCTCTCGGAGAATAGCAACGAAAAACGTTTGGAAGCTGTTTTTAAGAAATACCTGCGCCAGAGTAACTACAGTATTGGAGGAACTGAGCTATATACGTCCAAGGAGGATATAAACATGCTGTCAATTAAAGGTAAATTAATATTGGTATTTATGCTAAATGTGTTACCAAAAGCAATCATTTTTATTTGACTCTTATGTATCCCAAAAAATTATCTAAGACTTTGATTAATTTGAATTTAAATTTGAATAAATCCACAGTTAAACTAAGTTATCGATGAGAATGCTCATGTAGCTCTGTTAAATGTAATATCGATACATTCCTTTGGCTTGTAACTCTGTTAAATGTAATATCGATACAAACCAAAGGAATGTATCAATATTTTCAATAAGCAAGCGATCACTTTTTGAAAGATTGTGAAACCGCGCGGTTGTGTAAAAGAACCGTAATTCATACATAACAATAATATATATAATTAATTTAGATTTTGATGAATGCGCCCACGATGAATTCAATGATTGTTCTACACATGCCCACTGCTTCAATTTGGTTGGCAGCTACACCTGCAGCTGCCCCGACGGCTATGTGGACACATCGGATAACCCAATTTATCCGGGCCGTCAATGCTCGGATCATATAGTTGGCTGCGATAAGTGCAACTACCATGGCAACTGCGTAACTCCAACTTTGAATGGGACTCCAGTCTGCGAATGCTTTGCTTGGCATGCTGGCGCCAAGTGTCAGTTAAATTTAAAGATTCTGCTAATAAGCCTCATCGCAATAGGCACCGTATTTATCGTGTTGCTCGTCTGCGTGCTGCTGATCTATACAAGACGCCGGGTGCGGGGTGATGGTTCGACGTCGAGGCCCATATTTATCACGGCATCCAATTACCATCCCAGCATGTTGACCACGTCCAGCAACAAATCGGGCATGTCCTCCGCAGCTCTCTTACGTAAATGCGGCAGCATGGAGAAGCATGTGATTTTAAATGACTCGAATAGCGAATCTAGTCACAATTCCGCGCCATATTCGTTCAAGGTAATATTTGATTGGCACGAAAACGAAAATAAGATCCCGTCCCGATCCCACTTTGAGCCGGGACATTTTTTTTATAGACAGTTTTTGTTGTTTATTTCAAATTAGGAATCAAACCTCTGCGCAGCCGACACTGTCGAGCCGGAACAATCGGATCGGTCACTTACAGTGATGATTCCGCGAGCAAAATACTATCATCCGACAGTTTTGCCGCATGCACAACTTAAGCAGCACGAGTTGACACTAGAAAACGTCGATAAAACAATTCTATTCAAAGGGGCCCCTCAATTTTATGATGGCAAGCCAAAAGGAACAACGGGAGATCCGTCCGAGCCCTTTGGCAAAGAGTGTGCTGCCCAAAACAGCGGCGCCTTAGTCTCTGCTGGCTTTGAGGTGTCTGCAATTGTCAGCGATCGGGCAGTTCAATCAAGCCAAACAGTCGAGTGGAAGGAAAATGGAAAAGATCAAACGCATCATAAAATATCCAGAGCTAACTTGGAAGCCATTTTAAATTCCGGGGAGTAAGTTTACAGCGGCAATTTCCAAAAATGTTCTCCAAATTCTAATCCCATCCCATTTTCAGGGATATTCACAGAATGAGCTCCTGGATGTCTAATATTCCTAAGAATGCTATGTAAGTGAGGGCAGTAAGCAGGGCAATTTATATAATGTAATTTGAAGCCATTAATTTCTGAATGAATTTTAAGTTTTCGCAAAATCTAATCCTCCTGATACAAAGGTTAAAGGTTAAAAAAATGTATTTGAAAGGGGGGACCGGGCAAGGCCGAGTGATAGCTGCTAGTATTATTATATCATTTATCATGGTCGGATATATGAATTACTTTCCTTTTAGATCGGCCGATGTGCGATCATTTGATGAAACGACAGTCCAGGCTGTAACCAAATCGATGCATTTTTGTTTCGACAAGCTGGCGCAGAGTACTACAAATGAGGTAATATAATATATGTATAAATATAGATAAAATTATGGCTAACATCTTAAATCTGTTTAGGAGGCGAACACAATGACAGAGCGAGACCTTGGCTCTACATTTTTGCTGCCGCATACGCACCTTTACAAGCCAGAGAAGGTATACCATTTGAACACACGCAAATTCTATAAGCGCTAATCGATTGATTAATTATAGCTCGAGAGTGACCTGTCCGGCTTTGACTCGTTATAGGATATACCATATATATATATATTTAAGGAGAGTCAACTCATAAAACATTTTATATACTCGACGCTATTGTAACATAATTCACCACGAAGGCAGCATACCTCTAGGTTTTCGCATTTGTTATAATCATATTATGGGGAACAATGAAATATTTTATAGTAATTTACACACGGCACCCATTCAAAATGGGTCAAAAACTTTAATAACTGTCCAAAGTATGTTCTTAACTACATTTCTAATTAACCGATCCAGCTTTCATCTGTCTAAAAAAGCTGAATATGGTGAGTTTCGGCTTAAGTTTATATCATTAACTATCTTCTGATTTCTTCGGCTAATTTCAATTCGTACACATAGCAAGATTTAAAGAAAGAATCACAGATGCATTTATAGAAATCAGTACGAATTTATGCTGCGACAGTTCGCCAACGGGGAAGCAGGGTAACTACCAGTCGGGCACATCCCTTGTTGTCTTAATTAGTTAATAGGGGGCCAGTTAGTTGACTAAAAGCATATTTTTCTTGCCCTTGTGAATACATAGCATGTCCATAAAGATGTATTTTTAATGTAACGTTGCATTTACATATTGAATTTAACTCCAACTAAATAATAAGTCGACTAGTTACCAATTTTACAATCGAACAAAAAATGACTAGCTTAAATAAATTGATTGAGTTTATTGTGTTTTTAAATTATAAAATAAATTGTGTGCCAGCAGATTATCTGTAAGTCAACCAAAATATTGCCTTATTATGCATAAAATGTATTGTAAAATATTTAATGGAAACAATCTAAACCATTTATTATTTATTATTTATCTAATAAAATGTTTTTAAGAAAGCTAAGCACACACTATTCAAAATTCAACCAAGCCCGAAAAGAGTTTCAAGCTCTGGAAACGCTTTTCTATAGAAACTATATTAAAGACCCGAAAATTTGTAAGTATACTAACTAGCTTAAGCGACTCTGTAAGTATTTTTATAATCGTACTGCTGTATAATCACTAAGAAGGTAAAACATTTTTCCTTTTTACTATAGTGCATAGTATCTGAGCTGTACCTTTTGTGGCAATTACTACCCTTTCGAGTGCCGGCCGAATGTCCTGATGGGGTGCAATGTCCACAACTGGCAATTATGAGAACTAGTATCTAGTCGAGGGTGTGTGCGACTAGCGTTTGCCCTGTGCCCATCCGGCCTAGGCATGTTTCAAAACTTTATACATCTAGGTATTAAATGCTTCTGTGCGGGCGGAGGAGAAGGCATTTCTTGTGGTCAATAGGCGAAGCCTCCTTTTGCCTGCTATACAAGTTGCACAAAACCTTTGATACCCATTTGAATCGGGGGTACAGGGTAGATGAATAGGGGTTGATATAGGGTTGTGTTCGAAGCTTTTTTCGTGTCAAAATGGACGGTGGTCGATGCCAGCTCGTTGCCTGTCGGCTAATGCCACGAACATATTCCTGCATGGTATATTTAGGGGTTCGGGCATATTTTTTAGTTAGCCGTGCAGAGGCGTCTTCGTCGGGGGCTCAATAGGAAACATTCAACAGTCGCCCACTCGGCAAAAACATGCTGGGTCACTGAACTTTTCTGACCACTTGCGAGCAGCCGAGAATATATACCTGTCCAAACGTCCCTATATGACCAATATTCCCAGCTCAGCGATACAATCTGGCAATCTCGCTCAATATAACTATAGCTAGGGGTTGGCAAAGGCCCGCTGACCAGCGCTACTGAGGGTACAGGTGTACAGGTGGAGAGGTGTACACAGGTGTAGTGACTAGTCGCCCAGCAGTGTAATTCGAGCAGCTCGTCAAAATACTTGTATATTATTTCTTGAACTGTACAAATACTGGCAAAAAAAAAAATTTTTAGTTTTTAAACAAATTATTTATACATTTTTGGATTATATAAAATTCAATCGAGTAAAAGTAAATAAGTGATATTTGCATAAAGGTACTGTAAATAAGCAAGGTCCTTTCTTATATTTGAGGCTTGCGTATAAAATGATTATATATAATTCCCCACCAAGTGCTAATCTATGCAAGGGATATTTGCATAAGAGTCTAAGAGAATAAGCGAAGACACACACATATAATATAATATAATATATAATGTGTATTTAAATAATCTACCAGACGAACAAAAAAAAAGAAGCAGGTTATTTAACAATCAGTTTTCGAGTGTCTTAAATATTTGTGGTGACTAATTTACCGAAAATTAAATGAATGACTCATAGAAATGTCCTATTATTGCAATTTTGGAAAGTCCCAGCAAGCTTGAAAAATCAGAATTCGATTGTGCGCATACTCCAAGCTATATATAGAATAGCTCATTTGAATTGTGATAACTTTAAATGCTCGATTTGAAAAGTCATATTAATCAGATCGACTTCAAACGAATGTTTGGATATTTATCAATGTGCATTTTGATTGGTTTTGGAAAATCCATTCTACCCAGGTTGAGGAAACTGAAACTGAAAATATGGTTGTGAGAAAAAAGAAGAGCTTTGCAATTTTAGCCATTTGTCCATGTTATGGCCTTTCCAAAGCTGGGCGCGTCATACTTCCGATTCCTCAGTCGTCAAATGGACTCGAAAAAGAGGTTGTTCTATATGTTTAATAAATAAGCCGATAACTTTACATTTCGTACATTTAAAGAGCACGGTAAAATAGAAGACGTATATATATAAAACGATAAAATATAAGATGTACATATTTAAAATGTACGGTAAAATGTAGATGGTAAAATGTTAGGTCCCCACATTTGCATTTCAAAATGGCGTCGCCAAGCTCCTTCCAGCGCATCCACGCCCCAGCCAGTCGCAAATGCCTTGCCACCCTTTTGCGACGAACGACGCGTCGTTCGGGCCAATCACGACTTTCGAAGTTCTCTGAGCTCTAAAAAAAATAGCCAATGAGAGCTTTCGTCGAGCGTGTCGCCGATTAGCACAGATAACCTGTATCCAGAGCACACACACACACACACAAGCTCGCACACTTGGCGTCTCATCCCTATGCAAGTTAATGCCTTCAATTGTTTATGTGTGTGTGTTATTCGTGATTTTAAATTTATAGATTTTTGTAAATGATGAGCGAATCTTTTAACGAGATGATCAGTTTCTTATGCTCAGAAAATGTGCGGGATATGTACTAAAGCCTTTAAAACATAGTATTCATTATTATTATTATATTATTATTTATTATATATATACATATTATTATATTATGTAGATTAGTAAACGAAACAGAATCAAGGAAATGATTACGGCAGCAAAAATTTTGAAAGGAAGAGATGGTCAAACCGGAGGGGTGCGGCATCTTGTTGTAGCACCAGAAGTGGATGAGTCTGACGAGGAGCGCGAACTGACAAATTTAAACTGGCTACTCAGAAACCAGAATCTATCGTGGCCAAAAACAATTGATGCGAACTCTGAGGATGATATTAATAGCCAGGTCGGCGGCAATCGGAGCCTGTCCACGGCAGCAGCAGAAGGCGTCAATGCACAGAAGAAACCAAAGGCTTTGGAATATGATACCTTGAAGAATATGGGACAGAAATCCTGTTCGGACTCGAGAAAATCGAGTACAGCAACGGCACCTTTAAAGCGTCCAAGTCCAGCCGAGCGCTACGATATTTTTATCAATAAAATAAAGCGGTCAGAATAATTATATTTAATCAAATTAATCAAATTGAAGAATCGATTTCGTTTTGCAGCGATTTAGTGGAATATGAAAAATCGGCTACCAAGTATAAAACTGACGTAACCCACAAGCCGCCCTTCAACTACTCTCACATAATTGGAATGGCAATGCTGGAAAATGGACGAGTCACATTGCAACAGATTTGCGCATGGATTGAGGCCAAATTCGCCTTCTTTCGCGTGCGTAAAAAATGGAACGTAAGTCTGCATGTTTTAGGCTTGATCTATGGCTAAGATCGGGTTCAGGAAATTCTCTGTTTGGAGAGTTTTTGCTGCTTAAAAAACGAGATCGGGGGATCGGGCATTTGGTTCTTGTATGGACAACTTTTTTGTTTATCAAGATATCTTGACCAAACTCGGCATTTATTAGTTTTATTATGCTCCTCGTATATATGCAAAATCCTATCACTATATCACCGGGCCACTATATCATATAGCTGCCATAGGAACGATCGGTCAAAAATTAAATTTTATCAAGATATCTTGGCCAATTCCGGCATTTATAAGTTTCACTATGTTCCCTACATATATGCAAAATCTTATTTACATCGGACCACCATATCATATAGCTGCCATAGAAACGATCGGTCGAAAATAAGGATCTTGTATGTATCTTGTATCTTGTATCTTTTAGAATTCCATCAGGCACAACCTGTCGCTGCACCATTGTTTTCGCAATCGCAAGCGCGAGGAGAAGGGCAAGGGAGGCTATTGGGAGCTCGGCGTGGATCCCAAGAAATGTGATAGAAAACGGATACGTAATCGCAAAACGACCCAATCCAAGTTGAATCCAGCTGCGGATTTGTCCAAAAATCCAAATCCATTGTCGAAATATCAATTCGCCGACAATGCGATAGGGTCGCACATGACTCAGGACTCACATACGCCGGATGAGAAGCCCAGAAATGCCCGTCTGGATAGTTCCGACAATAACATGGCCGAGCAGGATGTGCAATTGGATAGCCTAACCCTAACGGAGGTGGAGGTTGGCTTGGGCCTGACACTACCGAATGCTCCCAGTCCACGGGTGCACGATCCGGACGCCACTTTCCTATATCCGGATACATTTGCGGCGACCCTGACCACAAACAATGAAGCCTTTCATTTGCAGCAGCAATACGAGCTGGGCACGATTATAATCAGTACGACAGGCATCCTGGAGGAACCTTCTTACCTGAACAGCCTCATCAGCAACAAGTTCGGCTGTTCCAATATGGTAAGGATCCCAGATCGGCTTTTGAAAAGATTCTCAAACAATTCGATATTTTATTTAGATCTACACGGAGGATGAGATTCCCCCGGCAAGTGAGAATGTCATCATTTCGTCTCATAAAATGGATGCCAATAAAGATGCTAATGTGGCATTGATTGCCAGCCCTGAGATGCCCATCCCTGGCAGCTTTACCATCAATTGCGATTACTCAAATTTTCGACCATTTATGGACAGTGTCGATGAGCCCTTCGGCTATCTCCAGAGCAGTGAGATCAATCGGAGCGAGGACATTTTGGATAACCTGCTCGACGTGTGTGTTAGAGATTATTAATTGACAATATCGCCAAATTAAAGTGCACATTAAACTCAAACTAAAGCTAATCTAGTTCATAATTGATCTTATTGCTAAAAGCAATTTCCCACAGTTTTTCCAGGCCCGAGTTTATAACAAATGCTAGGTTAAAATAATGTTTGCTTTTTGAAATAACAGTCGATAATTTTCGTATTCCAGCTTTATGTCTTCTACTCTGCTTCTTGTACTCTTTTGTCCATCTGAACGTCTCTTAACGTGCGGGAAACTTTTTCCAAGCTTTCCTATTACCATTTCCAATTGAACAAAGTTAAAAGAAAATAAACCGAAACAATTTCGGTTGTCTTCATTGGTTTCAAAGTTATAGAGAAGAAAGATTTAAGTGAAACGGACCGAAAATCTTACCCAACATCTTACTACATCATGAAGGAATCATTCGAAACATTCGAAATAATCGAAACATGCGAAACATTTGCCATAAATCTGCAAGACCATTTCAGCTCTGTCATGCCGAAGTTGGGAGCTTCTGGCTGGCTTATCCTCTGCATAAAATAATAATATTAATAATTATTATTAATATTAATATACGACCGTTTTGTAGATTTCATTGCTTGAGGAAATTTATAAATTTTGTCAAATCAAATAATATATAAACGAGAAAGAAAGGCTATCTTCGGCACGCCGAAGATCTAATACCCTTGCAGACCCAACCTTTTCATAATGCTCATAGTGCTTTGCCCGTATCTAAGAAGCACAGGGAAAATAGTTAATGCCAAGTTTGGTCAAGATATCTTGATAAACAAAAATGTTTTTAATCAAAAACCTAGATTTCGACCGATCGCTCCTTTGGCAGATATATGATATAGTAGTCCGATCTTAATAGGATTTTGCATATATATGAGGAGCTTAGTAAAACTAATAAATGCCGAGTTTGGTCAAGATATCTTGAAAAACAAAATGTTTTTTCATACAAAAACTTAATTTTCGACCTTTCGTTCTTATGGCAGCTATATGATATAGTGGTCCGATCCAGCTGGTTTTGACATATGTGCTGCGTGCAACAGAAAAAGGGACTTCTGCAAAGTTTCATTAAGATAGCTTTAAAACTGAGAGACTAGTTCGCATAGAAACAGACAGACGGACAGACGGACAGACGGACATGGCTATATCGACTCGGCTGCTGATGCTGATCAAGAATAGGCACTAGGATGACCTAAGGCTAAAACAGACAGACAGACGGACAGACAGGCGGGCATGGCTAGATCGACGCGGCTATTGATGCTGATCAAGAATATATATACTTTATGGGATCAGAGATCCTTCCTTCTACCTGTTACATACAAATTCATTATACCCATTGACTTTTTACCCATTTTCAATGGATTCAGGGTATAAAAAGGAACTTACACAAAAATCATTAAAACATTTTATTTTCTCTTGTTGATTGACAAAAATATTTTTGTAATCTTCCAAGTAGTTTATCATTTCGAGTACGTTCGACACAATAGGTAAAAAAAATAGATATGTATATCAGACTTGAAATGCATAAAAAACATTCGTGTAGCTGTAAAACACATGAAACGTGGTTAAATCAAAGTTAAACATGGCTTAAAGTGCATTTTATAGTGGCTCATGTATTTTTTTTTATGTACATTTATCTTAACACGAATAGTTCTCGAGTCGAGCAAGTCCGACTCGGAGTTAGCCTGAAGGCAGCTCTGCAAAGTATGTTGGAAATTATTTATATTTAATTATTTATTTGAGTAATTAGCTTAGGTTCCGTAGTTAAAGAAGTTCCAAATGTGACTCTTTTTCCTAAATAATAGTCTAATAGTGTAAAAATTTGGATAAGTATTCGAACTTATTTGACAAATTATGCAATACTATATAGGCTACAAGTCCGACCCATTAAGAACTCTCTATCTACTCAATCTAAGCTAAACAATTATCCAAAAAATAAAAAAAATAGCCTCATCTGATTCTTTATTTTTTCTAATATTAGGGCAAGTGAAGGAATGTACCCAAAAGCTGAAATATGTTTGAAAATCGATTGTTATCGATTCTATGAAATTAGGAAATAAGACATGTTTTGGATTTGAACTTCAGTATGTGCAGGCCTTTTGGTCTCTGAGATCTTGGAGCATCAGACAGGCAGACAGTCAGACAGTCGGACAATTGACTATACTATATATATATATTAGATATATTTATTATTTAAGTTGGGGGTAGATATACCTATGCACAACTGCAATATACGATGTATTACACATGTAAATTATAAACTGGGCATATTGTAAAATAATTCAATGACAATCTAGAACTTAATTCGAGCTCTCTTGCTCCTCTGAGAATTATTGCATAAGGACGATTCCTATGAGCAGGCGCATTCCAGGACCTGCATATCGCTCCAGGTTGATATTTTTAGCTTGTCGCTGTGCTCCTCATCTACGTGCAGGATCTCCAGTTCCGTCAGCTTGGAGGGCGCACAGCAGGGTCGCGGGGCACGATTGTGGTCCTGTTGCCAGATGAGGCTCTGCAGGAGGGCATGGTGATGGGCGGGATTGTGCCTGGGCGGGCAGCGACCCCGGCAGTAGCCGGCATCGAATACTTTTGGCTGAATGATGAACTCGAATCCCTTGATGTCCTTGAAGGCCACATCCAACTGGTGCCTGCAGCAACGTTGATGCGTCTTATAGCAACTATTGGGCCACTTCTTAACCTGATTCCTGTTGTTTTTGTTGTTGTGATGATAGAACTGAGAACTGCTGTGATTATTGGCCAAGCCAAAGGATTGGACTCCCTTTTCGCGGTGCGTGCGCCCAATGTGTCCGATAATGTTCAAAACCGGCGCCAGATGAAACCGATCATCCTCCGCCTCCCCCGCCTGCACCTTCAAATGGGATGTGGGCGTGGCAACGTCGCTCAGAATGCGAGCACCGATCCGCCGGCACTTGTCGCACTGAATCTCGATGCCCAGGTTCTCGTGGCTCTTGTTCAGCCAGCCCCGCACCGCGTCGGTAACATCGAACTCCAGCCACTGGCTGCGGGTCTCCTCATTCCGGCTGCCAAAATTCGGATTCTCGAATTCAATTCGTCGCGCATCCAATTGACGGTGTTTGTGCATTGGCAGCAGCTGGTAAACCTTCAGGTTTAATATGTGGCTCCGGATTTTGGGCCTGCTTGGACTGGGCGGATGATGCGCCTCATCCGAGCCGCAGCTGGCTTTGCTCCTCATCGGATTCTGTCTGTTGCCCTTTGTGCCCGTCTCCAATCGGGTTCTGTGCTGGGATTGCGACGCCAACGCCGGATTGTAGAGCATCATTAGCCTGACATTGGCCTCGTCCAGTTTCTCGTAGTGGAAGTCGGCATCGTTGATGGCCAAAGGAAAATGCAGGAGAATGTTTGTCCCAAACTCATTTCCCCTCTTAAACGTTTTTCTTTCGCGATTCTTCGCCGTGCTTGGAGCACGTCTCCGGCGGATGCGCCTTTGGGTTATGTCGTTAAACCTATTTGTTACGATGCTTAAAATCTGAAGTGTTGTCGGCGGCGGGCGCGGGGAATAGAGGCTATCCATGGCGTTCTTCACTCCGTGGTTTTTCCTTAAGCGTTCCAAGTATTCCAAGTATTTGCTAGAGTATTCTAATTGGCTTATGTTTGCCTGCAATTTAAATTTATTTAAGAAAATGTTAATCATTTTGAAGAGAGCTGTAATTTAAAAGTTGGTTCCTAGATGACCCAAATTATTCTTGGTCTTACCCTACCAAGGATAACGTCCTAACAAGAAATATGAATGCTTCCTCTTTCAGCCATCGGTACCCAGTGGACAAATCCTTGATCATACCATGCCATTGATATAGTCCTGGTGAACCTAGAGGGCCGAATATGAATGCATTTTCTTTCAGCCATCGCCCAGCAAACATTATACATTTTGTATGCATCTACCTGCTTGGCATTTCTTTTAAAATCTTACTGTAGAAATCTTACGCCCCCTTAGCAGTACAACAAATGTAATACATTTTTCTATGCATCTGCCTACTGGACATTTCTGTTAGCCTGGTGTTTCTGTTCGCCTGGTATTTCAGTAGAATTTTGACCCAGTGCAATGGGAATTTGCGACCGTTAAATTTAAACCCATAATTTAATTGTGGATAAAGTTTTGAAGAGAATTTTGCAGGGATTTGGAACTATAGGATCACCAGGACTATATTATATCTATGGTATGGTAAAACCAAGGATATATCGGTCATCTAGCAACCATATAGGGAGAAGATATACGGCTGAAAGAAACGCATGCATTTTCATATTTCTGGACCATTTTGGTGCAAAATTTGCACGAACTCCCCGATTTAGGTTCACCAGGACTAATCCAATGGTGTGTTGAAACCAAGGATATATCGGTCATCTAGGAACCATAGAGCGAGGAGGGACGGCTGTAGGCTCACCAGGACTTTATCAATGGTATATGAAACCGGCTTAAAAAAAAAATTCACCACAGCTCAGACATTTTGCAAGAATAAATTAATATTTCTTAGAAACGTTAAATGGCAATTTCTCAACATCTGAAAAATTGACCATGTTGAGAAGAGATATTTTAAATATGAAAAGGTTTTGATGATTTAAATAGCTGCGCGTGTCTAGTAAATGAAGTTCTTTCCAGGAAAGGTAAGGAGCTTTAAATCCTGAAATTAATTCATCAATCAACTAAATCAGTCAGTCCGTCAGTCAGTCATTCAGGATAAACATTCTCTCAGCTATCTCTCACCTTTTTCATATCCGGTAATTTTTTTAATCCAAGTCCCTTCATAATTAGTTTGGTAAGTTTCTCTTTGTTAATAATTCTGTTGTACATATGGTGATTCTCTTTGTATTTCTCAAAGCCGACTTCTAATTTTTGGCTTTCAGCATCGGGCTTACGTTTAATCTCACGAGCTAGCGCGTTTTTGGCAATCTCACGAGATTGCGCGGTTTCGGCAACATGAACATTTCGCTTGGTGCGGCGGATTGAAGAACCGTTTGCCATCACGGCTGACTTTGGTGCATCTAGGCTTCTATTTAGGCTTTTCTTACCAGAGTTAAGATAATTATCAGGTTGACTTAGAATTATTACACTATATCCGCGTAAACGGTGATTAGATGAATAAATGCGACTCTTGCTTCTGCTTTTTATTATACTATCGACCTTGATGTGGTCATTTCTGTTGCCCTCGAGCCTCATTTGGCAGTCCCTTTTTGTTTTAGCTCCTCGCAGCTGCACATGGTTGGGACCTGGTTGGGCCCGGAATATATTGTGATCGAGCTCTAGATTGGAGTTCGAAATTGGCATCGATATGGGTACCATGACATCCTGGCCGCTAACTTGTTGAATCAACGTGTTGCAGGAAAGCAGAAATGGCAATAACAACAGGATGACGAAACATAAATGCGTTAATTTATGCAAAATATAGCTTAAGAATGTTGTGGCTAGGCGCAGATTTCTTTCAGCTCTTCCCGCTTTAGATGTGCCCCATTTTTTACAGTGTATCGCTTGCGCTGCATCACAGCTATTGCTTGCATTTTGGCAACAACAACAACAACAACAGTTATTCCATAAATTGAATACAACGTGTTTTGAATAAAATGCTCGAAAAGTCGTATAAGAAACTCCAGTATCGGTTCCTATTTGAATATCATTCCAGTTGGAAATACTTTGGAATGTTGCCGCAACATATTCAGATTCATTACGTATTTTCATTTTTATACCACATGGCCTCAGATCGCAAATGACACAGAAATAACTGGAACTATCGGCTGCGTATTCGATCTTGTCTCGCCCTCTTCAAAATCTCACACCAAGCTTATGCTCATTTCATCACAAACAATATACAGTATACATATGTATGTATGTTTGTACGTATGTATGTATGTATATTCATCAAGCCCGCAGTCGTGGCTTTCTTTTATTTGTATGTGCGTACACAAATATGCACGTCCATCATAAATATCATGGGTCTGTGATTTGAAATTTCAATTTGGTAATTAACACACAAAATACTGTTTAGTTTTAGTTAAATTTAGAGTAACTTAAAGATCACAGTTTACTAATAATAACAATAACAATAACATATTTCGTATACACATATATGTATATGTATCTACAACTTCGTGTTTATTTATTTATGTATGTATGTATGTACATCAAGAGCACGACGAAAACCTGTTCGGTCAGCACTTCATATTCGACTAAAATACCAGAAAGAAAATGCTTACTCAACAACCACAATATAAGCAAACTCTTACTTAACATATACACACACCCACACAACCTAAATGTGAACAGTGCTCGTCATTTGGATAGGGACAGTGAAAAATGTGATAATATCTATTTGATTCGCTCAAAAACATTATATTTTGTTTTATGTTGTATTAAGCATAAATTTTGAAACATATTTGAAAACATTTAAAACGTATGTATATTAAAATAACATTTTGCAATATCTGTAGAATAACATTGCGTTCAAATGTAATCCAACAAAAATATGTGAATATTTACTTCAGCTGTGTTGAAGACCCTTTATTTAATTTACTACTTTTTTTATACGGTAAAAAAATATTAGCATTGCACTGGAACACAAAAATTATATATGTATGTACATATGTATGTATAATAACTGGAGATATGCCATTTGTGCGGGTTCTATTAATTTAAGTGGTAGTGTATGAGAGTGGGTTTTTTGTTATACCCTACAAATTTATTCTAGGGCATTTCTACTTAAGTCTGTGGCTAACATCGCCCCACGCATTTTCCAGGAACACAACCATACTAATGTATGAGTTCTAGGGCTGGTCAACTATCGTGTTTTTTTTATTGTGGCACGATGTTTTTTTTTTTTTGGTTCCCGAATAACGCTTGATAAAGACGAAAACTTCTGCTACATTACATTCAACGTTCCGTTACATTTCCCTGCATGTTTGTACGTGTATATGTATGTATGTATATGTACTGTGTAGGTAATTGCACGTGTGTACACATTTTTCTTAATGATTCAAGTTCTAGTGCTTAGCTGCAGCCAATGAGCTGCAGTATTTCATTGATAAAAAGAATCTCGTCTCTGGATGTTAACGTAAACATTCTTTGTGCGAGATAATTAGATGCACACTAACGTATTCTCTTTACACAAACCTTTGTCAGATATACACATACATACCTACATATGTACATATATTGCATACAGTGACTCACGCTTGAATTAACTAAGACAATACACAAATCTTAGGGGCGTTGTAAAAATCAGGAAAAAGTTATTTACAAATAAAATTTTTTCAAATAAATTGATCAAACTTCTTATATTACATAAATAAATCTTAAATAATTGAAAAAGAGAAGAAAACAAAAATAAATTGCCATGACATGGCTTATCTTAATAACTTTTTGAATGCCAACAGAATACATACATATCTAATATTTAATACAACTCCCCTCTTCTACATCTACAATCACATCTGGCGTCATTTTGATACGTTCTTCCGCTTTTAAGTAATTAGCGTCGAGCGGTTTTTCCAAATCACATCGATTCTTAAAAATGTACCCTAGTCATGTTTAATTTGAGCTGTGATCCACTGTAATGTTAATGCATACGTATGTATGTAGATATGCAAAGGAATTCCCTATGCATACATTTGTATAAACGAATGTATGCAAGGGAAATTCCCTATGCATTCAATTTGTAAAGACAGCCAGGGTAGTATTAACTTTTCGGACAAAGCGGCATTTGTGCGCGTCTTTGTGGACATGGTAAGTATGCGAGCAACGGGATTTCTGGATTTGTTCTAAAAAACATCTTTTGGTAGGGGTATCAAGTAGAGTTCTCGCGATTTGCGTTTCATACCACAGAAACAAGCACACGCGGACACATGCATATGTACATATAAAGTGTTTGCATGTGTGCGTGCTGGAATGAAAATCCAAAGATCCAGTATTGTAAACAATCATTTTAGCGTAGAGCAGGAACTTTGGATGATGCTAAGCGCAGTCTCATTGCACTCATTGGGTATTTAAATTAAAGAAATACATAGTTCAGCTAAGCATTCCAGATAAGAAGCAATGAAATGTTGACAACCAAGTGAAGCCAACATCTCCAGGAGGGATACAAGTTTCCAATTTAAAGAATATGATGAACTATATAAGTGTTAGAGCCAGCAACAGGGGACATTTCCCATTACATAATGTGCATTATAGGAATATAGAATTGATCTCAAAGATCTCGGCAACTACATAAAATAGATACACCATATTTTCGTAGTTAAAAAAACTGATGTCACATGAAACCGAATATGTTGAAGAACCTAATGAACTTTTATTAAAAATATTACAGTAATACATTCATACATAATTACATTTACCTATAAATATGTTATCATAAAGTACGTATGGTATATATACACTAGTATGTACTATTATGACTATATATAACTTATCTTGAATGTATGTTATCTGTGCATATATATTTGAATACATGCGTGCATATATATACAATAGCTAAAGGTACGAAAAACATATATCTGTAGACTTTATGTTAAAAAAAAGTCAAATAATATAAGCCTTATTTTTCAGTTTATATATTTTTTTTTTAATTTCAATATAATTATATTAAACTGTGTTCATTTTAATATTGGATGGTGATTACTACTGTTAATTAAGAATATCAAACTAAATCCTAGTATATCGCAACTCAAAATATAAAATATTTATTATCGTTACCAAAATGATCATTAAGCAAAATATGTATATTCAACACATTTCGTAGAGAATTTAGTTAAACGTACATATTCAAAGTAGAAAAAATGGGCCCAGTAAAAAATATTTTTGTAGCTGCTGTGATTTTGGGAACCACTTTTCTAATTTTTTTTATAGGCGTTCAAAAATAGCCCCTCCATATGGGTTTTGCTTAGTTAACTGTACGAATACTTAATACATCATATATCACATGTTCTAAAATACAAAGCTCGATATTGAGCCGAATGAAAGGGGCAGCAAAATGTACTGCAAAAAAGGAGGTACTAAAACATTCTTGAAAACAAGTTTTAGAAGTGTACAAATATCTCTGCCAGTTACTTGTTTCGGCTTGCCAAAAATAAAAAGAAAAATAAAAGAACTGACATTTGGTACAAATATAGAATTCACTTCCTTAAAACATTTCGGAAGCTTTAATTGCATACATTAAGTTATTATCTAGTTGTTAATTTTAAAAATAATTATCTTAAAACGCATATGATTCTTATCTTAACGTAATAGTATAAATATAAAGTAAATGCAATTAATATGTTTTCCCGTAATATAATTTTGCTCGATACCTAGCAGACTTTTCAATATTTTTTTTTGCCATCTTTTGTACAATTCAGTCATAGCATATATCGATGAAATGCATACCATTGTACTTATTATATAAACCAAATATGTCCGAGTATAATTAAGATTAAAGATGCTCTTTAATTCGTACATTATTTTGCTTTATAATAACTCCTTGAGAATGCCGACAATACCTTAAATATCTATATTTAATTTATATCTACACGCGTGCTTTTACTTATATAATATATATATGACCACATAAGACAAATACCAGATTTTCAATCTGCAAGTCTAGAAAACCCAATGGAATCGCAAATCGATCAAAAATTTAAGTATCGTGGATCAAACGGGGAATGAAAACAAACTTTTTTTTTATATTATAAATCACTTCGTCAATTAGAAACGAAGGTTAGGTTTAGCTAGGTGAAATAATCTTGTCAAAAACCCGAAAGGTTTCCTTCAAATCTTTTGATTATGGTTTAAGATTTTGTTTTGAGGTATGTGGGGATTCATAACGAAATGATTAGTGCATATGATGCCATCTATTTGCTATATAATGTCTTCTTGTCGAAATATATACCAGAAACAACGCGATTAAATTAAAATATGCGGCATGTTTTGTTGCTCGAGTTGGCACTTGATAGAGTAGTTTGTAGGTTCTTTGCACCATAGCCCAAAATGAATCCTTTCCGAATTGAATTTGGGATGCTTGAAATGAAAAACATCAGGTCAGCAGCGTTATTGATCACATAATGGAACGCACATTCTTGTCAGCAGTTTGACGTATTCTCGCCGTCGAGTGTACAAGCCACACTTTCAAGTTTGCTCGACAGATGCATCTTTTTACAATTTGGATCCGAATCCAGAGCGTCCATGATCTGAAAGAGAAACATTTATTTAAATTGTAACCCAATCTCAGTACCAATTCAAAGGCTCTAACCTGTTCCCTGTACTTTGTTATATAAATGTACAGCTCCTTCAGTGCGGAAATTGTGTCAAATTCTTCATTCTGTTGTATGGACAATTGCTGCATGGCTGTGCTCATTTCCTGGTCACTGATTTGGGGCAACCTGGCGACGTCTCGGTAAAATTCCTTAACCATTGTTCGATAGTTCGGAATATCCTGTAGAAATAAATACAGAATTGATTTGTATCCAGCATTGCAGCTAGGGGTAAAAATTGCACTTACTTTTGCAAAGAGCAGCTTGTTGGATGGCGAATCCTTGCCGAGTCGATGCTCTGCTGTGGAACAGGCGTCCATAAAAGTTTGCGCTATGACACTCAGGCAAGAATCCACAGAGTATGTTTTGTTAACGTCGAATATGAAATCTGGATTCTTAATAAAGTTAACCCAAAATCTCAGAGGCAAACTATTCGACTTCCATGCATGCAATATATCCGTTTCGGCAATATTATGTCGTCTGGCCGCCTCGTCCAGCAGATCGAAAAGCCATTTAACTGCCGGCGGCAGCTCTTCATTCACGGTCAGTATTATGGAGAAGAAATCATCGACGAATTTCTGAATTGTGCCCTTCGTGGCGAGCAGGCGGGTTAGGTAAACCTCGGGAATCGTTTTATTGACCCGCTCGCTGCCGTTGCCAATGCAGTGGGTGACGCCGCCTTGAGCTGGCACTCCGGACATGGCAGAGTTCTTAATATTCATGTAGTGATCGGGTATTATGGGCTTAACCAAATGATAAAGTCGCGGCTGCTGCAGACCGGATTCAATGTCGTTGTTGATGATGATGTGACTCTGCGAGTTGTTGATGTAGTAAACTAGAAAAAAAACAAAAGGTTGGTTAAATGAGGGAGATTAATGCTTGAGATTTGGGGTAACTTACAGTTGTGGTAGGGCGCCTGCTGCTTGCTGTAGGGCATATTGTAGCTATCGTTCTGCCGGGCTATCAAAGACATCACAGCCGACTCCTTGACGCCGTAATGGGACAAAGTATTGAGACGTTTCCAGCCGTTGATGGTTTTCGTCGTCAGATCCTCGTCCTGCAGGGTTAAATGACCGCCGCGACCGTGACGCCACTCGAGGTCCACTTCGTGCACGGATGGCCGCATCGAGAATGGCGTATTTTTGAAAATAGCATCGAGAATCTTTAGTTTGACCTGGGATATTGTGTCCCAGTCATTGACGCGACACTGCACCTTCTCGTCCAGGTCATCCTGCAGGATGTGCAATATGACAACGGAATGTGTAACCTGTTCGTGCAGCAGACGCTCCTCCGAGAGCGAATATCGAGCATCGTGCGTTATGGCGTCCACGAGACCCTTCTCAACCTGATGCTTAATGGCCTTGAACAACAGGAAGAGACTGGAACCGGCATATTCCTTGAGATAATCGTACATACAAATCGCCAGATAGTTGGTCAACATTTTCTCGACCACGGACTCCGTGCGTCGCAGCATCAGCTGCGGATGTTTGCTGGCCAGCGACTTCTCAATGAGGCGCAACAGAAGGCACTTTAATATCTCCGTGGCATACTCCATTTTGTTCATGAGCACAATCATCAGCAGGGAGGCGACATTGACGCGATCGCGTATCGAAAAGGAGGACCGCTGCGCCTCCAGAGTCTCGATAAAGGTTAAGAGGAAATATTTATTGCTGACCAGCTGCTCGAATTGCATCATGGCCGTATCGTAATTTGTGTGCTGGCCATTCCCCCGCATCTTGGGCGAATTCAGGATGGGATGATCCGATACGCCCGGAAAGAATACCTTCATTATGTAATTGACATGATCGAGCGTCGGTATGCCGCTGCTCTCCAGGTCCGCCGTCAGGTCCGTCATGTCCGTCTGCAGCTCGGCGAATGCCTGTTTGCATTCGGAGCGCACATTGCTCTCCAACGTGATCATTTGTATCTGTATCCGTTTGTACTCGCGCTCCGCCTGGGTGGACTTCCGCCTGAACATGATCAGCACAACTATCAGGATAACGATCAGGCTGGCCACGGTTATGATGATGCCCAGCATGGCATGGGAGAGCGCGTAGGGTTTGTTTAAATCATATTTTAGATAACCGATAACAAAACGCAAATTGCGTCCGACCTTGACAACGACCAGCGGCAAATCGGACGACTGATCGACGCCATTCTCATCGGTCGCGGATGGCTGCTGTTCCGGCGGGATGCACAGGAGCTGGGTTAGAGCCAGGCTCGTTATATTGCACTGGGCGGTGCCGATGGTTACATTCACATCATACTCATCGGCCGCCAAGTTAAGGAGCTCGCCCTCGATGACCAAAGTGTCGCCCTTATAGAGCTTAATGCCATTGTTGGGAAACGGCAAATACTTGGGATCGGTCAGATAGACAATCGTGCTCCTGATGTCGTGAAAGTATTTGTTCAAGTCACGCACCAACTGCACATTGTCCATGACAAAGCTGAGCTGCAAATTAAGTTGCGTCTCATGGACCTTAACAAAGGCAGCCACATCCATGCTGTTGCTGGCGAAGTAACTGGAGGCCGTCGAGCCTGTTGCGTAGATGTTGAAGCTGTCATTGAACAGGGCATTCCGCTTGCGCTTGCGTTCGGCTGCTGATGTGGATTTATCTTTTCTCTGTTCCGATTTGGTTTCAATTGCGTTTTTGAGCAACTCGAATTTGAGGTTGACTGGCGGCGATGGGCACTCCATTTGGCTGGAATTGATCACCGTGCAGGAAGTCTTATTGACGCGCTCCTCATCAAAGAACACCTCCAGTTCCGGATTTTGTATAGAGTCCAGATACATGCCGTGCACTGTGAGGATACGGCCGCCGCTGACAAAGCTGCGGAGCGGCTTGATTTGCATTATGCGCGGATCTTGTGTGTAGTTGAAGATCGAGCACGGCGGCGGTGGCATATTGTAATAGGCCCCGTAATAGCTGCGCGAGGTGCTTATCAACTGCTGCTGGCCAAAGTCGGGATTCTTGCACGTGAAGGTGCGATTGGCGCCATCCACGACGAGGCGCAGCGAACGTATTGGCTCCGGCTGTGTCGCCTCGGACGTAATGCACGAGAGGCGCGACGAGGAGGCCTGCGTCACATTTATGTGGCACTCGTATTCGTCGAGGAACGCCCGAATGCTGGAGCCGATGTTCAGGTATTTTCCCAACAAGGACAATTGTGTGCCGCCCGATTTGGGTCCAATTGTGGGATACAGCCCGGATAATTGTACATCTTTAAAGTGAAATTGTACACTCGACTCCGTGTAGCCGGCATCATTGGCCACCTTAATGGGCGCCGACATCTCGTGCAGGGCGGCGCCCGTGCGGCATTCGATTTTCACGGATATCTGATAGTTGACCAGCTCGCATGGCACTGTGCCAATCGAGATTTTGCCGCGCACATCCTCCTCGCGTATGCCCAAATTGCTGCCCTCTATGGTCACCAGAGTGCCGCCCTCGACCGGCCCGGACAGAGGCTTAATGATGTCGATCCGCGGACGCGGACACTCGTTCTGCAGTGAGAGAGCCGAACCCAGCGTGGCCGTATCATAGCCATGCCCAAGCGATCCCGCGCACGTCTCGTTGTAGACACACGAGCTGCCGCACCAGGCGCATTGGTATTTGGGATCTCGTGTGACGCACAGGCTGCAATCGGCGTGCTCGCGATGGGAGCCGAGCACATCGCACTTGTACAATATGACGGTGGCGGTGTCCACATAGTGCTGGCGATTCCACGTGATTTCCACCTTAGCCTCGTACTCGTGCGTGTTCGTCTCGTAGAAATACGGAGTCTTCTCGCACACGACGATCTTGTTGGACTCAATGTGGGCCGGCAAAAGCATTTGGGCTGCCTCAATTTGAATTGTGCACAAATAACCTGCGTGGGCGCTCTTTGGCTTCGGCAAATTTTCGATCTCCAGCCGAATCTCCTTGGGTACACGAACCGGCAGCAATATTGGCTGGCGATTGCGCTTCAAATGCGGACACTGGCCCTCTGTGCTGATGGCATTCTCCATGTTGCGGCATTGCTCCGACTTGTGGACGCATTTGTTGTCGAATATGCACCAGTTGCAGCCCCACGAGCTGCGCACGCACGACTGGCAGTTGGCGTGATGCGAGCAGTCGAAGAAGGCAAAGGAGCGCGAGACAAAGTCCTTGTTCGTCTCCGAGCTGCGCACCGACAGAGGCACCAATATGTGATCCATGTTGGCCGCAATGCTCGGCCTCTGATCGATTGGCGGCGTCGCACAGGCCAGGCCATGCTCCAGTATTTCGGCATCGATTGGCGTCGAGTTGCCAAACACACAACGATACTTGGCATTGAACGGCTCGGGCAGCGTGCGTATCACCAGCTGCACCTGGGTCAGCTCCGTGATGGGTATCTTGTCTGGCACAATCGACTCGAAGTCGATGCACTGCTGGCCGCTGCCCAGCGATAGCCAGCGAGAGGCGGACGTATCCCGCTGGCAGGTGGAGCGCACAGTGCAGCGCTTCTCCAGCGAGCACCAGCCGCAGAAGGGATCCCGCGACTCCAGACAGGCCGAGCAATTCGAATAGACGGAGCAATGTTCGATGCGCAATTTGGTTATTTTACGCGTCGACAAAACGTACAGGAAATCCTTTTTGGGCGACATCATTGTGTTGGGCAGAATGCGACTGCCGGCGTCCACGACGATTTCCTCGTATTCGCCGGGCTTCTGGCCGGACAGCAGCACCTTCTTGACGCTGCCCGCCTCGGTGCCGAGGAATGCCAGCGAATGCTGCTGATCCGTTGTCGTTGTCGCCGTCACCGACGTGACGGACACGTTATCGAAATGGAACAGAGCATGCGCCGATATCGGAGCAACTCCGCTGATCTTCAGTCCGACATTGCAAAAGTTGTAGATATTGCCCAAGGAGCCGACAATCGGGCATCTGCCATCGTTGATGGTGCCCGATATATAGCCCAGATTGCGATCTTTGATCGTGCCATTGAAGCACATGTGTATATTCTCGATGAACACATCCTCAATGTCCTTCAGGCTATATATGCACATGGCCGACTTGTTCTCAGGCTGGTCGCTAATCTCTTTCGATGGCGAAAAGACCGTGACCAGGACATGATCATCTCGCTTTATGCCCATTTGATAGGCCAGCTTTTGGCTGGCGTGCGTAATCTTCGCATCGCGCAATATATTGTAGTCCACGTGGTCGTCCGTGGCCGTGCACTGTATGGTTATTTCCGTATAGCTGTCATAGTTGGGATCCGTAATGCAGATGCGTGCCAGACGCGTCACATAGCCGGCCTCCTCGGCCAGGTGCGACTTCTTCTGCACGAGCACAAAGTATGCGTACTCTGACGAATTGAATCCGTAGACGTAATCAACGAGAAAGTGATCACGGTACTTCACATCTATATTGATAATCGACTGCTGTATTGAGAATTCAGCATAGTTCAGATCGTCGAGGCGGCGCGACGAAATCGCGGGCACGTCATGCCGATAGTCGCCCACGTTGGTGAACGTCGTGCCCACATAGAGTATATCCTCCTCTTTCCACGAATACCGCGCGGGACCAACGAATGCATACGTCGAGGCATATTCGTCATTCGCGGCCAATGGCACGGCCACAAATTGCGGCGCGGCCGGGAATCGCAAAAGATTGTAAATCTCACAGGCACCTGCAGAGAAAACGCACAAAGCACATATATGAAACTTCTATTAAAGTTTACCTAGATGAGTACGGTTTATTTAATGATAAATGGGGTATATCTACAAATCTAGTACATGAAAAACAACTAAAAGTTCTCTAATCGATCCACACATTCCTATGGGAAATGCTTGCGTTGCCCGTTTTTTATTTACTTGCATATTATTCAAGTCCCTTACTTAATCATTTCGAGAGTTATGTACAATATTTGGGGAATGGGCGGAGGTATGCGAGAGTCTGCATACGAAATTTTTGGTGCGTTTAGTTTTCTTGAGCTTCGCGATATACCCAAAAACAGGATTTTGATATTTCATGGAAACGGATCATGGTTATATACGAAGAGCTTCATTGTAGTCTGTAGCTCTCGATCTCTCTGAGATTGGACGGATAAGGCAGCTGCAGGGGATCAGGGATCGGAAATGCCTCCCTCCGCCAATAACATGCTTTCGGATACCCATTTACCCAATATTAGATGGGTTCAAGGCACAAAAATGGATTCAATTGTTCATACCTTGGCGGATGCTACCACATGAGATGAGAATGCCGTCGTTATGAGCATAGCTCACTACCAATATCTTGTTGAAATTATTGACCAGTGCCGTTTCCACATCCTCCGGACAGCCGCCGGCGTGGCATTGCGGTGCATCGTGCTTGGGGCCAGTGACTGCCTCCGAGAGGACGCGCAGATTTTCATTTAGCTTTAGGATCTTGTTTGTAGCGCCCGCATACAGTACGTTGTGCGTATAATCAAAGGTGAGATGCGTGAAATAGTTTTTCGATTGACTATTGGAGCCAACTCCCAATCCGTTGGCAGCGTTCGTGCGATTGCCAAAGTTTGCCTCCGTCGATGTTGAGGTGGAGCCGCCGCCTTTGTCAAATGTTCCACTAGCCACGCCGCCGGCAATGGGCGGAAGAACGAACTGAGCAACTATATCACTTGATGGGAACTGCTTGTTGTTCACTTCCAGATGCGGATGCGGATGGGTATTTGGGTGCTCAACTTTGACGCAATCCACTGCGGAATGCAGTTGCAATAATAGAAACAAGGCATCCAAAATGTATATGGCGCCATGCATGCAGAAGAGTTGCCGCAACATCCTATATATGCGAGTCCTCCGACCTCTAATTTATATGTATGGTAAATTCAAAATGGTGTTTTTTTTTTTCATAGGGAGTTGAGGCGGAGCAAAAGGGCTGTGCTATTTTAACAATGGTACAGCCAGCTTTACCAATGCTCGAATCACATTATATTATACACTGTTAGTTGAATACGGTTTGGAGTTACATTGCGGTAACAACAAAATATTTTGTCAGTCAACAAAAAAGAATTCTGCGTACACTACTTCAAACACACACACACATACACATATTGTGGAAAAAAGTGTATACTTTCATAATAGAGCTGTCAAAGCATCAACTACTATCGATTATTAAAACCGATTATTGCGATAGCATATTTGACAGCTCTCCTGTACTATCGATAAGAATGTATAATTAATACATGTTTCTCGTTCTGTTAGCAGACCGTTGCTCAAATATAGAGTTGGCAGCTCTATTTTCCTATTTGAATTTCACAAATAATATTCGATT
This sequence comes from Drosophila littoralis, assembly GCA_018903485.1. NCBI lineage: Eukaryota > Metazoa > Arthropoda > Insecta > Diptera > Drosophilidae > Drosophila > Drosophila littoralis. The sequence continues at coordinate 1,424,900 of JAEIGF010000234.1, read as the reverse complement.
TTTATGTTCACATACACTTAGGACACAGATTCATGTGTAAGACGCTCTAAACTGAGATTCATAATTTTTCACATAATTTGAAATGATATTCCGTGTTGTAATGCAACTTATCATATGTGGTTTTGCGATATTTTTCAATACTGAGTTGACTGCTTTGCATTTCGCTGTCAAATTTGTTCGTTTAACTCAGCTGGCTGTTAAGTATTCAGTTTTGCTAAATTTGAATGATCTACACTGTAAAACTCAATTGAAACTGTTAATATCGTCAACTGCTCGGCGATGATAGGTTTATTAATTGAATTTAAAATTATGGAGAATAACAATTGATTTTCGCTCTCGCTTATCAGGTATATATGTATATTATAAATTATGAATGAATCGTTACAATGGGCGAATATTTATTATATCTGGCTGGCTGTTAAGTATTCAGTTTTGCTAAATTTGAATGATCTACACTGTAAAACTCAATTGAAACTGTTAATATCGTCAACTGCTCGGCGATGATAGGTTTATTAATTGAATTTAAAATTATGGAGAATAACAATTGATTTTCGCTCTCGCTTATCAGGTATATATGTATATTATAAATTATGAATGAATCGTTACAATGGGCGAATATTTATTATATCTTTATTTTTATACCGATATTCAAAAATTTTCAATTAAAATTGGGAAGACACGTATTGGTAGCTTTTGATTATAGCTAGCTTAAATAAGAAATGCATCTTCTTGAATGGCTTAAATACAAATACAATTACAAACGTTTCCTTATAAGCATATAAGCATATACATAATTATGTATGTATGTTTCTTTGCGGTCGATCGAAAATAAAAAAATAAATAATTCTTAATAAACCTCAATACTCAAAAATAACTGTACCCTGAAGCTGTATGTAAGTACATGAGTGTTGCTTGTGTTTATGAATGATAATTAGAAGTATGTCGCATAGATTTGGTTTTGAAATGAATAAAATCAATGTCCTTTTCCTTTTGTGTAGTCAAGTCTGGCCACCTGTCGCTTCAAAAAAGTAGCTAAATCCAGTGTTGAAAATAAAAACAACTAAAAAGGGTTGCTAAATGCATTTAAAATGTCAACTGTCTGTCTTATGACCTTTTGTAAATGGTCTAATTAAGCTGAATTGGCAACTCTGATTATGAATCTTTGAATGATTTATAAAAACTAGTGAGCGTAAGTCTTTCCAAATGTAGATATAATCATTATTTAGCATGCTACTGCATCATCTGCAGGTATCGATTCTCTTCCAGAAGAGAGCTCAAGGATGTTGTCATATCGTTGATAATCATATTTGTGCTGGGATGCGGATGCGTCGAGCTGCTCACATCGGCCCAAATCGGATTGGGTGGGTTACTGGCCATTTGAGGATTGCCCATCATCGAACTGTTCGTCTCCATCCAGTTCTGGCAGCTTTGGACATATTCCAAGGTACGCTGATAGGTTTCCGAATGCATTGATGTCATATTGCTCGGATGCTCCGACAAGACCTTAGCCTCCGCCCTTATGGGCTGAGCAATTAGCTGCCCCTCCCCCTCCATGGGCTTCGGCAAACAGGGATTCTGTGGGGCCTTTGTTAACTGTGCCGGACAATTGACATCCATATTGGCAGTCGGCGACAACTGGGACTGGCTTACGACCCCGCATTGTATCTCGTTGCCATTGTTAACGCTTGGCACAACGCCCAAGGGATTAGGATTCGTTAGTTCCGGCAGACTGGTCATCGAGGAGTCAATAATATGTTGTGGCTCGTAACTGGGAATTGATTGTGGTTGAGTCGGAGCCTGAGCCGGATGCTGGGATGCCTGAGTCATGGCCATGGCTGGAGTCGGGTTGGAGATCGGGGCCAGCGCCTGACCCGTCACAAACGGATCATTATTAGATCTTGGTGTACAGTAAACTGTCTGCTGTTGACGATAGAAATGGGTGGCGCCTTCTGCTTCATAGTTTCGCTGCGAGTATGGACTACCTAACGCCGACATTGTATGTCCAGATTGGGGGGACATCAGCTGCACAAGTGGAGAAGGACAGTTGGGAGTGTGGGTGGGTGCTGGTGATACCAAAGATTGATAGCCCGCATTAACTGCAAGTGATCCTCTATCATTGCCATCCTGTATATTGTTGGCTGGTTGAGCTGGTGTTCCATCCTTTGATTTCGGCTTCTCGGTTTCCTTAACCAAATTCAGATACTGCAGCATCTCATCGGGCAATATAAGCTCCTCGACCTCATCCAAATTGACCTTCTCATTGGGATGATGCTCCCGCGAACTGTCCATGGTTGTCGGCTCACCTGGGCAATCCTTGGTTGGCACACAAGTGGAAGTAGAAGCTGTCGATGGACACGTTCGATTTCTGATATTGGGATTGACGGAGCTACACATGGTCTGGAAGACAGTTGGATTGATCCTTCGGTCCATGCTCTGCTGTGCCATTATGGGCTCCGACTGACGTCTATGCTGGGAGATCAGGTTTTCCTCGTAAGCATTGGCAAAGTGCGAATTGAGCGGCGATTGCAGCACGTTTGGAATAGAATATCGCCCGCCACTTTGCGCAACCTTCTGATTGTGATTCGGATTCTGATTCTGATAGTAGGCGCTCGCCTCGCCCGACTGCAAACGTTGCAAATGCGAGGCAATCAGGTGGGATGAAGGCGGGGGAGGCAGGCTGCAGTTGCTGCGCAACCCAGATCCGCCACAGATGCCAGTCGATGTTTGGGACATTGGAGGAGCATTCGCGTTGACCACATTCGACATTTGACTGGAGCGACGAGAGCAGCCCGGCGATATTGGATCGTATAAGGACGGCTCACCCGATGCCGTATTATATACGGGGCAGGGCCTCATTGTCGATATCGATGACAGCTGCGAGGACTGACTGCTGCGCCGGCTCTGCATGCTGCAGTAATATGTGCTGGCATTCGAGTTCTGGCTATCCCGCCGCATCGCAGCCACAGCCGCCTGCGAGTAGCAGCCCCCCTGTTGGAGCTGAGCTGCCGTGGATCGAGTCTGGCCTCCCGGTTGTGACTGCGAGTGCAGCTCGGTTAGTCCGCCACAGTTGCCCGGCAACGGTCGACCTGGCTGGGGAGTGGCTGTTGTGCCTGGTTCCATTTTGAGCTCGGTAATGCGCTGGTTCAGCTCTATGATGCCAATGGATCGGTTGCTTTCCGGTATGTTGGACAGCATCGAATTGCTCGAGTTGATGACCTTAGTCTGTAGGCGACTGCGGAAGCGCTGGCGTGCCATGGTGCTAGCACATGCCGCATTTCCATTGCCAATGTTGACCATTGCACGCAGCACAATGGGCAGATCGGCGGCATCTACATCGTCGTCATAGGGCCAACCCTCGTCGAGGGTCGGCACGGTGGCATTACTCAGATCGTCCTGCCTGTAGATGTGCATCAGGCAATCGGAATTCGTGCCAGATCCGCCGTGTGCTGCAGCCAGTTGGCCCGGCGAATTGGCGTCCGACTCCGATTTGATGCTCGGACTGGACACACTGGGCGGACACAGTTTTCCTCCATGCAGATCCTCGCTGCACGGACTGGAGTCAATATGCTGCTCTTGCAGCTGATGCTGCTGCTGCTGGCCACTGTCTCGATCCCTGTCCAGTCCCGAGTTGGCATCATGCAGCGGCAAGCCCTTATGCTTTTTATTGGCATAGAACTCGGCGCCGTGAACGGTCTTCACGTGCTTCCGCAGCGAACTGGGATCCGTGTAACGCTTCGTGCAGCCCGGCGCCTTGCAGATATACGGTTTCTGTTTTCAATTGTTCCAATTTGTTAATCATCTAATCGAAACTTGATTCAATTTATATTTAGTTATAAAACTCACCTCGTTGCTGTGGGTTCGGTTCTGGTGCTTGGCACGATCGCTGGCATTGCTAAAGGCCTTGCTGCAGCCGGGATACTCGCAGGTGTACGGCTTTTCACCTGTATGCGATCGCAGATGGGTTTTCAAGTTCTCCAAACGAGAGTACGCCTTATAGCATCCCTCAAACTGTAAAGGTACACATAATTTGTTGTTGTTTCTTCATTATTCTTTTATTTTCGTATTAAATATATTTTTATAATAAATATTAAAAAAAAGTTCTTGTATGAAGAAGTTTTTTGTTTATCAAGATATCTTGACCAAACTCGGCATTTATTAGTTTTTGTATGCTCCTCGTATATATGCAAAATCCTATCAACATCAAACCACTATATTATATAAATGCCATAGGAACGATCGGTCGAAAAGTAGGTCTTGTATAAAAAACTTTTTTGTTTATTAAGATATCTTGACCAAGCTCGGAATTTATTTGTTTTACTATGCTCCTCATATATTTACATAATCCTATCATCATCGGACCACTATATCATATATCTGCCATAGGAACAATCGGTCAAAAATTGAGAAATTTGTAAAACTTATTTGTTTTTTAAGATATTTTGACCAAACTCGGCAAACCGATATAATATTCAATAAATAAATATAGTAAGTATTCGAAATAATTTACCGTGCATTTGTGAGGCTTTTCTCCAGTATGGCGACGCATGTGTACAACAAGCATGTACTGCGCCTTGAATGGCTTTTCCCCGCGCGAACAAGCTTCCCAGCGGCAGACGAATGCCTTCTTATTGCTCTGAATGTGATCGTTGTTGATGTGTTTGACCAGCTCGTCCTGGGTCATGAACTCGACACTGCAGCTGCGCCAATGACAATTGGTCTCGATGAAGTCGCCTGGCTCATCCTTAATGTCCGTTGTATCCGCCGTCGCGCAGTCGTATTCGTTGAACGGATGACCATCCGGACCATCGTCGTGGTGGCTGAGCCCCCGATGCCCCCCACCACCCAAGGACTTGTTCCGTTGCCGCCGCTCCAAGAGATTCGCCGAGGCGCTGTCTGCTTCAACTTGGGCAACGCTTTCCGATGTCGACGACGGTTGTTCGATGGGCTTGGCTTTGGCCAGTCGATTGCGATCGATGCTTCCATCGTCGTAGTTCTTTAATTTATTTACAATGTTACGGTAAGTTTTCTAGCAGTAGATTATTAGAGCCCTGCATCGAGTTAACTGAAAGCGTTTCGAATACTCAAACATGTTGTGCCCGAGCTGTTCGAGTTCGAACCTCGATCGGCTCGATTCGGTTCGATCGACCAAATAAGTTCGAGCTGATCGGGTTCGCTTCACGAAAGTTAGTGTCTGTCGGATTTCGTTTTAATCCGAGTTGAATTAACCGAAGCAGGGCTTGACTGTAAGCTGTAAATTCTCACCTTGTTCGAGCCGATGGGTTTGATCTGGGACTCATCTGCAGCTGTGCTAAGCAACGTGGATGTTGGCGTCGAGGTCTGGCTGCCGTTGCCCAATGCCAATTCCTTGGCATTGGATTTGACAGAGACCTCGGTCAGGCTGAGAGCCGCGGCACTTGCCGCGTGACTCATGGAATAACTGGCCGCTGCTGCCGCCGCCGCCGCCTGTTGCGGCGTCATCGGATGCAGCAGTCCGGCGCTGGCGCGCAGCAGATGAGCCTGCAGCTGCTGCAGATGGGGCGCCATTGTCGTGTGCGCATGCGCCATCGGGCTGATGGCGCTGGCCGAAAGATGGCCATAGGAACCACTCGCTGCGCTGCTCGCGCGGGAGCCATTCATGATCGTGGCCAGGGAGTTGGGCGAGAAGCGAATCATCGAGTTGATGTCAAACGAGTCGGAGTACGGCGATGAGGATAGCGCCCGCTTACGGCTAACGCTGGCCCGCATGCTGCCGCCGCCCGGACGCGGACTGCCCAGCCGACCGTTGCCGTCCAGGCTGAAATGGAAATCGGTGCTGGCCAGAGATCCCGCCGCAGCGGCTGCGGCTGCTGCCACAGCCGCATGATGCAGTTCGCTCAGCGAGCCCATGCCCCGGGCACTTAAATACTCTCCGGAACCGAGGCCCAGGCCGGCCAGGTGAAACGTTGGCGCACAGTTGCCGTAAGGATCTGTGTGCGAGACAATCATCAAGGATGTCAAGGTTGTCAAGGTTGTCAAGGATATCAAGGATGTCAAGTAGCCCTAAAAGATTGAGTTCTTACCGTGATAGGAGGCGGTGGGGCTGGCTCTCTGCAAGGAATAGAACTGTTCCACATAGCTGGGAATTCTGTAGGCCGGATGAAAGTCATGCTGCGGCTGTGCCGGTTGCCCCGGAACACCATGATTCACATTGTGCCCATGGACATGATGCTGCTGATGCTGATGATGATGGTGCAATGTGTGGCCGCCGCCGCCGGCGCTTGCGCCGTTCGAAGACAAGCTGGAGTCCGCATGCCCCGAGGGGGGCATGGGCGATCCCGGGACTGGCACCGAGCTGCTTACGTCCGTTGTGTGCACTTGGTTGGCGGAAGGCGAGCTCGGCAGCACCGAGGCCGAAGCTGCGGCAGCTGCCGCAGCCGCCCGCCTTGACGCCAGAAACTGCAATTCTGTATATCTAAAGAAAAAAACAACTTAATTTAAAAAGCGCATTCATTATATGCAGAAGATTAAATATTTTTTCTCTTATTAAAATATATGTTTCAATAATAAATAATAAATAAAAGAATGACAGCAAATCGAGCTGCGTTTAAATGCCGGGCAATGCCGGTTAAATTCGGCGAGCGTGTTAAAAAAAAAAATGAAAATGAGAAGCGAAGACAACATCACATTACCATCTGATCGGCCTCAAACTCAATTTCAAAGATCTTTGCTAAAATTAATTCACTTTTCCAAAAATGTATTCCTCCTTGGTGTAAAGAAATAGGAGTCAAAGATTTGGTGGTTGACATATCGTCCTCAAATTCATTTCCATGGATCTACATAAGAAATCATTTGAGACGTGTTTCACATATTTCTTCGGTGGAGATCATTTCTAAGATTTTTTTTGGTGAATTTTAAGTTTTGTCCGATTTGCATCAAACTTATTATCAAAGCTCTACATAAAAATATGATGAATACGTTTGGGAAATTCCACTTGCAACAGTGGTAAAAGGGCGGAAAACTTGTGTATGAAAGTAGTTTGTTTACCGTACTCTCAGTTTCAAAATCATTTTCAAAGCTGTTTGAGAACATTGATTTTATAACATACGTGCGGGCAAGGCCGGGCTATACTCGCTAGTTATATATATAATAATATATATTAGTAATATTAATACTCGGGTCTCCGAGTTCAGCCGAGCTCAATCTATGGGAACATAATCGATGTGTATTGCAAATTCGACGAGCTCAAGAGCAAGATATGGTTTTTATACCCTGAACCCATTAAAAATGGGTAAAAGGGGTATAATGTTTTTGTGCAAAATGTAAATGTATGTAACAGGCAGAAGGAATCATCTCCGACCCCATAAAGTATATATATTCTTGATCAGCATCAATAGCCGAGTCGATCTAGCCATGTCCGTCTGTCTGTCCGTCCGTCCGTATGTATGAACGCAAGGATCTCAGAAGCTATAAGAGCTAGAGAGCTCAAATGTTTTTAGATGTAGGTTCTCCTAGTACCTACGCAGATCGAGTTTGTTTCCGATAATCGATAACTTACTCCGTTTCCAAGCAATCGATAAAAATCGATATCGACATCCTGTTTTTTGAGCAAATTGAGTAAATAATTAGAGCTAGAGTCACCAAACATGATATGTTGCTTCTAGAATATTATATATATGTCAAGTATCTTTCATTTTATACCTATCGCCACCTCCCCGCTACCACCTCAAAGAGGGTTCAGGGTATTCCCTAGTCGGGAGCTGCCGACTAGAACCTCTCTAGCTCTTATAGGTTCTGAGATCCTTGCGTTCATACATACGGACGGACGGACAGACAGACGGACATGGCTAGATCGACTCGGCTATTGATGCTGCTCAAGAATATATATACTTTATGGGGTCGGAGATGCTTCCTTCTGCCTGTTACATACATTTGGATTTTGCACAAAAACATAATACCCCTTTTACCCATTTTTAATGGGTTCAGGGTATAATAATATGTAGAATTAAATTTTCCTGCGGCATAATTTGGTCTAAAACCTGAAATTTCGCCAAACCCAAAGTCTTGTATCCCAAACGTGAAGTAACAGAAAAATAACAATATAAACAATAGACAATATAACATAATCTGAAATATCCGAGGTTTCCTGCGAAAGATTCGGCCAAATGCGAGTTTATTCAAGCGTACAGAGAATATATATGGCATAATTTGCGTATTCGATTATAGATTCAAATGTGCAAAGTCTTATGGCTTTGGTACACTATTTACGATACACAATAAAAATTCGTTTGAGGACGGATTCGCCTCCGAATACAAATCAATCAAAGACCTGCGTATTTAACTGCGTATTCACGCGCACTCAGAAAAAATGTACTCTATTCATGACTTGGCGTTATTTTCGACCAACATATATATATTCTCGAAAGGCTCCAATAGAATATTTTGTAATTGTAGAAAACTTTTTATGCCATGTAGTAATATCAGAAACAAAACGAAAAATCGGCTTGCTTTTCTATTAAATCTTAAAAATAAATATTCATTTTAATAGTAGTTATATTAAACAGCAAGACTGCGCCAAGCAACGCCGGGCAATTCCAACTTCTATATAGATTTAAGAGTAAGAAGCAAAACAAAAAGTGCAATGCAGACAAATGTTTGCTAAATCTAAAAAATAAATTTATTAAAATAGTAATTATATAAATCAGCAAGGCTGCGCCGAGCCGGGTAATTCCAGGTTCTATATATATTTAAGAGTAAGAAACAAAACGAAAAATCGCTTGACCTAAATTATTGCTTTTCTATTTAATCTGAAAAATCAATATTTATTTAAATATTAATTATATTAAACTGCGCCGAGCAACGCCGGGTAATTCCAGATTTTGTATAGATTTAAAGAGTAAGAAGCGAAACGAAAAATCGGTAAAAGAGAAATGTTTGATTTTTTATTAAATCTAAAAAATCAATATTCATTTAAATATTAATTATATTAAACTGCGCCGAGCAACGCCGGGTAATTCCAGCTTCTATATAGATTTTAAAAAAAATCGGTTTGCTTTTCTATCAAATCTAAAAAATATAGTAAATATCCATTAATAATGTTATTTAACAGTAAAACTGCGCCGAACAACGCCGGGAAATTTCAGCTTCAATATAGATATAAGAGTAGGATATTGCCGAGAGTCTCTTTCTATGTGTCTTTTTGAAGATCTATAAAACAGGTTTGAAAGAGCAAGAGCTCAAGAGAAACAAAATGATGCCGAGATCGTGATGCTAACAAAGACATCCACATCGACTTCGTGTCGAGCTGTACCCGCAGCCGCCGCCGACAAAAGGGAGGCTCGAAAGTGGAGCCCTTTATTATATACACGTTTGTATGTGTATTTGAGATCATGCTGAGGTCTTAATTAACTAAATTCAACCAAAATGCCAAATAGAAGCAAACCTTAAGCTTCCATTTTTTGAGTACCCTCGGGTAAGTAATCCATTTTTGAAAGAAAAACCGAAAGAACTTCCTTTCTTCAACTCTCTTAACCTATTCACATTAAACAGGAAATGCTCCAAAAAATTTATTTTTAATATCTCTCTGTCCTCAAAGTCACCCAAGGAGGGGAAATTGTGGGGTCTAGATCCCTCGCCTCGTTTGGTAGACAAAGTTCTAAAGATACCCTTTAGGGATTAAATATCTATTTATTATAATAATTAATAATATAATATATATATCTAATTACAAAAACTATTTTTGACTGTACGAAAATCGTAAGTTGACATCTGGAATATGAAATAAACACATAAGTCCGTACTTTTCGAAAGCCTAGAGGCCAATTAACTGTGCATAGTTAGTATAACGAGGGTTCGAAATTGTTAAATATAGGTTTTGCGGGAGAGTTATCCAAGTTTACTATGGTTTACAAGAAGAAACGCGATTATTATATACACATATGCAATATTATATTATATATATTACCTGTGCTGTGATAATAGATGAACAACTTTACAGACTTTGTATAAGAAAGCACAACAGAAAGAAAGTTCCGAATTTTCCGAAATTTTATACTATTAACCGAAAATAATACCAAAACAATTATCCCAAATGTTTTGGTTTAAAATAGAAAAGTTAGTAGGGAGAGAAGCAGACCCAAAACATAGAAAACTTGGGACCCAACCATTTAAATTATCTTAACACATTTGGCAGATGCCGATTTTGGATAAGGATTCAATTTAGATCAGGCTTACGAATCAAACCTTTGTTTTTCTTTGATTTGTCAGCAGCGAAAAAAAATATTTCTATTTTCGAATTAAATAATAATAAATAAAAATTTATATAATACTCACGCTAGGGGAAAATACGTTGGTAATGTGTACGCATCCATTTTGGAGTGTGCCGATGTCGATTTGGACTGAATTTGGATATGGTCACACAGTCTTCTATTTTAAAGCAACTTGTACATTGTGTTCACAATTGCCGTCGGCGCTGCACCGTTAGTTGAATTTTAAAACAGAATTGATCAATTACGATTTCACATCATATGTATATGTGCATGTGTATATGTATGTATATGGTGTATATATATTCTATACCACGCCAATAGCGTATGGATAGTTATAGAATTTGTGATTACACAAATTTAAACGCACAAACACACACACGAACTACGCATGCATATGCATGTATATATGTACATATATGTACGTATATGTACACATGTGTACTGTAAACGGAACGGACAGCAACTTCATTAGAATTTCATTATTTTTAGCATTTTACTTCTTGTCTAGGTGTTCGCTTCTGCACGAGGATGTGTCTGCACATATTAAACATACATATGTGTATGTATGTACATATGTATATACACATAGATATTTTTCTATGTGTGCTTGTTGATTCACACTGGCGTTAGTGTTTAATTGTTCATAGATATATGCAGAGATGCATACATATGTATGTACATACATACAGATCAATTTATGCATTTAACATAATGTACATAGACATAGGACACTCACACACACAGGCACCTACACATACATATGTGTACACTATATAGCGCGACATTGAACCGCTCGAGGGCATCAATGAACCACTTAATTTGTACTAACTTTCAGGCAGCAAAAACAAATTATGTGTGACAAAGTCAATAACGGGCGTGTACGGCACGGCGTCTTACTGCCGTGTTTATTCCGAGCGGACTGAGGCAGCAGCAGCTCTTGCAATGCCTCGCTTGCTTTAGCTGGAGCAGCGCACGCTGCTCACGCACACCCATGCCTGGAAACAAAAAACAAACAGATACTTGTACAGATTGAGACACAGACACAGGCACACATACACGCAGATACGACGCCATAGACACAAGTGTATACAGCCACAGGTCACGATCTGCTCTGCCTTTGCCTCTGTTTGCTCACAGCCCTATGTTGAGAGAAGGCGGGCAGATTGAAGATGGCCATACCAAAACGTCGGCTCTCTTTGCCAGATCGACTCTCGCCACATCAGTGTTGCCCCATCTAGCTGTGGAAAAACTGACTGACGGCTGCAAAATGCATACGAAGCAACTGATATTGCAATTCATACAGAACTGAGCATCCCATTAAAAAAAAAAAAAAAATAAATTTGTTAATGAGAATTTCCGCTGCTTTTAAGCGATTAATGTACTGCGTAAATGTGTACTCAAAGACATCCGATCAATCTGAAGAAAATCTGTAAATTTAAGTTGAGAAACGTTGGATGCACAGTCATAATTTATTAATAAATTAGTTATTAATAAATAAATATTAAAATGATATATATTTGTTTTGTTTCCATTTTAAAATATTGGTTTCATGTACATATAAAAATTGTCTATATTCGAATTGTCGCTTTCAATTCAATTTGCCAGCACTATCAATGATAAAGCTGTTGTCCCTCTCTCTGCAAACCGTAGCATATCAGATACAATACATACACATGCACATATACATACGTACATATGCTTGTATGTATGTGTGTTGTCTCGGCGTCGGCGAACCCAACTTTAACAACTTGCTACTTGTTATGCAGCAGACGTGCACAGACCATCTTTTAGGCGCACCCACATTGTGTCTGCACAGCGCTCTCTTCGGTGTTTACTTCTCTCTCTCTCTCTCTCTCTCTCCCTCTCTCTCTATCTCTCTCTCTCTCGCTCTCTCGCTATGCGATCGCTTTCCTCTCGCTTCCGCTTGCACACACTCAGATCTCATTCTCTACATCTCACTCACTCTTACTCTCTTGATCACAGCGCAGACAGTGTGTGTGTGTGTGTGTTTGTGTAAGCATCAGAGCTCAATTAATGCAACAAAATGCTCTTTTTATAAAGAAATTACGCGGATGTATCCGGGTTTTGAATAGTCAGACTGCATAATTTGAACAAATGACCAGCTATATATGTACATATATCCTTCTAGAGCTGAGTAAACAATTCGCAATTCATGAAAGCACATCCAATATATGTATCCCTTATTTTATCATTTTACAGCCCAAGTCTCAATTTTACAAATATTAGCGGCCAGCTCGTAGACATACATAGATGGATGGATGGATGCTTTTGTAAATATACTCTGTACATATTTGTGCTTCCCCATAAAGATGAGATTTACTTGACTTTGTCAACATTTACGCACCAAGTGCCACCGAATAAGCCTATGTCCATACGAATATATATGTATGTATATGAAAGGCGTACGAATCATACAAATATGTTTACTTTCCGGTCTTCAAAATCAATTCAAGTCTTACGAACACCTTTGATTTCTGGTCTTGCACCTGCAAATCCTTTTACTTTTACCGTTTTTCTATTAAAATTTAATTTCAACAGAAGTTATCTAGGATATACCAGGGTTGTAATCTGTGTAAGAACCGGTTTTAAGACGTAATATCAATTTATTTTGTATAAAACAGGTGAACCAAAGCTCGAACCAAACCATTTCCTTTTTTAAATATATAAAAAATTGTTATCGGAGGCACAGTTTCAAAGCACAAATAACTCCATACTTTTTAGAGAGAAACTATAGCACTATTTAAATAAATAAATAAATAAATAAAAAAATAAATAAATAAATATATGACAGGCCAAGGTACATGGAAAACGCCCTGATAGCTCCCGTGGGATTAAGTCTAGTGATATCTGATGATAGTAATTATCGTATATTATAAATAGAAAATAATTCAATTTAATTGAATCACCAGGATAAATAATGCAAGTGCATATATGTACATATATAAATATAATATATATATAACAAAGAATATATATAAGATAGAATAAGATATAAGATATACTATATATAAGATAGAATAAGATGTAAGAGTTAGAATAAGATATATGATATGGATAATATATATAAGATAGAATAAGATATATAATATGGAATATGGAGTATATATAAGATAGAATAAGATATTAGATATATAATAAAATATAAGATATAGAACATATGTATATATAAGATAGAGTCTTATTTTGGATATTCCTTTTTTCCACCCTTTTTCCACCCGAGGTAAATTTACTTCGGCCCGTACTCAAACTTTTTTCGAGCATTTTGTCATACCGCAAATACCGCAAATAAATTTTCACAATGATATTGGATAATGACTTTGAAGCTGATCGAACAAAAAATTTTAAACTTTTTGCCGATTTTCCAGCGTTGCGCGTGCAATTTCCACACGAATTCACTAAATATTTATGAAGATTGAGGCTAATCACAGACGAAACTTAAAACTTCGCTAATAAAAACTTAAAAACCAACCTATTACAGTTGGGTGGACTTTGCCAAAAGTGAGCAAGAAAATTAACTTGAGCCCGAAGTCGAACTTTACCCAACAAATCTTTGACAGAATTTGACAGTTGCATTATTTGACCCTGCACACTTTAGACCCTATAGAAAGGTCGTGTACGTCGTCCCGACTCGAAAATAGAAGAAAAATAGCTTGCAAGCAAAATAACATAAGAAAAATAACATTAGAAAAATAACATAAGAAAAATAACATAAGAAAAATAACATTAGAAAAATAACATAAGAAAAATAACATAAGAAATATAACATAAGAAAACAATTAAGAGGTTCTAGTCGGGAGCTCCCGACTAGGGAATACCCTGAACCCTCTTATTCGAACACCAAATGGAGCTCGTTTGAATTAATACAGATAAATTTAAAAAAAAAAAAGTTCAATTGGCAGGGTTTGAGAGAACTTGTAGCTGACCGAATATTTACTTTCCCCGGTAGGACTCGAACTCGCGACAGACTGCACCACTTTCCACTGCCTCTACTCAACATAAAAATAGCCACACAGAAAACAATCGCAGTGTAGACAGAATTCGAAGCAGACGCGCATGAATGTACATACATATGTGTGTACAATGTACACTGTACGCTGTACATGTATATGTATGTATATAAATTCTTGCAAATTGCGTCGCACGTGCGCAGTCAGAATACCGAAAAACAAAACAAAAACCGATCTTAATGAAATTTTCTACAGTATATCTTATTGCACCATAGAATATTTGTGTATTCTCAAAAAGTCAATTGCATTTAAATTGTGGCTTAAATTAGTTGACAATACAAGTTGGGTTATTAACTTGATTTATAGCTCTGGGGTGGTAGCAGGGAGGTGGCGATAGGTCTAAAATGAAAGATACTTGACATATATATAATATTCTAGAAGCAACATATCAAGTTTGACGACTCTAGCTTTTATTATTTACCCAATTTGTTAAAAAAAAACAGGATGTCGATATCGATTTTTATCGATTGCTTGGAAATTGAGTAAGTTATCGATTATCGGAAACAAACTCGATCTGCGCAGGCACTAGGAGCACCTACATCTAAATATAGGTTCTTATAGGTTCTGAGATCCTTGCGTTCATACATACGGACAGACGGACGGACGGACGGACGGACAGACAGACAGACGGACATGGCTAGATCGACTCGGCTATTGATGCTGATCAAGAATATATATGTATACTTTATGGGGTCGGAGATGCTCCCATCTGCCTGTTACATACATTTGCATTTTGCACAAATACAATATACCCTTTTACCTATTTTTAATGGGTTCAGGGTATAAAAATAACATAAGAATGGCAAGAAAAATAACATACATATGTAGGTAAAAAGCATGCAAATAAGTAGGAAGCACACAAAAACTTTGCTGTGCATTTTATGCCTTTAATATAAGTTTAATAATTGCTCAACATTTAATATAAATTTTATATATATTCTATTATTTTATATACACAAATTTGATATGTAGCTAAATATCTATAAGATTGTATCTTGTATCTTTTGGATACCCTTCCCGCCACTCGACCAAAAGTTCAAATTAGGAAGTTAAGACTTGCGTTTTCGAATATAAACTCATTGAATGCTATCCAAAAGGGCATCAATTAGAGAAGTTGCTTTAAAAATGTGACATGAAATTCAGGACATTTATTTTGGAAATCTAGAAACGTGACTGCTTCGCCAAAAGGACTAGTCTGACTGTGTATCTCAGAGTGTGTATCTCAGCAAATCGTTGGCATTGTGGCAAATGTACCTGGGAGAAGGTGCGGACATTTGTCAAAGGCAGAGTCGCCATCGGGCCAACCTTCGGCAACCTGCGGCGTGGCAAGAGAATCTTCGGACTCGAACCCGGACCCAAATTCTGATTCAGCTAGGTATATGCCGGGCAACACACAGCGGGAACTGAAACGAACCTCGAAAATGCGCTTGCTGTGCGCTCCTCTACGATCTCATTATGTGTTTTCCCTTTTGTAATTTAACGTCTTATTCAAGTCATTCCGAGATCTCTTTTTACTCTATGAAAAACACCAGAGCCAGCTCCGTGCTGCCTGCCTGTTGCCTGCCTGTTGTCTGCCTGTTGCCTGCCTGTGATTGTGAATACAAAGCATTCACATTCACACTCACACTTGTGCGCATTCGTCTTATTTAACGAGGGAACTTCGTCGTTTCTCGGAAATAACATAAAACCAGATATGTATGTATTTATATATATGTATGTACATACATATGGCTTTATGTAGGTGTATACGTAAGTTTTTTGGTTTTGCATCTGCATTCGGGTCCCCCGCACAGCATCATCCGTCCGCAGTGCACCAAGATGCAACAAGTATGAAAACGTCGCGATCTAAAGAGCTTCGACAACTCCTTCGACGGCTCCTGCGCATATATGTACATACATACATACATACATAAGTATTTAGTTGCCTTTCCTTGAAAATATGAACGTACGTCTGTATAATACTGAATACATGTATGTGCATATAATACATATACATATACATTTACATATACATATACATTTACATATTCATATACATATACATATACATATACATATACATATACATATACATATACATATACATATACATATACATATACATATACATATACATATACATATACATATACATATACATATACATATACATATACATATACATATACATATACATATACATATACATATACATATACATATACATATACATATACATATACATATACATATACATATACATATACATATACATATACATATACATATACATATACATATACATATACATATACATATACATATACATATACATATACATATACATATACATATACATATACATATACATATACATATACATATACATATACATATACATATACATATACATATACATATACATATACATATACATATACATATACATATACATATACATATACATATACATATACATATACATATACATATACATATACATATACATATACATATACATATACATATACATATACATATACATATACATATACATATACATATACATATACATATACATATACATATACATATACATATACATATACATATACATATACATATACATATACATATACATATACATATACATATACATATACATATACATATACATATACATATACATATACATATACATATACATATACATATACATATACATATACATATACATATACATATACATATACATATACATATACATATACATATACATATACATATACATATACATATACATATACATATACATATACATATACATATACATATACATATACATATACATATACATATACATATACATATACATATACATATACATATACATATACATATACATATACATATACATATACATATACATATACATATACATATACATATACATATACATATACATATACATATACATATACATATACATATACATATACATATATATATATATATATATACATATACATATACATATACATATACATATACATATCTTTATAAGATTTATGTAGATATGTAAGCATATATGTACATATGTATATACATACAACATGAGTGTGTATTTTGTGCATTTTCGTTTTCATTTTATATCTTTTACGCTTTCATATTAAGACTGACAATCGAAGGAGTCCGAATGACTTTATTTTCAATGCGACTTCTCCAGCATGGGCCTGGGCCGATTTTAAGGGCTTAATTAGTCAGCAAATCGAAGCCCCAAACGAAGTAGTCAACGGAGTCGAGCCGGCGGCTGATACGTCGTACTCTCGCTCTCAAATCCAGTTTTTGTTGTTTTTTTTTTTTACATACCTAAATACTTCATTTCCACATGTGCCTACATACATACATACAATAAGATATTCTTACAAAAGTATAAGCATGCATGTGTGTGTATAGGCATAGGTAGATATATATATTTTGTGTATATGTGTATGTAGTGATCGGTGTGCGGATACATACAAACATACAAGCATACACACACACATACAAGCATACACATGCTGTGTTTCGAATTCAGCATCAGCAGCGGCAAAAAGAGTTCGTACTCGGAGGAGATCAACAATTATGTTGTATGTAGCTTGTATGTATGTAGGTGCAGACACTCGTACGTAAGTATGTACATATGTATGTAAGGCTGGATGCCAGAAAAGCCAAAAGAGTTTTAAAAAAGTTGACAAGAACAGCTACAACAACAAAATCAAGTAAATTGTTGCTTTCGTCGACTTTTTTCGAGGGCTGGTCAACAAGTATTTAATATGTAAGGAAATATTTAACACAATATATGTATACCTATATTTTTATATATTATATATCGTTCTGCTGGAAATAGTAAAAGTCTTAAATATATTTATATAAAACATGGCTAAATTTGTTAGATAAATCCAAGTCCAAGGATAAGTCTCAAAAATGCAATGGTATTTTTTTTTTTAATTTGTTCCGTTCGGGTGTTTTTTGGGCCTTAATTGTATATTACATTTATTTGTATATTATAATATTAAATAATACAAAATAATACAATTTGTAACTTAACAAACATACATATATTAATACATTTCAATAGTGTTCGATTAACCCATGCCGGTGAACTTGAAGAGTAAGGCCGTGAGCTCCAGTTAAGCCCCATTCGATGCAATCGCTTGTATCGCGACCTTTTCCCCCCCTCTCATCTCTCGCCCGCGACTGTCTTCTATGTATGCCCCATCCAACGGCTCCATCTCGCATCGTGCTGCTGTCGCTTCTCTTGCTGATGAAGACATTATTATTTATAAGGCCAACCGCAGCGAATGTTGCGTGTCCGTGTTTGTGTCTGCGTCTGTGTCGGTGTCTGTCTGTGTGTGTGTGTCTGTGCATGTGCTTGTGCCTGTGTGTGAGATTCGGGCTCTGTGCGTGTGCCTTGAGCAAAACACACAGCTCTGCGATCGTATCAACTCCCCATTATTATACTCAACATATCTATGTACATACCAATGAAAAAATGTACATTTTTATAATCATACAAATACTATATATTATTATATATATTTAATTAATCTATTTATATATATGTATGTGTATATAGATGCATACGTGCAAGAATACGCACTATATGGTCAACCCGAATGCGCTGCAGCTCGCGTAACATGTATGTTACATATATTTGTTAGATACTTGCCATATACATGACCATACATATGTTAAGTATCTGCTTTAGTTTAGTCTCACAGATTCTCTTTTCGAATGATTAAATTGGGTTTTACACAATTAACAGGGTAGTCAAACAGTTGGGTACACCCGACTTGTTAAACAAAAAAAAAACGCTGATGCTGCGTTTCTTGTTCTTATTTTTCGGCTGTATCTGCATCTGTGCTTGGTATTTGGATAGTTACGCCCTATACACAAAAGACTGCAAAATATTGCAAAAACAAAAAAACAATATTCAAAATCTCCATTTCGCTAAGTTAGCTTTAAGAAAAATGCACGACAAATAGATAGATAGATAGATAGAAAGATAGGTAGATAGGTAGATGGGTGGATGGTAGATCGGTAGCTAGGTAGATAGATAGATAGATAGATACATAGATAGAAAGAAAGATAGATAGATAGATATATATATAGATAGATAGATAGATAGATGGATAGATAGAGCGATAGGTAGATAAGTAGATAGATAGATAGATAGGTAGATAGATAGAAAGATATATAGATAGATAGATGATAGATAGATAGATAGATAGATAGGTAGAAAGATAGATAGAAAGATAGAAAAATTAATAGATAGACAGATATATACATATAAACTTTCTATGCTTTCACCCATTTCGCATCAGATCTTTAAGAATATGATGATAGGCATTAAGTAAGTGATGAACATCTGATATATGTATATTTGCTATACTATAACATTTTATTTAAATTGTAAAAACCAGATTCACAATTCCAACCTTGGGGCTAGAAATTGGTACAAATTTTTAAATTTCGCATGCTAATTCTCATTTTCTCTAGAGACAGAAGTCGAACGAACCAATAACTGTCTACTCGGCTGTTGATGCTGAGAATCAGGAACATATATATTAATATTTGTATATAATATACATATGTATACATAATATATAAATATAATAATAATTATATATTTATTATTATTTTCCTATTATTGAGCGCAATCATCTTCTTTACCAATCCCCCGACAATATACTAACAAGTAAGAGGTTCTAGTCGGGAGCTCCCGACTAGGGAATACCCTGAACCCTCTTCTTCCAACACCAAATGCAGATACATATACTATTCTAGAAGCTACATGTCTAGTTTGGTGACTCTAGCTCTTATTATTTACCCAATTTGCTCAAAAAACAGCATGTCGATATCGCTTTTATCGATTGCTTGGAAACGGAGTAAGTTATCGATTATCGGAAACAAACTCGATCGTAGATGCGTAGGCACTAGGAGGACCTACAGCTAAAATTTCAAGTCTCTAGCTCTAATAGGTTCTGAGATCCTTGCGTTCATACATACGGACGAACGGACGGACGGACGGACAGACAGACGGACATGGCTAGATCGACTCGGCTATTGATGCTGATCAAGAATATATATGTATACTTTATGTGGTCGGATATGCTTCCTTCTGCCTGGCACAAAAACATTATGCCCCTTTTACCCATTTTTAATAGGTTCAGGGTTTAAAAAGCCGGCACTCATTTAATTATTGAAGTAAGTACATTTGTCAGCAAAGTATCGATACCATATAACCGATACCACAAGTGTGCGTCCTTGAATTATTCTTACATGGATGCTCTCCATAATTCTTTTTTGAACGGTGTCAACCGCAAAACCGTTTAGTACCAGGTAATTGTGAGAAATATGAGATGCAAATGCTTTGTATGTAGACGTACGTAAATGGAGCTTAAATATATATTTTGTATTAGCGGGTATTCCCCGGCCTTGCCAAGTACCATGTGAAGTACAGAGAGTATTTTAGATTCCTAGCTCTAACTAATTGGGTTTTAATCTAAATTATATAAATATTTAATTATTTATTAATAAATTGAGTGGGAACGGAAGCAAGTTGATATATATTTTTTATGTGGGCGCTCATTTTACAGATTTTCGATACTATTTTCATTTTTAAAATTTACTGGCCCAATTCCACCAAGAAGGGGTGGATTCTGCGAAAAGTGTGAAACACCCCTCTAAAATAAATGTAAACGAAGATCTTTAAAAAAAATTTGCGGCCGATCGGATGGTAAATAAGAACAGATTCATATAAACGATATTCGCGATTTTTCCACACTGGAGGGATGAATTGCCCAAAACGGGGAAACGCTTGGGTTGTGCGTTGATCAGCAAATAGTTGTATCTATTTATGTGCACTTCTAACTATGAATGCAATTGAGAATTACATTTTTCTTTAATTAAATAAACTTGGCTTATGTAAGTGGTATACTAGATACTTCAGACGAAAGTGTCTTTATTGGATGGAAAATATGCCTTACCTTCCTTTTCGGGATATATATTTTTGCACAACTTCACGATACCATGAAATGGCATCCTGTAATTTAAGACTAAGAAAGACTAAGACTAACCTCCTGAAGACCGTCGGCGTCCGCCTAATGGAGTGGAAATAAAATTTTAAGATTAATAAATTCTCATCTAAGGGAGATCCAAATTGTAGATGAATATTACAGTTTTATATGGGTTGAATAATCGAAAATATTTTTACAAGTAGAATTTTTACAGATAAAAACGTGTTCTCGACTATAAACTCCTTTTTCACCTATTAGACAACATATTATTTCGGTTTATAAATTCTTCAAGTCAAATCAATTGCAAACTGGTTCTCCGTGTAATATATATTAAAAACATTCTCTAGATCTTGTAATTTCCAGAATGAACAGCTTAATATGTACATACATGAAAAAATCGAATCAACTAGTCGTCCTGATTAAGAATATATACTTATTGGGGTCGTAGATACATTCTTTTACCTGATACAGAGAGAGAGAATCTTCAGATATTTGGGAAAATTCCCACAAATTCCTTTATTTGGGGGAAATTCCCAAAAATTTCTTTATTTGGGGAAGTTTGTGGGAAGGCATAAGAGAGGCATTTCTTCACATTTCAAGATAGGTTAAAATGTCAAACTGTCCGCCCAAGAGGGGTGTCCGTTAGAAGAGTTTTCGCTGTCGTTCGCAACCAAACCATAATTAAACGTGCAAACGTAAATATTCCTCAATAAACATATTATTTAGGCGATTAACTCAATTCTGTACCCAAAATATTCGGTTAGGGTATTTAAGGTTGAGCCCGAACTGACAAGCCGAGCAACTTTGTACCCGACTAATGAAGACATTCCATACTGATGGCTTATGCTCGATGAAGTATTCAACTATAAGACGAAAAAAAAGTAAGAAAAAAACCTAAACCGGTCCTTTCAAACTTTATTTTAGATCGGCGTATGTATGTATGTTTGTATGTATGTACGCAAAGTTTAAGATTATGTGCTTGTGTGTGTGTGTGCACAATCATCATCTTGTGTGCATGTCTATATGTGTGTGCATGTCTATGTGTGTGTGTGCGTATACATATAATATCACCCAATGAACATAAACTGAAAGCTGTGTGACACGTGCAGGTTGATTGAAAACAGAGTAACGCCTTAAATTAAAGTTCATAAAAAAATAAAAAATAAATAATAATATAATAAAATTATATGAATATGTACTATCAATACAATATACCATTGAACAATATATGTATATACATACATATATTTATATAACAATGAGTCTATGACTCAATTTATTAAAGATCTTTACATGAAATAAGATTAAGTAGAAATGTATGTATTAAAATTTTCATAAAAGGGCACACGTTATAAAATTAGTATACACGCCGAAAGTATTTCAAGAAGAACAATTTTTATCGGGCAAGAAGGGGTTAAGGTTGCTCTTACGAAGAGGAGACGACAGAAAGAGCTGTGTGTGTGTGCGTGTGTGCGGTGTGCTCTCTTTCGAGTTTGTATGTTTGTGGATGGGTTCAATACATCTGAAGTCGATCTAGTTATTTATGTGGCGAGCAAAAGGTAAAACAGGTTGCATAGGAGGAGTTTCAACGAAAAAAACAAAATGGCGAAAATGCTGAATCACTCACAAATCCAGCATTTTAGCCCAACAAAGCAGTTTGCAATTTGCATATTCCAGAAAAATATCTATATGTAAACAATTTTTTTTTTGTTTTCATCCGATTGGCTTCAAATTAACTTTTTAAATTTGTTGGCACCGGCTTTATCATAACCATATCAATTAGAGATACAAATTCAAACTTTTCTCTGGAAAGTTCTAGTTCCTGGAATTCAAACCCGAATTCTCGAATTCTAACAAAAGGTGTCGATAAAAATTTTTTATTTGTGAGCAAAGCAAGTTACAAAATTTGAAAAAATTATTAATTAAAACCCATTTATTGTTGTTGTCGTGCAGCAGTTGGCAACTGACAAATAACACGAATTAAAATGGATTTTAAAAATATATTCTACATATTTTTATTTGTCTGGTTATGGTCTTTTAAAGCTTTACAATTTTCACTATTAATTCTTTCGTTAACTAATTATAATTTTAATCACAACTACTTCCCTTAATTATCTGGTTAAATAAAAAAAAGGGAAATACCCTGTACCTTCTTCAGTCAATTGTATTAAACAAATCCAAAACATATGTGTACATATACAGAAATCGTGGATCCTGATGAAACAAAGTTTCTATATCGATTCTTATCGATTGCTGAAAAATGGAGGTTCTCAATTATCAGAAGGATGTACTGCGCGGACAGTAGGAGCACCTACGTTCAATTTCAAGTATCTAGTTCCTATAGGACCAGGCATCTATTGATACTGATCAAAAATATATGTACGAAGAGTTTCTTCGGCCTGTTACATACGTTTGCCATTATACTGTGCATAATCAATCAGTTTATTTTGTAGGGCTAGCAGCCTTCTTTTAGTTACTGCAATCGACTTTAAAGACAGTCAGGTGTTAAGCTGACTACAGTACACCAGTTAACAGCTGTTGTTCACTGCGAAACGCCCCAGAGCTGCATTCGAGACTTATCGATATTGCGATAACATGACGCGCAGTAGTTTTCTCCATGTGGCAATGCAATTTCGATAAGTTGGCAGGGCGCTGTTAAATTGTTGACAGCGCGCGTCGATTAGTGATCTATCGGTTATTTACGCGGCAAATTCCAATCAAAAACATCTCGAGCAGTGAAAAACATTTGGTTTTTACTTGCATTGAGTAATATTATTAAAAATTGTATTAATTAACAGATTGGCTTCTAAGCAATGTATATGTCAGTTACACATCAAATCTAGGATCAATAATGGGAATAACGAAAATAAATAACAGTAGAAATTTGAAAAAATGCTAACTATTATTCAAATGATTGGACAAAGTTTATTATTTTTCTGTCAGTTGAGAAAAAACGTGCCTAAGTAGAAACAAAGCGGTAGCTGACAGAACAGATAAATAATTACATAAAAAGGGGTCAACATTTATGGATCAGTTTTTCTTCTCCTCTTCCTTTTCAACCTCGGGGTATTCCAGCTTCACACCAGGCTCGCAGGTGAAGATAGGACAGCAGAAGGGAAATGGTGCCGTCTTATTGGTCTTCTCGGTATCCAGCTTGCACTTATCGTTGGCTAGCGACAACGGCAAAGGACCGCAGTCTTCCACAAGTTCCAAGAGCCTGTACACATATTACGTTGTATATATATTAAATAACAAAAAAATTAACTATTTATGCACTTACTTTGAGGGATTCTCTTCGTTTTGAACGCAAGTTGAACGGCCACAGAACGGCGTTAATTCCCACGTCTTGCCGGGCTCTACTGTAGCACAGCGAGTCGATGCAAAGCACATTCCGGGAAAATCTTTAGAAATACAAATTAGTTTAATATAGATTAAAAAACAATTGAATTCATTTAATAAGATCTTTATATAAAATGCAAATGCAAGACAGTTTTTTTATAACGAGACTTAACGAGTGCGACATGTTTTTTGATCTTCATATATAATCTTGATCTAATATAATACACAATATAATATTATAGGTCAAATGTATTATAGGTTCATTTTTAGTTTTTTCCGATATGGGCGAAAAAGAGGGGGTATTATAGAAACCGATTTTAGTTTCGTTTTTACTGCTTTAGAAACTTCAAAATATTATCATAAAAAACCGCATCTCAAGGTAAAACTTTTTTACAAATATACAAACTTTCTGTTTGCCAAACTTACAAACTTACAATGTCCGTGACTCAATGTACAAAAATACAAATAACGAGTGCTTAACTTAGAATCTACATCCCGCGTGCCCATTCTCTTGGCTGGCATTGATTCAAAGAGTAAAATCGCATTGTAATTTGTATGTAGCTTGTACTCGAATGCTTTCGAAACAGCTCAAGCGAATACAAATTTGTTGAATGTGACTGGGGCCGTGTCATAAACTGGCTTTCGGTTTCGCACAGCTCTTATACACACATAAATTATATATATATATATATATATATATATATATATATATGTGTGTGTGTATATATGTATATACATATGCCACGACTGCGTTATGCTTATCTATCAACCGTTACTCAATCGAAAATCGAACTGTCTTATACTCGAATTGACATCGACAGCTTTCGACTCGAAAAAATGGAAAGGATTTCATAAATCCGAAACCCGTGACTCACCTCGCAGCACATCGGCCGGAATGAGACGTTTGTAGATTTTGATTTCACCATCTTTCTGCGCATCATCTGTTGCTGCTGCGGCTGACTTTTCGGCGGCCAGAGCAATGGCAGGGACCAGCAGAAAGGCCAGCGCGAAGCCAGCTAAAATTGAAGTAAACTTAATCATTTCTCTCGTTCTTTTTTTTTGTTAACGACCAACAACAACTAGAAAATGAAGTTCAGATCGACGATTCCGAACGCCGACCAGAAACAAGTCCGCTTCAAGCGAAAGTGAACACCGAATTGAAACTGCCGGACCAAGTATTACCACTATTTATAGGCGAAATCATGCTTGTGGATTTTCGAGTTTTTGTTTTTTTTTTTTTATTGTGTTTTTTTTTATTTTTTGTTTTGTAGATATGACTCGCCGCTCGGTCTGTGGCTGACAAAACGGAGCTTTGTCGACTTGGATGTTGACGTCGATATTAGCGTATGTATGCCAGTTACACATACACATTGTATAAATCTATGTACATATGTATGTGCATAGTTTATAAGACTATGCATGTACATATGTGCATGATATGTATGTGCTGGCATATATGTATGTATGTATATTGCATTTAAAATTTACTGTTGCTTATGAAAGGTATTTCTCAGAGTTGACATATGTGCATGTGTGTGTGTGTGTATGTGATACATAACATGCACATGTATGTATGCACTTACGCATGCAAAAAGAGCATTAGCTGAGCCGGTCCTGAAGACATGACACCAAATTTGGTACATCTACTGTTAAATGCAACTGATTCAGTTGTAAACCAAATTAAATATTATACAAAAAGTTGAAACGTACATCCTGTCTATTCTCTTCTCGGAAAGCGTCGTTATTCTGTATATCACTTTAAATTTATTTAAGTAATGAATAAGTTAATTTGGATAGGAGATGCTTGGTGTAGTTAGTCTCCAAATTCGACGGGGTTATGCACGACAGAAGGATATGCCTAAGCCGCCTAAGGACCCCGAATAGAATCCGAAGCAAATATCTTTTCGAAGAATCGTTTGGGAGGAAACGGGCGCGGGAAGCTTGACTTGGGCAAGATCGGGTAAGCCTATTTAAATACTCTTGGGGTGATATATGTACATAAATACAAATATGTGGTTGAATAAAGTTGTCCATGGAAATTATGGTCGGATCGTTTTAGTAAATACAATTACAATTGGATCTTTATTAAGCTGGCCCGAGGTCAAGGACATTTAGTAGATATTTTCCATTAAAAATATACTTATGCGTAATTTCCAATTTTTGTGCATCCCTAGATTACTTTAAACAACGGTAACCGCTGAAAAGCTGAAATTTATATTAGTAATATATTTGAATTTATTTACCCTCCACAACTAAAATAAACGAACGAAGAACTTTACAAAGTTGTTCAAATTCGAAATAGTTAGTTCATTAAAAACTGCAACAGCTAGTCCGGGCGATTGAAAATGTATTTTTCAGCTACAATCATTCCGTAATTTTTAGTGCCAAAATAAGGAGAACAGCAGAACAATGGGTTGGGCAAGCCAGCGTGGCCAAGTCTGGAAAAAATACTGTTTTCCACAGACAACAAAATCGTAAGTACAGCCAAATTTTCTAAAAGTACTCTGACTAGTATAAAATGCATATTATTGACAAAAAGGAAAATGTATAACACTTAATTTTTAACTCAATTGATATATTTGTTTTTAGCAACATTTAAATTGTCCGACCGATAGCCAAATCAACGATATATTGATGACAAATAGAAACTATCGATGACAATTTAGATCCAATCGTTACACGTCAATTTTTAGTCACAAAATTTGTGTGAAAATCTAGAATCTATTTATTTGAGCAGAACACAAAAGAGAAAATGGGATTGACAATATCTAGTTTACTAACGCGACTATTTGGCAAAAAACAAATGCGCATTCTAATGGGTAGGTCTCTCGAATGCAGTTTGATTATTTTCAGACGGTGGCCCTTAGCGGCTAGCCACGCCAATACGTAATGAGAATACACCTCCTTTAATTTGACGGTAAATTTCCAGCCACGCAGCCATATACATGTGTACATATGTATGTGCAGCCATATATGTATGTTAATAGGGCAACACTCATCTATACTCATATTACACACATTATTTAACACACACACACACACACATATGTATATACATACGGTAAAATGTTTTTGTGCTGTTGTCTCGTGCACAGTTGGCCTGGACGCTGCCGGAAAGACAACCATACTGTACAAATTGAAGCTGGGCGAAATCGTAACGACCATTCCAACAATCGGATTTAATGTGGAAACCGTGGAGTACAAAAATATATGTTTTACCGTTTGGGATGTCGGCGGCCAGGACAAAATTCGGCCGCTGTGGCGTCACTATTTCCAAAATACACAAGGCTTAATTTTTGTCGTCGATTCAAACGATCGCGATCGGATTACGGAGGCCGAAAAAGAACTCCAAAACATGGTAAACAATATATACATGATTCCTATAAACGTGCAATGTTTAATGTAGATCCTCTTCTTACTCTATAGCTGCAGGAAGATGAGCTAAGGGACGCCGTGCTCCTGGTTTTTGCCAACAAACAGGATCTACCAAATGCTATGAGTGCTGCCGAACTAACTGACAAGTTGCACCTAAATCAATTGAGGAACCGCCACGTAAGCGACTCCCTCTCTCCTTCTCTTGGTTGGCTTATCAAATCTCTTTCTCTTTTTACCCAGTGGTTTATTCAGTCGACTTGCGCCACCCAGGGACACGGTTTATATGAGGGTCTGGATTGGCTGTCAGCTGAATTGGCCAAAAAATGATCTGTAATATTTTCCAATCGAGCGCTAAGATTTTGTTTTGTCTTCACCATATGAAAACAATTACTATTTAATAGATTCTTAATAAATATGTGTATGTGTATGAGATAAGTCCAAGATCTTTAAAAACATGTTTGCAATATGAAAAACTAAAGAAACAATTATAATTAAGAAAGGATTTAAACACAGGTTGGGTTTTTTTTTTATATATGTATATAACATTTTGTAATCAACAACTTTAAATTACGCATACAAAGAAACAAAAAAAACACTATACAAAACGCGCAGCCATCAAAAGATAAATGTATGTACAATGTGTGCGTGGTTTGTTTGTGATAACAAATCATTTCAGCATTTAAATACATAAAGATAAATATCAATTATTTGCTAATACATTGCTAACTGACGTTAAACTCAACAACAAAGCTGTTTAAATGGAGGTAACTTAGGCGACACACAAAATTTGCCAAATAATAAAATAGATATGTCTGCATAGTAAGTACAGGAAAATTGAAAATTGGTTGCTTTTCGAAGTAACCGGGAACATTGGAATGCCTTTGTATGGACAGTCATATACAAATGTGCCTAAATATATATGTCGATCGTATATATTGTACATACGCACTGCGATCGATTTGTGACGCAAGGATTTTATAACAACTGCATTATTGTAGCATTTTCTCGATTAATACTTATCATATACGTAGTCAAGCATTTTGCAATGCAAGCAATAATACTAAGCTATTCCATGAAACTATCAAGTGTGCGTCAGCCCGCGACATGGCCAAATGGGTGCAGTTGCTCAACAGGGCAACAATTGCTGCAACGCTTGCGCTGCTCAGAGGTCAATGTCCAGCGCATCCGGTGCCAACAGCATGGGCTCGCTATGGCTCTCGTCTACCAACGAGGACAGCGAATCATTTATCATGACCGAGGATAGGTCCACAGACTGGTGCTGATCATCGTCAACGGCATGCGATTGCTGCGATGCAGAAAGCAGAGGATCGTGCCCGGAGCTATCGCAATCGTTCAGCATGCCAAATGCTGCACTTTGTTCGTTTCGTCTATGCTGCTGATGCAGCTGTCGTCTCGTGTGCTGACAATTCTCCGACGAGGCACAGCAGCTGCTGTTATCAGCACGGCGACAGTCGCGCTGCAAATCATCGCCCAGGTGAACACCAGCTGTTGCGGCACAGTAAATGGCCGCATCTGAGGCACTTTTGTGTCCGAAACTATTGGCTAACGGCGAGTGTGGGGCGGACAGCAAATGGCTGCTGTGCGAGGAGAGCATCGGGTCGCCGCCCTGCACCGGATGCTTGCAGTCCTCCATCAGCTCGTCAATTTGATTCAGGCCCATGCCAGGGCCAGGATCACCATTTATCGCCGGCAGCTGTGGATACAATTGGATTCTATTTTAGTTTAATCGACACTCGTGGATTTTGGATACTCCAAACTTGCCTTGTTCTCGCCGACATCATCCATGAGCGAGGCACTGTGTCGACTTTGTGCCACGGATGCCGAAAGTGTTGGGCTCGGGCACTTCAGATACGAATTGGCTGGCGTGGGCGCAGATACTGAGGTCAAATTGTAATCGGAGAGGTGTATGCCATGCGATTTGGCCTGCATTTCCAATTCCTGCAAAAACAAGAGGGGGCTTAATTAGATCAGATTTTATACAAACAATCGACTGCCTACCCGAATGCGAGATATCAGCTTTCGGTTCTGCAGCTCCATTTGGCGTTGGCGGCTTTCGTTTTGCCTCAGGCGGGAGACTTCGTGCTTTAAGCATTTGATGTAATCCACCGAAGATTTCAGAATTGTGCCCTTATTGGGTCGGATGTCGCGCACAACCTCGTAGAAGGCCTCGCTGCCCTTGGGCAGCAAAGTGCCCAGCTCCTTGATTCTATCGTTGATATTGAAGCGTCGCCGTCGCTCAACTGAAAACAAAAGGAAAAAGGAATCTTTGAAGCGCGTTGAAGTCTTAGATTAATCATTTTACTCACTCATATTGTGATTGTCCTTCTTCTGACGATCCTTGGCCAATGCATTGATTTCGGCGTCAGTCAAATTTTGTGGTTCCTGCTTAATGGACAGCTCGGAGCCAAAGGTTTTATCAAAATTAAATGAATCGTTCTGAAGTATGTCATCAAAAAGATCGTCTGCCTGCAAGCAAAAGCAAAGATTGTATGTTATTTGTCATAGATCCTGTATATTAAGAAGGGTTTAGCGAAGTTAGGGGGGCAAAAGGAGCTACAAATTATGGTTGACTTTGACCTCTAGCCTCACAAGACCTATAATAATACAAGAACAAGAGTTTGAAGGTTTCTTCTGCATTTCATTTTATTTCACTTTAATTTATATATAAATATATCAAGCGTTTGTTCTTATTGCCGAATTGGAGTTCTATTAACAAGTTCATGTTCTACGAAACTTGCTCAAAATCAGACCAAAGTTGGGTAAATGAGCTGTTTTATTGCTTTTTCATAATGTTTACCGATTTTTCTCGATATATACTTTTCCAGAGACTACAATTGAAATTTGTGATGCTAGCTTTTAAAGCCTAAAAGATTTGCTTAAAATCAGGATATCGATTCATATATACTATATTAGCGGGTATAGCCCGGCCTTGCCCGGGCAAAGCTCAAAAAGCTTTGACAATGATTTTGAAACTGAGCGGACGGTAAACAAACTACTTTCATATAAAAGTTTTCCGCCCTTTTACCACTTTTGCATTGGGAATTTCCCAAATCGCTGAAACACGTATTCATCATATTATTATGTAGAGCTTTGAAAAAAAATTTGATGCAAATCGGACAAAACTTAAAATTCACCAAAAAAAATTTTGAAATGATTTGTCCACCGAAGGAGTTTACATTTTACGAAATTTGTGAAACACGCCTCAAATTATTTCTTATGTAGATCCTTGAAAGTGAATTTGAGGGCGAAACGTCAACCACCAAATCTTTGACCCCTATTTCCACCAAGGAGGAATACATTTTTGGAAAAGTGAATTAATTTGAGCAAAGAACCTTAAAATTGAGTTTGAGGACGATCGGATGGTAAACAAAAAAGTTACATACAAACGTTTTTCGCGATTTTTCCATACTTGCGGGTGGAATTTCCCGAAACCCCGTCTTAACGTGCAGCTTTATCACATAATGTAACTATAGTGAAAATTTCAGCTTCCTAGCTCTTACGGTTTGGGCTGTGCGTTGATCAGCAATCAGTCAGTCAGTCAGTCAGGAAAAACAGTTATATATATAGAGATGTATCTCCCGATCCCTTTTGCTATATCCTATATCCCTTTGGCATTAGTAGAACAAGGGGGACAAGCTTTGATTATGATCGAAGCAAATCTTTTCGGACTAGACTCTCAAGTTATTGGACACTTAAATAATACACCAGCTTTTCAGGAATACAAAAGGCGTCACATAATCATAAAATAAAACTTCTGCTTGCCAGCAACTAAAGTTAGAACCGTCCGAAGGTTTGACTCCCAATTTGATTTGTTAGTTATTTCATTTGTTTGTGTTTTGTTTTTTTAGTATTCATACAGAATATAAGCCACACGATGCTGTTGTTCAAGGTAGTATTTAATATGATTTTCGTTTAGCACAAATTCAGGTAATTGTGATTATTAAGCAGTCGTGCTCTACTGATTATGAAGCCCCCCACCCAAGCATTGATATCCCAAATTTGATTGCGTAAGTAATTGACACAACATGTCGATGAGGCCTCTGGAAATATGGTATATACATATATCTTGCTTTTTGGGGAATCAATTTCTTTGAACATAAGTAGCATATTTTGAGCGTCGAATTGCAAAGAGAAGTTGTCAAGGCATGAGTATTCGGTCGTCCGACCTGCCGTGAATTTTTAATGCAGCCAAATAAATAAAATAATAATCTTTAAAAAAAAAAATCATAGTGCTTTTGTCGAATGTGGCCGACCAGGAGATACCCTAAGTTGCCTATGTTACATTTACATATATTTCGTTCATACTTGGAACGGAGAATATCTCATCATCTTTGGGTTACGCTCAAAAATATTTCAAAATCGATTTTGATGTAGATGAATGACTAATGAGCAATGACTAATGCATAATGAATAATGACTAATGAATAATGAACAATGCCTAATGAATAATTAGATTGGAAGCGTTGTAGCCATGACGGATGGAATATTTCAATTGATTTGTTTTGTTCGATAAAGGATCCTACATTAAAAGTGTGTAACTGATGAAAAACATAAAAGCTGGTAATGAATAAAAATAATAATAAAGGTTAATTCAAATGTATTCACTTACATCACTGTCAAATGAGGGTAGCTGCAATCAAAGAGAGAAAACAGGTTATGTAGGTTAATAAAATTTTTTTTTTTTCGGGTGTTCTTTTTAGATTGATATTTAATATTAAACATTTTATGGTATCAACTTGTAATCGATCTGAGAAAGCGAGTCAGTCTCTTTTTGTACCCTTACTTTGCATTAGAGGGGTAAAGCCAGAGACTTGAACTTTTTTATTTCAGATCATGTTTTTTTTGGCGATAGCTATAAAATAAAAGATACTCGATCTGAGTATGCTATAAAAGATTAGCTCAAATACAGGATTTCGCATGTGCCTGAATCGACGCGGCTATTGATGCTGATCAGGAATATATATGCAAATACTGGGGTCGGCGAGCCTTTGCATAAAGCCGTTATAGCCTTTTTATTCATTTTCAATGGGTTTAGGGCAAGAAAAACTTGGGTCCAAGTGGAAAATACCAACACATAAAATATAATAAATATTTATCAGGATGTAAAATATGTTCTACCATATCGCAGGCATTATTATAATGCATGGGTACACATAATACAAAATAGTATACGAAAATACAGCAGTAAGAATACTTTTTTAAGGCTTCGCATTCTCTTTTTACGTAAAATTGAAAAATGGTCAAAAAAGCAGGTTTTGAAGAAATTTTTTCGCTCGGATCTGGTTAAAAGGGTATCTCCTCGTCGTTTACTCCCGGCTCGAGCACTCACGCACACACACACACACAAAGGCTATTGGAACATACGTGACAATTGGGACAAGAGAGCAATGAAAGAGACAATTATTATTGAATGTGTGTCGCGACGTTCTCAATTTTATATGTACGTTACGAAACATTACGAATATAGGCTTAAAAATCAATTAGGGTACTTAAGAGAAACAAATAAATAAATCGAATGCAATCGGTATCGTTGAAAACTGCCTCATTTAAGTCCAACATTAACCAGTCAATAAAGTGGACATTATCGTAAAATGAATTTAGAGCCGCCAGCAATATGTACAATGTGCGTGCTTAAAGAATGATTGAGCTTACAGAATGAACTGCCCCTATATTTTATTTTTGTACTTCGTTCAATTCGTAGCTTTATTGTATTTCATTATTATTATTTGGAAGTCTTTTTTCCTTTTTTTATACGACATTTCGATTTCGTCCATCAGCTGTTCCTGCGAAGCGTGCAGTGTGCCCAGAAAGTGAAAGGAAATAAAGGTCGCACTTTAGTGTTCCTTCGAAGCGTGCAGTGTGCCCAGAAAAAGAAAGGAACTTAAAGTCGCACTAACTTAACGAAAAAAGCTCCGAGGCTGACCTTGATTTGATTTCGTTTTGCTGTTTGTGTGCCTTCAATTCCAATATGGAGTACGTTTCATGCATTCTATATTTCACGTATTAAATATATTAAAATTGGCTTAAAGATGAAACGAACAGGAGGATAGAAAGCCACTGAAAATGTTAAACATAGGAAGTACATATTCTCCAAGCAATCAATTGTTATTAAGGCTTAGAAAAATAGATTTCAAAGTTTCTGTCAGCATTTTTCACTTTCGCCGCGCCTTAGTTAAGTTCCAAACCAATCTTAAGCAAAGGCAAGAATCCCACTTTGTTAATTACAAGCGCTAGATTAATAAATGGTTTTTATTTATAGATCAAAATGAAATTTATCTTCATACTTGATAATTAATAATCTTTTCATATAACTTTATAGCTAGGCATTGAAATGATTCTAATTTGATTCTATTATTTATTCTATTCTCGACTCGTTTTATGTAAAACGGATAAAAAGAAGAATGTTTAATATTTTATCTGTGATTTATTACCTCCTTCTATCTGTTACATACATATGTATGTATTTGCATATGTATGTACATTGTACAACTACAACATAACCTATTTTGCCCATTTTCTATAAGAAGGGGGCATAATGAATATTTTAAGTAAATCAAATACCAAATCAGGAGTCAGTTACACTATAAGCCATATCGTCTTTTATTATATTTTGAGCCCATGTACGCACATATGCATACAAGCGCACAGAGATTAGTTAGTTTGTGTAATGACATAAATTCTGGCTCTCACACAAATATACATCTATACATGCGTACACACACATACATACGCGCTAGTGTGGAGCGTATAGTTTTGTCATACATGACGGCCTTAGCGATAGTAAATAAGAGAACCTAAATTGTGCACGTTATCTAAGCAACAGAAATCTTATTGTCATTACGTCTACACCCAGGCAAACAAAATAAATAACTTGTCAGTACATACATATGAATGTTTGCACAAGTGTGTGTGTGTTTGAGAACGTAAAAACATAAGACAGAAGCAAAATTTACAGGTTTGAACCGAACCAAATTTGAAGGAGAGGGATGCAGAAATAATTAAACAATATTCATTCCTAGACACATACACATACACATATATATGTGTGTGTGTGTTAAGGAGCCCGCATTGAGCTTATAATTTGTTCCATTTTTAATACATTTCTACACACATATGCATTTATTTGTTATGCATACACACACACATATATATACATATATGTATATTTATATGCATATGTTAGCAGTTCATTTAACAGTTTGCCGGTTGAATTGAAACCGATTCGAAAAGTCAACTAACCAAAATGTGAAATGCTTTTCACATGATTTCCCCTTGAACCGACAACATCAATACACTATACCGTATGTACTATATCGTCTACGAGCTGAGAAATGTCCCTTTATGCATTTAGAATCGAACAGGTTTGGAGCCCGACTTCGAATTTATTTTTTATGTGAAAAACCATGGACCCAAACTATTAGAATAGCGTTTACCGTATTTAGTAAATACCAATTTTGGATAGAGACCATACTTAGGCCGCAACTTCTAATGAAAAAAGAATTTGCAGCCCTGATAGAATGCCATTTAGGTAATAATATAAATCAAGCATTGAATAAGAACCACATATAAAATCTCGTCATCAGAT
The DNA here is from genome assembly GCA_018903485.1 of Drosophila littoralis. Lineage (NCBI taxonomy): Eukaryota > Metazoa > Arthropoda > Insecta > Diptera > Drosophilidae > Drosophila > Drosophila littoralis. Next base: position 1,389,268 of record JAEIGF010000234.1, on the reverse strand, counting down.
TAATAACAACATATAAATTTATGTTATGTAGAAATGTCCTGGTAGCTATTGGCATAGTACTGTACCCACATATGTACATATACATATGTATAAGTAGATATGTACGTAAATAATGTATTGAATAGATATGAAACAATATGTGTATTATCAACAACAATTGCACAAATATTTGTTAATTATAATTAATTGTAAATATCGCCAGCAGCGAGTGCCGTCCGGTCTGTCGCATATTCGTTTACACTCGTTCATTCAGTTACCAGCCATATAAAAAAAAAAAACACTCACACAAAAAAGTCAAATTAAAACAAGTTTCATGATCGGTTGCCAAGTTACCCACAAGTGTGCATATATGTATGTATGAATGTGTGTATGCGTGTATGTATGTATGTGTGCATGTGCATGTACAAGTGTATTCAAATATAATTAGTATGCCCAAAGTAAATTTTTTCGTATGTAATTACATACATACATACAAATTCGACATGTGTGTGGATATACATTCGACGAATACCCTGCCCAATAACAAAGTTACACACACACACGCACACAAGTTAATAGAACATTTGTTGGCTCGAATTTTAAAGCTCGAATTAATATTAGTGTCAAGCGAGGGCAAAGATGTCTGTCAGTGTGCAAGTGTGTGCGGTGCTCTCCCGCCCCCCACCCAAATAATGAAGTGCTCTCTCCTTGTCTCTCTCTTAAATGTTTGCTACTCAGGTTTTGCAGAGAGTGAGTAGGAACATACCTTGGTATGCCTGCGTGATATAACGCTGAGTACCGGCATATTTATTCGTCGGCTTGATCGCTCAATTCCTCTTTCGATCCCTTTCGGTTTGCTCGGTGTCCTGGACGTGGGAGAATCAGGCCTAGGACCAATCCTATAGGCAACTGGTGTCGACAGGCGACAACGTTTGCTGCGCCTCTCCGACAGACTGGCGGCCGACAACCAAGGTAGCACGTGCATTAGACCTCGCTCTTTTTTTTTTTTTTTTAAACTGTTATTACGTGCTTTGATAGGTGTGAAGTCTTCACGGTCATTAAATTTCGGTGCTTTTGTAAATGTGTTAAGATCTGTTATCAATCAGGATTTGCTTTGCATGTGAATATGCTTTCAATCTGTTTATTTATCTGGTCTTAACACACAACTCACTAACCCTTAAATATCCTTAAATTGTAGCCGTACAAACGAACCCACATCATTTTTATATATGTTTTTTACACTGCCGCCGGTTTGGATTTGATTATTTAGATTAAATAGATAGGGGCATGCTTTGTTTAGCGCCTTCTTTTTGTTTATGTAGACCTATGCAAAATGTATCGTACATTCGTAAGACAAACAATCGCTAATAATCCATTCAATAATGTACGATTAGAAAGATATTCCGCACACAATATTTTCATAAATACAAGCCATGACAACCTGCTTGATTGACTGTTTCAAGTCGTAAGGCCAATGGAAAAATACCGTTCATTATTTACATTCTCCGCAGCTTACGATCAATCCGCTGCATTTCAAAAGCACAAATAAATCCCAAAAGAAAAAATACCAGACGACAGAAGTCTGACAAAAGCTGTTTTGCATAGTGCAGCGTTGCCATTTTGGCTATTTTATGTTAGTGAGCAAAAAACGTAATGCGATTTCTGAAATTTTACCCGTAACTGGAAATTCCTCGGAAAAATTAGGTTTTTTTTACTTAAATTCATTAAAATTCAAAATCATTATACAGCGAATTAAGCTTTGATCTTTGTTAAGCGACAATTATTTGGCACCCCATACGCAAAACAAAGCGAACATTTTCTTTAAAATTAAGAGAATAACAGCCCAAAAGCATAAATAACGTCGGTTAAAATTAGATTGGTTGATAGAGATAAAATGTAGCCGGCATCTTTACATGAAAATATCTATAGCTTGTAATAGTAAAGTATGGAATATGGTAAAGTTAAGCTCACGAATCGAACCTTGTTCTCTCTCTCAAGCTGGTTCGAACCCTTAATCAAAAAAGTATTAAATATGACACTCACCTCCGACGCACTTGTTGCCACAGAGCTTAGACTGGGAGACATTGGAGCAGACGTCGATTGCAGAGGACTCGCTGTGCTGGCCCCAGAGAAGTTGGAGCTGCGCATGGTATTTGGTATCCCCGAAGTTCGACCCGAGTTTGAATTTAAAGCAGCCTTGCCGCCGTACAGGCTCTTGGACAGACCTGCGCTGCCATCGCCCGCACTCTGGATTCCTTCCATGCCGTTGCCAAAAAAACTTGAATTGCAATTTCCGCTGCCGGCTCCGAATGGGGACAAGAGAGCCGAATCGTCGGAATGCATTGTCTTTTTACCGACACCCGAAGCATCGCCTCCGAAGCTGTTCGGTCTTCTGTTCACCTCGCTGCTGCATTGCAGATTTCCAGTCGAAGCAGAGTTGTTGCCAGCTTTACTCTGCAAATATGCGTGGAATATAAGTGGGAACACTTTCACCTAATGCTGCTTTATGTTCACCTCGTAATTTTGGCAGCCCCAGACGGATGGCTTGAGCGATTCGCTGAGATACTGTCGCACTTGGTTCTTTTGCTTCTGGATGACGTGATACCTCGTCGGATTCTCAAGAACTGTGCTCACCTAGAAGTGCGTATAATAATAGATCAATCGATAGCCTAATAAATGCGAATAGGTAACGTTTTACCTGAAGCACCTGGGGCGGCACATCCACGCCGATGCTCTGTAGAGGTACTTTGAGCGCCACAGGACTGGAGGCGGGCAGCCGTTCCTTTTGGCCCAGTTGCGAGGACTGATTCAAGCTGGATGAACTGCCGCTGCGATTGCTATCCGCAACCTCAAAGTCAAAGCAGCTCGGCGCCAGGCCAAACGCATTCAGCATCGTCTGATCCTGGGCCTGCATCATTTGCTGCTGCTGTTGCTGTTGCTGCATCATCAGCTGCTGCTGTTCCTGCTGCTGCTGCTCGCGCTGCAGCTGGAGTTTCAGCTGAGTCCGAGACGTGGGCATCGCCGTTTTGAATGTGGGTCTAAATGGAAACGAAGAGGAATCAACATTTAGTATGTAGTGTGTAGTATATAGTATGTAGTATGTAGTATATAGTATATAGTATATAGTATATAGTATGTAGTATGTAGTATGTAGTATGTAGTATGTGGTATGTAGTATGTAGTATGTAGTATGTAGTATGTAATATGTAATATGTAGTATGTAGTGTGTAGTATGTAGTATGTAGTATGTAGTATGTAGTATGTAGTATGTAGTATGTAGTATGTAGTATGTAGTATGTAGTATGTAGTATGTAGTATGTAGTATGTAGTATGTAGTATGTAGTATGTAGTATGTAGTATGTAGTATGTAGTATGTAGTATGTAGTATGTAGTATGTAGTATGTAGTATGTAGTATGTAGTATGTAGTATGTAGTATGTAGTATGTAGTATGTAGTATGTAGTATGTAGTATGTAGTATGTAGTATGTAGTATGTAGTATGTAGTATGTAGTATGTAGTATGTAGTATGTAGTATGTAGTATGTAGTATGTAGTATGTAGTATGTAGTATGTAGTATGTAGTATGTAGTATGTAGTATGTAGTATGTAGTATGTAGTATGTAGTATGTAGTATGTAGTATGTAGTATGTAGTATGTAGTATGTAGTATGTAGTATGTAGTATGTAGTATGTAGTATGTAGTATGTAGTATGTAGTATGTAGTATGTAGTATGTAGTATGTAGTATGTAGTATGTAGTATGTAGTATGTAGTATGTAGTATGTAGTATGTAGTATGTAGTATGTAGTATGTAGTATGTAGTATGTAGTATGTAGTATGTAGTATGTAGTATGTAGTATGTAGTATGTAGTATGTAGTATGTAGTATGTAGTATGTAGTATGTAGTATGTAGTATGTAGTATGTAGTATGTAGTATGTAGTATGTAGTATGTAGTATGTAGTATGTAGTATGTAGTATGTAGTATGTAGTATGTAGTATGTAGTATGTAGTATGTAGTATGTAGTATGTAGTATGTAGTATGTAGTATGTAGTATGTAGTATGTAGTATGTAGTATGTAGTATGTAGTATGTAGTATGTAGTATGTAGTATGTAGTATGTAGTATGTAGTATGTAGTATGTAGTATGTAGTATGTAGTATGTATGTATGTATGTATGTAGTATATAGTATGTAACATAGTATGTAGTATGTTATGTAGTATATAGTATGTAACATAGTATGTAGTATGTTATGTAGTATATAGTATGTAACATAGTATGTAGTATGTTATGTATGTTATGTAGTATGTTATGTATGTTATGTAGTATATAGTATGTAACATAGTATGTATCAATCAAGGCAAACGCATGTCATTCAAATTGGTTTAAATAAAAACTTGTCTTGAGGTAAGGAGGAAGGATAACCTACCCACCCGTCACTGGCGGCAGACCCATGACGCGGCTTTCTCTGGTTTCGCTAACAGTTATATCACCCAAATCTACAATGCTCGGATCCATTTCGAGGATCATTTCCAAATCTTTATCTATGCCAACGGTAACTCGAATGTTGGTGGTACTCATTGGTTTATAGTCAGAGGACGGCCTTTTATCGTCCAGCTCACCGAGTTCCATCAAAGTAGACGGTTCCACTCCGACCTCAATGTCTGCTGCCAATTGGTTATATTGTTGGCGTCGCGGTGCCTCTGGGTAGCCATTTGGGTCCATTTGGATCGGAGACATTTGCAATGTCTGGACACGCCTCAAAAACTCTTGGAACTCCTGTAGTCGCTCCTCCGATAGAGGCGAAATCGGCGCCGTTTGCTTCATACCTTCTACGTTCCGTCTCTCCGGACTCTCCAATATGTGACTCTCCAAATCGGAATTATTGGGCGATTGACCAACAGTGAATCCATCTTGCGATGCATTATTTTTAACTGGAATCTTATTGGCCGTCTTCTTACCCCAATAGGAAAACATGTTTGTGTAATTGTATATCGGATTTTAAGTGTTCCGTTGCTTTAATTCAATAATTAATTCAATCCGACATCAAGAGGCCTTGATCTTGTGTATGCAAGGCGAAATATGAATGCGGAAAAACTGATCTTTCAGCGAGAGAGAATTGTTGAATGCGAGCCTGTATGTAATTGTGCATATAGATATGTATATATTTGTGTATATGCCCGCATAGATACAGATACACCCGTGTATATATATTGTATCTACACACATACTTATATAAAAATGGGTGACTATTTGAATCGTTTCTTAAACGGATTCAAATGGCTCCTTTTCCCATTTCCCAAAATCATTTTTCCAAAGTGCAAAGGATTTGATGTATTCAAAATTATCAAATAAAAAAAAGGCGAGGTAATAGCACTTGCAAAAAGTATTTGCTTTTTATCGACCCTGTATTTTACCGAATTTTTGTAAACATATATAAACATTATGTATTTTTATGCCCACAGTATGCGCCTGTATTTGTGATCTACCATATTGGCCGTAGTACAGACTTGCGCCTTGTGCAAAATTCTCTCTTCGACTCAGCTGCCCGTTTCTCTTAAACCACACGAGCAGATTTTCGAATATAAGAGACCAGTATTAAACATATTATAAGTGAGAAGAGTGTGAAGAGCATCTTAAGCCAATACTCCTTCATATCCGCGTCAGGAAGTTACGAAAAATGAGTTTACGACCAATTTAAGACTGGCAAGCCACGAAAATCGACATCTTCAGCAGTTTACACAATTAGACTGCTCATGCAAAAATCGATATTATCTTTCGTTTCTTATACCCATATAGAGCACCACGAAATGTGTCACGCATAGAAGAAGACAGCTCCGATCCCATAAAGTCGACATATCCTTGATCAGCAACAGCAGCCAAGAAGATACATATATACTTATGTATATTTGTATGTATGTATATCAAACTACATATGTACATACATATGTATAGTCAGTCAACCACTCGAAACAAACTATCTTATTTATCTATTTAAGTACATATGTCTATCTGTATATACCCTAATTTCCGTTAATTTCTTATTATTATCAGTATTTTATTTTCTAGTATTTTTATTGTTATACGGTAAAAAATAAGTCGATTTCGTGACAAGCTGCTGCCAAAGTGTTGGGGTGAGAGTGAAGCTTCGTATGCTTCTCGGAATTTTCTAATTAACCGATTTTTTTCGACATTTCCCTTTAAAGTTCCACAAAAAAGTTATTTGGGGTATCTCAAAAATAATTAACATATATAAATGCACTTATACAAGCTTATACATACACACACACACACACATATATATATACATATATATATATATATATATGTGTGTGTGTGTGTGTGTGTGTGTATACATATTTATGTGTGGTTATTCATTTGGTACATTAAACGAATTTCGAGTAAAGCTCTATTATCAATGGCCCATCGCTCCTTCTAAATTGGCAACGCTAAAATTCACACATTCGTCATAAATAATAAATCTTTGTATCTACGTTCATATTTATGTAGATCATTTTTATATGTATGTATGTACATATACGCCGCACACATATGTACATGTACATAGGTAGGTATTGATTTCGATATTAGAGCCATTTATTTGATGGGACTTTTTTAAAGAAAAATAAAAGACGTTATGAACGTGAATATATATGTACATATATATATGTATGTATGCACGCAAGCATACAAATATAAATCCCGATAAGATAATAAAAGACTGCTAATCATGCGGAAAATATAACCGTCGTCGAATACATACGCTCGCATGTGCAGGTATGTATGTATGTACATAGATACGTACATATGTATGTATGTATTTTTGAATGCCTAAGCGTGCCTGCATATGTACAAATGTATGTGCATACTTATAAATGTGGACATTGACATACATACAATGTATGTACATGCATGTACAACTCCATGTAGGCATGTTACTATTACTTACATTTCGTCGGTTCGTAGAGAGCGCGTAGACTTCAACTCGTAGAACTCGACATTCTCCGTATTGCCCCCTAACGTCACATTGGGCAAATAATCCATATTTGAGTCGCTATCGTTGAGCAAATTTAAGTTTAAATCAAACTCCAAGTCAAAGCCCAGGTCAATGCCGGATTCCGCCATGTCTGGGACGGAACGATAACAGACAATGGGACAATGCTTGTGTATTAAAACAAAACACACAGTCAAACAGTCGAAACTGTTACTCGTTTAATTAAAATCAGTTATCAAATGTGATTGAATCTAATTGGATACGTTTCCACATTTTTGCACAAGTTTACACGCGTCTTAGAGACTTCAGGCAGATCCACGAGAGTAACCAGTAATCGATCGACATATAACTCTCAATTTATTGTTGGTAGGTACTGAGAGAGAGCGTGTTGAATTTTGTTTAATTGAGAGCAGAACTGCAAATACATACATATGTATATCAGTGTTGATTTTTGGTTGGTCGATAACGATTTAACACATAACAGAAAGAAAAAACAACTATTTAAATAAATATGCTGAACGGCTTCTAATTCATGTAGCTTGAACCTACTCCATCTCTATGCGTATTTTAAAAATAATCGACTAACGGAAAACCTCACAAATTCTAAGCAAAGCGCAATAACCATCGAAATGGCGTGTCGAAATCGAAATGCATACTGTCGATAGCATTTCAATCGAAAAGTAGCAGTGGTTTATATCGTTGGCTTTGCCGATAAACATCTTAAAGATAGAACAAATTAAATAATACAAAAATTTGTCATTCAAAGTGCAATTCGTAATAATATTAATGTCATTGTGAGTTGGATATTTCGGTTGCGCATATACTCACATCGATAAGGAGTTGCGGTTGCAGCTTGCTTCGTTTTTGTACGTTTTTTGCATACAGACAAACGTGTACATACTAGCATACATATTTGTACATCTTCGTATTTGCCTTTGTGTAACTTTTGTTTGTCGCTGAATACATACATACATAAATATTTCCCTTGTCTAAAATTTGTCACTGAAATTCCAATAAATATACTTATTGTTAATAGATTTGCATGTGCAGCAACGGTTTTAAATTATATTCAATTAAATTCTAGTTCTTGTACATATGTATGTACACATGCGAGTTTTTAATTTTTTTTTGTGTATGTACAATATATATATACAATAAATACCAATATATTTATTTGCGCATACATATCTATCACTTGATTTTAAGTATTTGCTTAGTATTTAGTATTTTCATATAAATAATGAATTCTTTTGAACCCAGCCCAAGTGACCAGTCGGCAAAATGGACAAAAAGATCTCCTCTACATCGCAGCCACGCATTTTAAAGAAAAAGCATTTCAGAGTAAAACACCAAAAAGTCAAGCTATTCCGTGCGAATGAGCCGATTCTTAGCGTATTTATGTGGGGCATTAATCATACCGTAAGTGTGTCGCAAAATGTGCACATTTATTAATAACGCCAACCAATTTCCAGATAAACGAATTAAGTCATGTCAACATACCCGTAATGTTGCTGCCAGACGATTTTCGGGCATACTCAAAAATCAAAGTCGATAACCATTTGTTTAACAAGTATGAGAAATTGGCAATTGAATTTATGTATAAATATTTTCTTAATGTATGCAACGACTTTTTGTTATTACCTAGAGAGAACATGCCGTCGCATTTTAAGGTTAAGGAATACTGTCCCTTGGTATTTCGCAATTTACGCGAACGTTTCGGCGTCGACGATGTCGACTACCGCGAGTCCTTGACCAGGTCGCAGCCATTGGGCATCGATTCGTCGGGCAAGTCGGGCGCACAATTTTACCAGAGCTACGATAAGTTCTTTATAATTAAGAGTCTGACATCCGAGGAAATTGAACGCATGCACGCCTTTCTCAAGCATTATCATCCAGTGAGTCGAAATGCGCTTAAATATTTATTTAAATAGCGTAAATGTCATCTCATATTTTCTCAGTACGTTGTCGAGCGCCATGGAAAAACCCTGTTGCCGCAATACCTGGGCATGTACCGGATCACTGTGGAGAGTGTGCAGTATTATTTTGTTGTAATGCGAAATGTTTTCAGCTCTCAGTTGACCATACACAAGTATGATTCAATTTGGCTATATGTGTAAAAAAAAATATTTATATAACTTCTTCGGTAGGAAATTCGATTTGAAGGGCAGCACTGTGGATCGCGAGGCTTCAGAGAAAGAGCTTGAAAAACTTTTGCCCACATTCAAGGACAACGACTTTATAAAGCAAAAGGTCAAATTGGAGATCGGCGAAGAACCAAAAAAAAAATTGCTGGATACTCTAAACAATGATGTTGATGTAAGTATGCAACAAGAGTTCTCCTTTGCTATGAATGTAGGACTCTAAACGGATTAGAATGTAAGAAAGTTGGTGGAAAATAGTTATGTCCAACTATTTTACCATCAGATCTATCAGCTCGGGCTTAAACATATTTTCAAAAATCGTGAAAATTCATTTGAGGCGTGCGCAATATCCTTAACTAATTTCGAACGCCCCTTAACAAAGGGTTAAGCATTATAAGCATACAATATAATTATAAGTAAGGAATATAAGCATAAAATATTAAGAAAAATACCGCGCTAGTAAAAAGTATAAGAGATGCATTTAATATTAACCTGAACATACTCGAACAGCTCCTAACCAAGTTGCATATAATGGACTACTCCTTGCTGGTTGGCATACACGACTGTGTGCGGGCCGAAGAGGAGGCTCTTCAAGGAGACAGCGCCCAGGCTACGGGACGCAGCGAGAACAGTGAGAGCGAAGAATGCGATAGTGGTGAACGGTAACTAAACTAAATTAAACTAAGACCCATATATTAATATTAAAACCGTTTTAAGCTGGACGTATAACACACCACCTGATTCCCCCAGAGGTGCACAATATAAGGAAGTTGTCTATGAAGTCGACATTTATGCCATTCCAAGTATTGAAGGTAAATGCAAATCATATACGAAATCTGACAAAATATTAAAAAACAAAAAAAAAAAAACAACTTTTCAGAGAGACGAGAAATCTACTTCATAGCTATTATCGATGTTTTGACTCAATACGGTGTCAAAAAACAGGTATGCGAGCAAATAATTCGAATCGAAAATTATAAGGTACATTTGGTGTTTTCGTATTCTTAGGCAGCGAAAGCGGCAAAGACAGTTAAGTATGGTAGTAATGTTGATGGAATATCAACTTGTGATCCTGAACAATATGCCAAAAGATTCCTGGAATTTATGGATAAAGCTATAGAATAAGATATTTAATTGTATTTGTCATATTAAAAAAGAATCAAGTATACACATAAAATGTCAATGTCAACATTGTTTCAATCTGCCTAAATTTAAAAGATAATATTGTTCGCAAATGAAAAATAATATTTCTACCATAGAACATCTGTACAATTTGTCTACAATTTTCCATGTAGTTACCTTATGAGACCAGGTTCTGAGAAATTCCACCCGCAATTGTTGCTTACCATCCGATTGCGATTTATTCATTTAATGCGAGTTTCACTCTTTGGATAACCCATGCCTCCTTGGTATTAATGGGTAGGTGAGTTTCGGGCTTAAATTCATATCTTTATAATTTTTAAGAAAAGTTCATCGGACACATGTTTCACACTGAAGAATTAAAGCTTCCCTGGTGGAAAATGCGAATCAAGAATGAATGTCAAAGCCCTTATTTAGAACTAAATGAATACGTACTATAGAATAGAATACAAAGAGTTTTATATATAGAGATGATCTTGCCGACGCTGATATTGGTAAAGTAAAAAGGAATTTGCCTTGAAGATACGTGTTTGGACTAAAAGTTTGGTATATTGATTCATACTTGTATTACTTCTACAACAAAATATAAATAATAAGTAAATACAATAATTTGTTTATGTTAAAATCATTGTGATTAGCGTTTCACAACAGTCCAGCACCAGCAATTACCAAGAGAAATTACTGAAATTGGATAAGCAACTCATTAAAATATATTTATATATATATGTATGGACTTGGAAGTGATACTAACTACAAAACGATTAACCTGATAACGGGGGCCAATCGAAGAATTGCGCTGGAGGTTTCGCATATTTTCAAAGCGCTCGCGAATTCTAAAATGATTAAATTTGACATTATCAAAGAGGGATTCAAGCGATTAGATTGGTGAGCTTACGCCTTAGCGCTTTCTATTGTTGAATCATCGGACACTTGCTGCGAATAGATATCAACATAGCCATCAATAAGTTCCCGCTTGATTTCATTGGCCTGCCATTTTTCGAATTTGGCGCGCAATTGCTTGGCTCGGGCCGCGCTTTGTGCCTGCAATTCAAAGGTGGATTGTTCTCAATGATTTCTAGAAATTGTTCAACACTGCTCTCCACTTGCCTCTTTGAGAGCTTCGTCCCCATTGGTTGAGCTTAATGCTAAAATTTCTTTATCGATTTCAGCTTCATCATTGCTCTCCTCCTCCTCGTCCTCGTCCTCCTCCTCCTCCTCACTATTGGATTTATCATAATAGGCCCGCCTATCTTCCGGCGGAGGAGTGAAACACTTTAGGGGCTTCGGACTGTAACATTCTGCTTTCTTGGATGTGTTCTGCTCCATTTCACGAAATTTGTTAAGCATCGTTGACGTAGTCTGTGTCTTCTGCAGCACATTTTCGTCAAACGACAGATTCTGCTTTGAATCATCCGCTTGCCCCGAATCGGAATCTGGTGACGGCATCTTGACAACACCTTCCCGAGGCGGAGTTATGCGGAACTGGCGTTTCTCACTGCCTTTTGGACGATAGGTCTCAAAGAATTTGAACTTCTGGCTCAACTCGTCGGTGGCTATTTTTACATCCTCCGGCTTGGCATCACATTTTACTACATCGATGTCTGCGTTCTGAAAATTATAAAAGAATGAATTGTTGGTGTTTTTTTCTACAAATTTACTCTGAGAACTTACCTCTGAAACAACTTGACTTTGGCTCGTGCATTTGCTAAGTGCAACAGGTCGTTGTTTTTGAAATTCCCGCTGGTTATTCGAATTTGATACCGAGTTTGCTTCCAACTCCATAAAGATGCTTCGCGACTTTTTGCTTATAGCTAAATATAAATAAATATATATATCTCAGTTAAAATTTAAGAACAATGAAGGCCTTTTTTTGCAGCCTAAGTTTAATGCAATTTTAATGATATGTGCAATACAATATTACATCCGAAAACAACTAAATTGTATACCCACTGTTTGTACATACAGACATAATTACATATATACATACATATGTACATACCTTCATACATATATACGTACATACATGCAACATGCAACGTACGTACATACACACATACATACATACGTACGTACATACATACATACATGTACGTACGTACATACATACATACATGTACGTACGTACATACATACATACATGTACGTACGTACATACATACATACATGTACGTACGTACATACATACTTGAGAATCGAGGAGCAGTATTTGGTAGAAATTCCATTTATTTAAACCCCGACAAATGAGCCTGGTCTGCGTTTGGTATAAGAAAACAAACATGCATGCATTTGTACACATATACATAAATGCATACATAGATGCATGCATACACTAACACACGCACACATACATACATACACACGCACGCACTTCGTGCAAAATACTTGTTTTAAAATATAATTGGAATTATTTCGTTAAAATGGTTACAAATCTTTGCCGAACCAGAGTTTAAACCAAAACCTGAGTTCAAGGAACTGGTTCACGAACCAAGGCGAGTCGGTTCGCAGCGTGTATCTCTAAAAAATGCTTACCAGACTCAAAGACATCGGCATCCTCCGACAGACCCGAGCCGTGGCCGTTGCAATTGGACGGTTCGACATTGTTGCCCTTATCTTTGAATATTGCACCATTTTCGAATCGTTCCTTAATGGAACGAGCCGCTGCTCCTTCAATTTGGATGTCCGGCTGTTTGCCCACGGAAGTGATGCCATGCTCGGATTCGGCAACTGCCTGTTGATACATTTCCTTGATTTTCGCCTGCTTGCCCATGAACAGGCGCGAGCGTATATTTTGGATTTCCTGTTTTCGCTCCTCGCGTCGTTCCTCTTTCGACTGCATGGTGCCCTTCTCGAACCGCGTCTTGATATCGTTCATGGCATCGCCCAGACCCACGGGCCGCTCCTTCTGGGTGCTTCTCTTGGAGCGTATCAAGTCGGCGTCCTCGTTCTCTTCGCCAGACTCGTCGCCGCTTTCGGAAACATTATTTTCGATCTCGGCGCTATTTAGGCGATACTTGGTTAGAACGGAAGTGCTGCGCTTTATCACTGGACGCTGCTGAGCCTGCAATTGCTCCTCCTTGAGTTTATTCTGTTCCACATTCTCGAATAGCTCAAATCTGGAGCGAACGTTCAGTTGATGCAGCTCATCGAGTCCCAGATCCGGTTTATCAGAGGCTTATTGATGAAACCAATTGTAATATTAATAAATTTAAATAGTGGTAAGGTAGTAAATATTGGTAAGACAAGTACTCCAAACGAAACTGACCACAACATAAATCAAGCGCGTATGATTCTTGCCTCTGCTCTGTTCTGCATCGAATGTTAAATGTACACATGCCAACGCTTAGATACCCTTACCAACAATAGCGAGCTAAAATGCAGAGAATTTCGCATCGACGTGGCAAAGCCTTTCAGTGTTTCATATTACTCGTCCCTTTAAAAGGGCATTTTTGCCTGTGCGACACGCACAGACGGTAAAACGTTAAATAGACAAATTGAAAGAGCACTGAGAGTAAGCCAAAGCAGTTTTCTGTAGTGTGAGCAAATAAAGCGAATAAAAAAGAGCAGCAATGCCGTTCTATCACACAAGTCATATGTATTTCTTACTCAAACTCTCTTTCTGAGCGTGCGGCCGCTCTCGAACCCGAGCAAAAACGAAGGCGACTTTGGACACTGGTTGTATATGCTGTTTGGTTAGTGCTCCAACACTTTGAATTTGTGCGAATTCTTGCTTATGCACATACACACACATACATTTAAACGGTACCTAGACATAATGAGAGCGCACTGAGAGTATGCGATGCCGTTCTACCACACAAATCATATGGATGAGAGTAAGTCAAAGCAGTTGCCTGTAGTGGCAGCGAGATAAAAGACTGCCGCTTTCTGATCTAGTTTGCTCTCTCTCTCTCTGGTTTTGATTCTAATTTATTTTAGGTTGGTTACTCACCACGAACGACGTCCGGCGGGAGCTCAGTCGGTTGACTTTCGCGTATGATGAGCTCCGTTTTGCGGGGCTTGGGCTCTTCGTCCTGCTCAACGGCCTTGGGCGCAAGGAGCCTGTCCGATTGCAGAGGGGAATGAGGAATAGTGAAAGCTTACGTAAACCTAATTATCTGAAGTACTTACAACTTGAAATGTACATTGCAGTACAGATTACCCTCGTGACTCTGGTAGTTATCGAACCTGAAATGAATAGTTAATTAGGTTCTCCAGAGGGTGTGTAATCGATAGATATATAATCGATAGATATGTAATCGATATCTTATACTTACTTCAATTGTTTTGCGCAATCTTGGCAGCGCAAGCAGGATTTGTGGTAGATACCTTTGCCAGTCTTGAACTGAACTATGACCTCTTCCATTTTATAGACCGGCTTGGTGCAATGTCGACAATGGGTCTGCTGCTCATCTTGCAGATTCTATTAAAACAATATATTCATACTTAACATTCATGGGCTCAAGATAGTTTAATATGGTATATTCTTGTCATTGGAACATGATTTGTGATATTTTCATATTTTTATCATGCTCTGGGATTAATCGAATATGGTGTGGCTCATAGAAATGTTTGGATTAATTAATGATTCGCTTACACTGAAGATTTCTTGGGCTTTACTTGAATCGCTTGAACGTACATGGATTAAATTGCGCTTCTGAAGGGCGTCGAACTTGTTAAAACTGCTCTTCTGCGAAATATAATAATATAATATAATATGTGAGGCCTAGCCAAGTTGTTTATTATGGGAATGTAACTTACCACAGATATATTTTGATTATCGTATTCGCATTTTTTTGGCTTTTTCGCTTTGATCTTCTTTTTGGGAACAACGTTCGCATTCCCATTCCCATCCCCATCATCTGCATTATTTCCCGACAGTTCCTGAGAAGGTTCCACAGGTATTCCAACCACGGAATCTACAGCTTTTCTATCATTCTCCCGGATTGAGTTTGTCGATTCCGTGTCCTCGAGTTTGGTTTCCGCAAGTGTCTCAGTTTTGGAATTAGTTTTTGTTACCTTTTTTAGAGTTTTTCTTGTTGTTTTTATTGACTTAGAAGCCAAGTGCTCTTCCTCGGCGTTTATAACAGTCTTTATCTGCATACGGATTCATTCAATTGATTAACATATACAATATTAATATTATAATATATTTGTATTAAGGAAGTTCGAAGTTCACAAGTGTAGGCTTTCGACTGGAGCATAGGTATGTTTTAATAAAAACAGGTAAGAGAAAACTTACACCAATTATTATTAAATATTTATCCCAATCCATTGCTAGTTATTAATTTACATAGTACATATTTTTATTCCAAATGAAAAAGGATAATGCATTGAAATATCGTACAATGAACACCGAAGTTATTTTAAAATGTGAGAGGAGGGGAGGGGAGGGGAGAAGCAAACATATATATGTACATATATACTACCTGCTAAAATATTTTTTTTTTTTTTTTGCTCACCTTTTTAGTTTCCATTGGGCAGACTGGGGGCTAGCACAGTGAGCCTTTAAATATATAATGATATAAGCAAATAATTAATTAATTTTAAGTAATCAATCGAGTAATTTACATAAGCTTGCAAATTATGGGTTAAATTTTACTTATATGTGCTACTTATGTATGTGCATGATTTACCTATAAATACGTATTCGTATTATTCGTATTGTATATTATGTTATCTGCGCGTACCTGAGACCTAAATGCACATCTAAATATGTATGTTTTTACATACATAAATACATACAAACATACACATACATGTGCCTGTATAAAAATACGCATACGTTCGGAATTCGGACACACATCTGCATACACACACACACACTCACACGCAGATATGCGTGTGTGTATACCTACATAATAATACACACTTGTAAATGACCGAATACCGTTGGTAGAAGATGTTCTCAATGGGGGAGGGGGGGAGTGGTGGCAGCAGGAAAGATGCGTCAGCCTCTGCCCATCAAAATGCTATGCATGCAATCTTAAAATGCTGTTCTATTTTCGTAATAAATATTTTTCAAGTAAGTTTTTTAAATTCCCTTTTTGTGAAATTACACGTAAGGGGTATGCAACGGCTCTTACTTTACATACACATACATATTTATTAAAGATTGTTGTATTTCAATACTCTAATAAAATCATGCACACATTAAATAAAAAATGGTTAGGTGTTATTATATTATGTATAGTATTCGTATTAATCATAATTGCAAGCATTACCTTAATATGAGCTGTCGATTAGTTCCTTCCAGATGTATATTTCCCACACCACAAGCTCCCGTTACTTTTTCACTTTAGCACACGACACTGATCGATAGTTCCTTGGTGCAAATCCAATCGTCGACTGTTCGGATCTAGATATGAGCACAGAATTCGATGCTGCAGGCAATGAGAGCACTTTGAAGCTTTGGCACGTATAGGTATACGTATATGTGTATGTATGTGTGAAAGCTTTTAATACACCAAGTCTGTTTTTACCGGCAAAAGTTCTGGGATACCTCTCTGACATACATATTTTTGTATTTAGGTGATTCAGTTTAAAAACTCAAAAGGATTGGAAAAAAAAAGAGAACGCCGAAGATTGAATACCCTTACACACATGTATAATCGATTTGTGATTTCGTACAAAAATATATTCTGATATTCTAGGCATTTGAGACAATTCCATCCTGGTTGAGAATTTCGGGTTCATGGGTAAAATATAAGATAAGGTTTTAATTTGGAAAATGGAAAGCGTATTAAATTTTTAAACATGCTATTATATTAATTAGTGCTTACCATTTTTTTTTTTATATTCTATTCTATATTATATTCTGTTAAAGTAATGGGGTTGAACAATTATTTTTTGTTAATATTAACACTTTATTTAAACGTTGAAATATTCTAATTATTGAATATTTAATATTTATGCACGTATAAATATTTTCTTAAGTCAAGCATAAGAGCAAAAATAAAATTAACTGAGATGAAGGAACCAAATATACAAAACAAAGTTAAAAGCATATATAAATTAATACATAGAACTTTAAGCACGTTTACAAGAATGACGGTCACAATTCGATTGCTCAATATGCAAACAATTTTATTAATAATGCAATTTTATTATTATTTATTACTTATAATCAATTGAGACCCTCGACCGCTATTCGGTTGTTAATCTTTTTATGCCCTTTATATAAAAGTTATCAATTGGATATTGTTGACTTTTAATATCGGAAAACTTTCCAAGAACTGAACACATTAATTAAATTTACAATATTTTCTTGATTCGCTCTTCGTTTCGTTTCGTTTTTTTTTTTATAGAATTGTGTCGTGAATTAAACAATTGATTAACATAATTAAGTTAGATTGGGAAGTCCGCTGTCGATATAGATCGAGTATTACTTTACACTCAAATACTGAATAAGAAACATGAAAAATATAATATTGCAATGAATTGAATGCTACAGGTTGGTACCATGTATATATGTAGTTGCGTATATTGTATGTAGGGATATATATGCTTATATAGACCAACCATAAAAAGTCTCTCGCAATGCCTAATAAGTTAATAATTAAATGCAAGCGTTCGATTAGTAGTAGTATAATTTGTAATGCCACTATTTTTGCTTTTCATTTAGCCTTCTTGAGATCTTTGCCTCCATGTGTGAGTGCATGTGGGTGAGTGTACATGCTTGCAAGGAAGTTGATGTGCTGGAATATAGCTATTTAGGCTCTTAAATTGAAAACCAAGTAGGAGTTGTGTTAAGTCTATCACTTGTATGGCAGTGTGTTGTCAATATAGAGATATATAGACTAACGACAAGCAAACACCGCCCTAAGCCCTTAGATGCATGGCAATTAATTGTTCCATATTCTGCTAAATATCCTTTGATGGTGCCTTTATCTTTTGTGCGTGCGGGAGTAAATTGGTATTTGAAGACCTATTGATTGGCCTCTCAACTGAATATGCCTTATAGCAATCCAACTCTAACAAGGCCTGCGAGCCGCCCAAATTAATTGTCGTCGTAAGTGGCGAGTCGGCCGTTGTTAGAGTGGGTGTAGTATTTGCATGCTTCGAATTGGTTGTTAAGATTGATTCGGATAGATGCGTTTGCGATTTTGTAACCGCTTTTAAGGAGTTGATTGTGGACATAGCGGAAAAGCCTGCAAGCAAATATAGACATTATTATCTATTATTAATTTAAAGCCGAGTCGTGTTCTTATTACACTCAGATCCGCTGACAGCCGTATGGGGCAAATTCGATAATGCCGATGGATATCTAGAAAGGCCAAGAGTATTGCTATTAATGCCAGCAGGAGCGCTGCTCTCCAGAGCCGCTGTCGGCACACTTTCCAATGTTGAACATTTAACGCTCGTTTTGCTGATGATGTCCGCCAAAAGATCAACGGGCAATGCGGATGGCGATGCCGTCGCCCCCCCAGAGAGATTGGGGCCAAATCCAACATAATTAACGCGTCCGCTGCAATGGCTGTTATCCCTTTCCGAGGCTGCCGAGCCCGTGGCAGCTTCATTACCACAACTCGGCTTCAATCCTGAATAATAATAAGCAAGTTAATTAAAAGTTAATGCAATTGTTTATCTCAGGTGCGCACCTGTCACCGGTGATTGGTCACCGCTAATGCTTCCCCCGCCTCCAATGCTGCCTCCCCCGGCGCTGCTTGAGCCATCCCCGCCCCCACCGCTCGTGCTGCTCGGCGGTCGGGGCAGGCGACGACGCAGCCATGGGTGCTTCAGGGCTTCCGAAGGCGTAAGTCTTTTTTCCGTATCCCATTCGAGACAGCCCCGTATAAAGTTAAGAAAGAGCGGATCCTTACAGCCATCTAATGCCTTTGACAGGCTCTTGGAGCATGGTGGTCCACGTGGTTTGCCGCGCCGTGACTGACCACCGATTAATACCACCATCCCATCAGGCATGGTGCGGACCGTACAATAGCGTGGATAACCCTTTGGACTGAAGAAAGTTTTCGCTCGCTTCGAGCTGGCCAATAGAGTTTTGCTTGGCATTCCCAGCACTTCGATAATGCAGGCCAACTGGTCGCTCTCGTTTTCGCCAGGGAATAGAGCATGCCCCGACAGCAGCTCGGCGAGAATGCATCCGAGCGACCACATGTCAATAGCCCTGCCATATTTTGCTCCCAAAATAACTTCGGGTGCGCGGTAAAACCTTGATTGTATATACGTGTAGACACGTTGACTTTCAAAGCACGACGATCCAAAGTCAATGACCTACGGTAAAAGGAAAAGCGTTTATTCCAAAGGGATAACAGGAGTTTATATTTAAAGATTTGGCCCTTACCTTAATACCAGAACGACCTTGCTGTTTGAGCAGCACATTCTCCGGCTTCATATCACAATGGATTATCTCATTCTTGTAGAGTGCATCCAAGCATTGGAGCAAGGAATGAGCAAATTTACGCACCAGCTGTAGGCTGAAACCCTTGAAGCCGTTCTTCTTGATCAACTCATATAGATTAATGCTGAGGAGTTCGAAGGTGATGCAGGTGTGATTCCGAAAGGCAAAATAATCATACATATGTATGATGTTCATGGTGTTGTACTTGTCGTGGCGTCGCAAGTGATGCAGTATACGAATCTCCTCCTGCGCCTGCCGATGGAAGCGCTTCTCGTTTCGCACAATTTTCAGGGCAACATGTTCGTGCGTCTTGTGATCATAGGCCTTAATAACCTGTCCAAAACTACCTTTGCCGATTATCTTAAGCATTTCATAGCGATAGGCAACGTGATCATGCGGTATATGAATATAGGCGCCCTGCTCATTGTCGTAATCGGAATTGTTGGGTCCATAGATGCCCGGGCGTTTCTTGGCATTGGCGCCAATAAAGTATATCTGCGGATAGGCCAATATTTCCGTACGCTCGTAAGGCGTCAATTTATGCATGTAAAGTATCATAACTTGCTGCGGCGAAACCACGAGCGCCTTTGGCTTATCCTGCAGTGCACTCTTCTGTTGGCCCGACATAATAATCTGTTCGTGAAACGAGAAATGCTCGCCACCGGCCATTACGGATTTCTGATGCTGAGAGACCAGGGCGAGCGTGTCAACTGCCGCGGCATTTAGGGACAAATCCGAAGTAGGCGATGCTTCCGACTTGGGCGTGACAATCGTAACGTTCGGCAGAGAGCTTGCTATAAAGTTGGAATATATTTCATTAATATGTATAGTTAATAAATATTGCATATATAGCTGTACCTTGAATGGATTTGGAGACTCCACATCCATCTATGGCTGATGCGTGTACCCTGGGATGATCTGAAATATAATTGGAAATCTCATGCGTTGGCGGTTTTGGGGGTAATTTACGATCCTGAAAAATGGCCGTCGATCCGTAACTGCTGCTATAAAATGGCACCTCTGTACAGGCGCGATGCGTTGATAAACTATTTGGATTCATTTGACTTGCACTTCCGCTTGGATTCTGGGGCATAGTCAGAGTCAGCATCGCGGGCGACGCTGTCGTCTTGCCCAACTGCATCTCGATGGAGGCCGCGGGCAGCATATCCCCAGTGAAGGTGCTCGCATCCAGAATGGCATTCGCCGTGGACAACTGAACATTGTTGGTGTTCTGTGTGCCGACCATTTCGTTGGAAAAATAACTATTATTGTTGTCCAAATGGTTCCTATTGCTGTTGTAGCTGGGAGGGGCCTGATTATTGTTGCCGGGCTCTAAAATTGCAGCTGGAAATGTTGCTTGCTCTTTAGTTCGGGCCGAGCCTATTTCATATTGTCTGGCTTGATTCTCTTGGGGGGATTCGCGTGGATTTGTCGCTGTCGCTGTTTGCAGGCCGAGGTACTTTTGCGATTTGGTAAAATTGTTTAACGGTTGCGATCGATATGACAATGACATTACTAATCGAACTGCGCTCGCCGGCAACGAATTTAAACTAGTTATGCTTTGCGTGAGATTTTCTTCTTGGACTCTCTCCGACTCGCTGACTATGCTGGAGCTGCTGGCAGCTAGATTCTCTAATGCAGTGCCATATCGGTCGCTATTCGAATCATGGGATGATAGTCTACTCTGAATCTCGGCTTGACGCTTTAGCTGGCCACGATCTTTTTTCGGTATGAACTCTGAACGGATGCAGCTGTTGTTTATATCTAGAAGATCTTCACAGGATTCGCCAGATTCATGATCTGATGCACTCTTCTCGTCCGCAGTGTTTATTAAATTGGTTGCATTTGCCGAAAATGGGCTTCGATTCGAACTTCCATTACCTGGCAGCTTGTCGGCGGCACCGTTTGCTAAAGATTTATGCCTGGCCACAGCATCGATGAGCGAAAACAACTGATTCGACGGCGGAGCAAAGTTATTTCGGGTCTCTGTCCCCCAAATGCACTGCTTTATGGAACCTGCTCGAATTTGGTTGTCCAGCGATATCGCGCCTCTCTTCACAGGGGAACGCCGCCTAAACCTAAAATCTCGATCATCGCTTTGGTGGCGCTTGCTCAGTTTTTGGTATCTGGCATCAATGCTCTGCTCCGCCTTTGCTTTGTCAAGGTAAATGCTCAAGTTTCTATAATCGTGATCGACCACAAATTCGCTAAGTGTTGGTGTGCCTCGCCGCACTGTGGCGAATTCGGATTCGGTTTTTGGATTGTGCTGGTGGACTAGTGGATAATAGTTGGATGCTATTGAAATATTCGGCCGTCTGCCAAATGTCCCGTCCAATAGAAGCGAGCCCTGTTGCCTTTTTGGCAAGTATTTCAATTGTCCACTGAACTGGTCTGCTTCTATGCTGGCAACGTCATCGAAGTCCCGTTTCTGGCTCGTTCCAGGGACAGCTTCCAGATAACCGTTGTCCGTCGTTTTCCTGTTCACTTGCCGCCCACAAAGACCGCTCAGTATGTTAAAGCTTAGCACATTTTTAATTGAATTCTGCTCTTTGCTTTCAAATGTGCACTTTTCTAGACTTTTACTCCGCTTTGTAGCATTTAAATTATTTGGGCACTCACTTTGCTTCCACATCCAACAATACGGTTCCTTTGCGTGTTGTATGATAATCTTCCGATATTATTCATTGTGGTTAGCAGCACGAATTCATTGATACATATGTACTCGTCCGAAAACATTAATTATTACTACAGAACCGATTATACCCATGTGTATGTAATGCTTTTTTTGTATAAATGTCCACAGCAGTATTTCGACACAATTGACACGCAGTGTGTACATATGTATGCATAAAGTTTTTTTCCTCTCTATAGTAGCAGCAGGGTTGGTTGTCTGAGCAACGACCAGATACGATATATCGATAGGCTGCTCGTCTCTATCGATCAGTTAGTTGAAAATGGTTTATCGTGCGTAATTTAATTTTGTTTGTGAAAGCAAAGTGATTTAGCAACTAATTTAAACACGCTCTTATTTTGCGTTATTTGTTTTAGCTGAGAACTTGTTTAGTAATAACATTGGCTTCACGTGCAATGAAGGTTTTTTAATTAGGGACGACTCGATAAGTCGATAAGTCAATAAATCAATATCGATTATATGCATATTAAATTCTAAAAAACATTATTTTATAAGTAAATGTAAGTATAATTTTTAATAAAATGTGAAGTGGGAAACCAAAAATACATGCATACAAATAACCAGCATGAGGGCAAGCATGTGTATATACAATTACATATGTATGTATACAAACAGACAGCGAGCCGAAGCTCACAATTTATCTGCTACTCACAAAGAAATCGTACGCTTAAAGTCGATCTGAAAATTTACAGCTTAAAAGAATTCTTTAACTTAATATACATATATTGTATTGAAAAATTGGCGGATGGTCACACACGGTCCTATCGTAGCCTTGCCACATGGTCGAAAATACCGATGTTATTCATCCTCGGCAAATTTTCGATTATATATTTTGTAAATATCTGGCAGTCCTGGATGCGAGCGTCAAACTATCGCTGATGAGAAATTGTAAATATCGAATTTACGATTTGGCGCAAGCTGCTATAAATTGAAAATTATACAACAAATACTAGTTTTATAAAAATGTAAATTTCAAGATTAGTTAAACTTGTATGCCGTATTATTTATATGCCATTAATAATAATATAATAAGTATTATAAAATAAATTTAAGTTTGCGCATACTTCTTTTCTTTTATGAAAATAGGTTTGCCTCAATTGCACAAACAAGTTTGAAATTAGCAAAAAAATTACATTTTCTAATTGAAATTAATATGTATTTATTTTCAAAGACTTATCTTAAATAAGATTTATATTATTTGTTAGGTATGTGATAAACTGTCTCTTGTGTATCTTAAATAAATAACTAATTTCCATAAAGTGCATTTGATCCATTTAAATATGCATATATATATATATATATATATGTATATATGTGTATGTATACATATATATGTATATCTTCTTGTTTTGTATGCGTACATATTCGTTATATTCAATTCATATTTATAGCCTTCAACTACTAAAACTATGTTTTTTGCAATCTGTTGTAATGCTTGTAAATAGTTGTACGCGCTTGTTGAAATTACACAGTTAACACATTTATACTATAAATCATTTAATTATTTTGCGTTGAATATCATTAGTAATGTACGTTATCTCATTTTTAATCAGCTATTGATATATATTACTACATAAATAAACCTGCTTCACATACAGTAACTGTTATGTAAATATATATATGTGCGCATATATATATACACATACGCATATGTATGTACGCAATATATATATATATATACATATATATATATATATATATGTATATTTTTTTTGTATGCACACACTCATGTGGTTATAAAGATGAGCATACATACATACTTTCCCGCAATTCATGTCGACATACATATAAACATACATATATATGTAACTACTTAGTTTGCCATAAACCACAAGAATCTAAATGTAGGCCATTTAAAGTTCCTATCACTTTATTTTAGAAAATATTGTTGGCTTTTGTTGTTTAATTTTGATTGAAATCACAGTTTTAAAAATGTATTAATACGTACATATGTATGTATGTAGCTGCCCGCAACGTATTATTAACTATTAAAAAGTCAACACCTTTCACGCTAAAAAATATAGAAGAGAATTATGCATCTCCAAAAGCAACATAATATATGCGAAAAAGATATTAGGCGAACCAATTTTTGTTGTACAAATACAATTTCATTTACGTCCTGGCACATCTTAACAAATATTTTAATAATCGCAAAATATCTTAGATATACATATGTATGTATGTAAATGCACACAAACATGCTTAACAGTTATTTGCAAGGCAAACTTTGGTTCGACCTAAGAAACTATGAAATGAAATGAAGCAAAACTATCAGCACCTAACCAAGGTACCAACCAACGACAACCTTAATGTTTCGTAGATTCCTTACATTCGCATTAATATTCGGCATATCAGAAAAACGTTTTTATCACCTATCAGAAAAGGCTCGCGACATTAAAACCCAATACAATTATAACCTATTGACATTTGGTTACTGTGAATTGACGCACTGGAAATTGAGCCGAATCTGGAATTTATAAGTTTATACATATGTACGTAGTGTGTAAGTATGTAATCAGTGTTCGTCATTTCATGTAAATATTAATTTGTATTATTTTTCCTTTGTTTTATTATTGTTAACTCTAGCAGGTATACAGGGCTTTGCCTGGGACAATTGATTTTCTTCAAACTTTAGCTATTACTTTTGAATTTTCCAACCGAGGAATAATTCGAACATGCTCACCCAACTCCAAGCAGTAGAGTCAACGTATCCCCAATCAGTGCAGCACTTCTAAAATAGCCGTTTAAAGTCAATCGGATGAATACAAAAGGTACCTCCTAACATATTTCCCTCCATATTGATTAGCAATTTAGTTGGAGCTTTGCTGTTACGTCTCAAGTCGGTCGGACAGAAATTATAAGAGTGTAGTATAATATAGTATCAAGATACATACATATTATTATAAGAGTGTAAATTATGAGAGTGTAGTTTATACTGATCAAGATACATTTCTGGCCCCGTTCCCGAAAACAAAAATGAAAAATAAAATTTTATGAGCTATAGTAATGCTTTAGTATATATATACATATATATTTGAAAGATCGGACCGTAAGAAGCACAGAAGTTATTCAAGAATGGTTGGAGCAAATTGAAGCACGCACAGTCCCAACACAGCTTGCGGCGTGTGTGTGTGTGTGCTTGTGTGTGTGTGTGTTTGTGTATATATGTTTATTACACACATACTCAGTAAGAAGGTATTAAACGGCAGTTCTGAGCTGGGCACGCGGTATGGGTACGGCTACGGGCTACGGTCTACAGGGTATATCCTTGTTAAGTATGTGTGTTCGTACGCAGTGTGTGCTCAATATATATATATCATGCAAATAACCAATTTCCACAATACAATGCTTGTACATATTATATAAACAATTTAAGGAACAACATTTAAATTTTTGGTGATTAATTTTAACTATTGACTAAATCATACAGAAGTATGCATCAATGTGTAGTTAATTATTTATTTTTAACTATTTAGTATTTGTTCGGTTGTTGTCACGTTATATTGAGAGTCATTTTGCTACCATTTAAGTTCAATATTTTTGAAGTTCAATATTTAATTGAATGTTCTTTAATGTCAATGAAGAATGCCAGCGCAATCTATTCATGCATTAAATGCCGGTTAAATTAGATTTCCCAATTTTTAGGTATCCAAAAACATATTCAAAGGCAATTGATTTTCTAATTTACTTCATTAGTATTTTATTGTGAGCTAATTATGTATGTTTAACCGAATTTGTTTTTTCGGTGGGAATGCTTTATAGTGAAAGCAAAACCGTAATTGATTATAACTTCCTATTATGTATATAACACAGGTAATTTTTTTTATTTTTTTTTTTTTTAGTTTTTGTTGTTCCATATATTTTCTGGATATACAAAAAATAATCAAATTTTCAACTCATGAGTTGTGTTGTTGTTTTTTTTTTCATTTCATACTTGTGTGTGGGACGACGACACATACTTAATCAAGCAAAGAGATGCATATTTGTCTTTATATATTCACACATAAACCTCGTGCATACATATACACACAAATATATATATATATATATATATATGTATATATATATATATATATATATATATATATATATGTATTTGTTAACATATAGCGGACTCTTGTGCTGCCACTCAAATTGAAAGTCAAACTGTACGTAACTTTGGGAATCCGGATACTGAACACTTGACTTGTATACAATGGAAAGGTAATTGTGTAGGCATGTGGCGTGTGCGTGTGTGTGTGTTAAGTAAAGTAAGTAAATAATTCAAGTATCAAGTATTTCCAAAGTATGTTCTGTATGTACCATATATATATATATATATACATATATATATATACATATATATATATACATATATATATATATACATATATATATATATATATATATATATATATATATATCGATTTTTGTCTTACATATACAGCCCTAAAATCTATGAACGATAAAGAAAAATAAATCTACAGGCATACAAAATTCTAAGTCCATTCGTTTATCAGTCGATCCCATCTTTATGTACCTTCTTCTTCTCACATAACATAGTTGCGCTTTCCAACACTGAATCCAGTGTGCGTCAGTGCCAGTGTTCGTGTCCGTGTGTGTCAGTCTTCGTGTCCGTGTGTCTGTGTGTGTTTGTGTGTGTTGATTCACAGTATGCTATGCCATGGTCGTCATCATCAAATTAATCATCAACTATGGAACAAACGAATTGAGATATATAATCATAGTCTGCTTCCCTACCGGCTGGTCGATTTGGCCCCTGCTGTAGAGCCTGATTTTGAGTACTCTGACGCCACGTTGAGTTGCCGCCAGCCGCAGGAGTCACATTGGAAACGTTTGGCTGTCCACCACCACCGGCAATGGTTATATTATTTCCACCAGTTGGGTTTTTGGTATTGTTGCCGCCACCGTTGCCACCTGGCGGGGCACCATTTACAGCCGTGTTCATATTGCTTCCACTGCTATTGTTGTTGCTACCTGTACCGGTGCCAACTGATCCTGAAACGGAATTGCCGCTGCCACTGGCATTGCTGGCTGATCCGCTCGAACCGGCTGCAGTCGATCCACCGTTGCCGCCGCCGCCGGCTCCATTGCCGTTGCTGGTATTACCTCCTCCAGATATGGTCGCACCGGAGCTGCTGTTGGAACCGCTGCCGCTTCCGTTGCCAACACTTCCCGCCGCCGAGTTTGTCGAGGACGGCGCCTGGGGCAAATGCTGCAGTATATTCTGCACTTCGTTCTCGCTGGGCGATTCGGCAAATATTGTTGTATTACCGAGAACACAGTTGTTAAGTGCCATTTGTGCTTTGTTAGCCTCCTCCCGCGTTGTATATTTACATAAGGCAATTCCTTGGTTTAGATATGGGTGGAAACTAACAAGGGGACCATGTTGCATACACAAAGTACGTAAGGTAGAGCCGTCAATCTGCAAGCATAGGGTATTATATTATAGGGTATTATATTATTTTACAAGCAATTATTAAACTAAATAGTCGTATCTCAATTAAATTAACCTTGGACTGGGATTATTTATAAATTGATCTACAACAAAAAAATTGTTAACCCGCTTTTAAATTATCTCCGAATCGAAGACGTCTATTATATAGAAAAATATGGCAAAATCGAAGATTAACGCTCATAAAAATAATTTTCTGGTTTACATTTATAACCATTTGATAGGCACAAAATGAAAAACCATAAACAAAACCATGAAAAGCCATAAATCAAACCATGAAAAGCCATAAATAAAACCATGAAAAGCCGTAAAATAAATGCATAGCGAAAAATTTAGAAATATTTCAAAACAATTACAATGTAATTATTTGTTTATTATTATTATTTTTATTTTAGATTTTTAACATACCTGAGCGTTTAGATTTTTCAGTAGCAACCAACTGGAGTTCCAGGCAGCGTTAGCTCCAGTCCAGGTTGTGTTAGTATTGGGAACAGTACGATTAGGAAGCCAACCATTAGAGTTCCCGGCCACGGTTGGAGATGGTGTGGTGGCTGTAACGCCGCCCGATTTGTTTGTGCTCAAGCCAGGCGGAGGTCCTCGAGATGAGCTTTTGTTTAGAGGACTTGTCCAGAGTTCTGAGGTGGCACATTGTTGACTGTTGTCTGACCAACTATATATATAAATATACAGAAATTCGTGGGTTAAGAACCGGTTTATCCCATCCTTTTTCTTGTATCCATTCTTGTTTATGCATTTTATTTCAAAACTAGTTCAAATTTGACATGATTCCACCAAATTATTGCTCGAAATCGGCGAAGCACGTATAGCTTCATATTATATATGCATAGTTTGGAAAATAAATTGCAAGATAAACATATAAACAATGACAAAAACTAAAGAATTTTGCTTATATATAATAGAAAATATCGTTAGTTGGTCTAAATATCTTGATTTATATATATTTTATGTTTTAAAACCTTTCCATGCAAGTATTTTATTTAACTTAGAGAGAGCTTTAAGACTGAGAGTCTACTTTAGATGGTAAACAAATCGAGAATCTCTATAGGGATTTCACATTGAGGAAGAATTTTATACAATAAAAAACATAAAGTAAACTTTAAGCTGATGAGATTTGAAATTCGCAAACAAATATGTTACTTTTGCATATACAAAACATTTCTCAGCGGAATTTAAGAGGCATCTTTGGGAAATAAGTTTGATAGACTTCGAATGTGGCAAAGTTGATTGGTTGTTTGTTTTTG
Organism: Drosophila littoralis; assembly: GCA_018903485.1. Lineage (NCBI taxonomy): Eukaryota > Metazoa > Arthropoda > Insecta > Diptera > Drosophilidae > Drosophila > Drosophila littoralis. The sequence continues at coordinate 1,360,254 of JAEIGF010000234.1, read as the reverse complement.
TTGTGGCTAAGTGAATCGATATTAGCTTGGGTTGAAAATGTAATTACCTAGGAAAATTTTGGTTTGGATTAAAACTCCACGTTGACGACGATAAACTTAGTGGCGGCAGATCAGTCGGAGAGTTCTTGCCGGTGTTGGCAAAAATATCAGCATCTTTTGGCGTCGGATTAATGGACAATGGAGATCTAGCTACGCTGCCAGGAGTTATGCTTGGATCATCTTCAATGCTTTTGATCTGAGAACCCTTAAAAATAAACTTCTGCTTGGGTAGTTATTGGAAAGAGAACGCCAGTCTACAGTTACCTTCCACGGCTTGCCTGGCTCAAACTCCTGCACCAAGTCGGTATACGCAGCTGCTGTCGGTGCAACTGACCAGTCTTTGTTCTCGTTATCAATTGAAGGATCTGGCCAACCGTCTCCAATATTGCGTCCAGTTGACCAAGTACTACAAAAATCGATTCATTTATTTATTTTATTTCTATAGTTATTGTCATTTGTTAACTAACCCATCGTTTTGTAGGCCCAGCGGGCCCATGTTGCTTGAGTTGCTAGTTAAATTTTGTTTTGTTGCGCCCGGAGCTCGTGAAAAATCAGTGCTGTCCGTAGCGATGGTATCCTTTTCTAATACTGGAAGCTTCCACTGATTCAAGCGGGACTGCTGATTGGGAGCGCCCTGATATCCACTTGGCTACGATTAAACGAATATACAACATATCATTTCATATAGTTAAACATACGAGATACATTAGGGCACACACATAATCATTATACGTTCGTCTTAATTTAAGAGTGGGGATTTTAGTTAATTTTGCTGAATAAGTTCACTCTTTCATTTTCTGGTTCAGTTAATCAGTTGGTCATGAACTATTCGCTTAGTTCAGTTATGCAGTCGATCATGAAAGATTCGATTAGCTTAGCTATTCAGTTGAACGCGTTTTATATATTTTCTGTTCAGTTCTTTTCCATGTTTTCAGTTTCAAATAATATAATATGTTATACTTTTTACTTATTATACCGTACTATTGATAGTTGAACGCGTTTTATATATTTTCTGTTCAGTTCTTTTCCATGTTTTCAGTTTCAAATAATATAATATGTTATACTTTTTACTTATTATACCGTACTATTGATAGCTAGATACTTACAAGTTGTAAGTTACAACTCGACAAATCAAAAGTGAACTTAAAAGCCCGCCATCTTTTTTGTTTATTAAGAACTGAACTGAACATCTGAAAAGAATGGATCGTTCATGAACGGCGGAACTGCTCTGCATACAACGTTCATATGAACGACTGAACGAATATCAAGAGTGTATCGTTCATGACCGACTGAATAGCTGAATCAGTTAACTAAATGACCGATTAAGTGAACTAAATGACCGATTTAGTTCACTAATCACTGAATAAGTTCAGTAATTCATTTTAATGAACCCGTTCAATCGAACTTGGTATGGCGTTTAAAAAAATGCATATTCAAAAATCAAATGTTTGGGCTTAAAAGAAATATTTATATTATAAATGTGTTTTCGTATACGGCAAAAAAAAAAGTATCAAATACTTTTGCAAGAACTCAAAATGAAATAAAGCTTATATGCAAACATTTTATTCCAAAACTTGTCTGCAAGTTCTTGGCTAAGACAAACAACGTTCACGTAAAATGTTATGTTATTTCTAAATGAGGGACCCCATTTTATTCTACACAACGTATTTCTAATCAATTGGGTACGCACCTTATTAAGATTTAGCTCTGAGAAATTTCCTTGAAGTGTAGTTATTGCATCATGATTTCTTAGATAGTCATTTCCAGAGTTATTTATGTGTCCGGATGGATGTTGTTGCTGCTGCTGTTGCTGCTGCTGTGAATTTTGCTGCAAGTTCTGTTGCTTTATATAAACAGCCTGTTGTGCATTTATTTGGTTTTGTAAATTTTGTATCTGTTGTTTGTATTTTGCAATGGTTACATTGACAACCATGGGGTTAGCGTTGCTGCCCCGAGAAAGAGATTGTTGCGCTGCTTGAAGATGCTGCAACAAGTTACAAACAAACAAACAAACGATAAATCAATTGCAATTAAATCAATCATTGGAGTGTGTAAATCTACCTTTATACTGCTGAGTAGTTGGTTTAATAGATTTAAAGTATTTTGTGTCAGCGGCTGCGTCAGAATTTGACTGGATATAAAGCCGCTGTGGATGGCCAATTGAATTTGCTGACCAAGCTGGCGAATGTGCTGACCAGATGGCTGATTATTGGCATTTGATGCAATATTCACCGCCGGCGCAGCGCCCGTTGCGTTCTGGCAGAAGGCAACCGACGCATTCGCATTTAACGACTGGGGTCCTCCGATTGCGACATTGTGCGGCCCACCTTGGTTCAAATATTTTTGAACCTGAAGAACTGCCATATTCGGATTATTGCCAGGCGTACCGCTCATATTAGTCATTAGGTTGTTCTGCAATGAAAACAAAGGGCGCGATATTAAAAAAAAAAAAAAACCAAAAACTGTTAAAAGAGAGCTAGGTGTTTACCGGAGGGAATGACATCGATGGCTGTGCGCTGCCAACGGGATAACGTTGTGGGAATCCGCCAGTATTTGTCGTATTCGAGTGATCAGCGTAGGAACCAAGTACCTCATCGTGACGGCGCCAGCCTTCCATCGCCAGAGACGAATTGGGATTTGCCCGGAGCATTTCGGCTGCCTCCTCAATATTCATGTTGGTACTCAGTAATGCTCTTTCGACGTCTTCCTTTTTGAAGCCGTTCTCAACCAAAAGTCTATATTGCTTGCTTTGCTTAACCATATCCGTGTTAAGGATGCCAACACCAACATTAATGCCAGCGATTTTTTGCTGCTGCTGCTGCTGTTGCTGGGATTTTCCAACAATGCCACCATGCGGCCAATCCGATGACAAATCGCCGCCTTCCACATTGCCGCCAACTGTGCTCGCATTGCTCCAGCCGGAGGATGCGCCGCCTGCCGCCGGCAATTTACTTTGTTTATTACCCCAGCCGCCACCGCCGCCGCCGCCGCCACCTGAAGGTGAATCACTCCACGAGTTGGCATTTGCTCCAATTTGTGCAAGTGAAGTGCTCTGTTTATCATCGACCCAGTTGTTGCCTGCCACGGCGGCACCGCCAACAACGCCAACATTGTGACTATCATCGCCCCAAGAGCTTACTTGAGCATTTCGACCGCCGCCGCTATTATTGGGATGCACCCACATGGCACCGGCATCGGGTTTGCCGTGCTGGCCGCCAACAACTCCACTGGGGCCAGGAGTGTTTGCCAGGCGAGACTGAGGCCCAACAACACCACCACCACCGCCCATTGAATTATTGGGATTACCACCGACTGGAACATTGCTATTGCCACCGATACCGCTGCCGACAATGTTGCCCGTTGGATTTTGAGCTCGCATCAGGTGACTGCGACTCATCGAGTCTGTCATGTCCTTCCAGTGGGCACCGCTGCCAGGTAGGCGCGATTGTTGTCCCCATAGCGATGTTCCGTCATCATAATTGGGAATATTGCGACGTTGTGGTGGGGGTGAGGGTTCCTCCCATCCACTGATTTGCTTGGAAATATCCTTGGGGCCACCAACGACAGCCTGTGTGGCTCCCCACTGCGCCCCAACATTACCGGATACGGAACCAACACCACTTGGACCAATATTTGAGCTGCCAATATTTGACCCGGTTGCGCTAACAACAGGGCCGACCATTTTGTTAATATTCTGAATGGGATTGTGCGCCATCTGCGGATGATGTCCCCACATCTCGGACGTGCCATTTAGTCGACCAGATATGCCACGCGGATCGCCACGTATCGGATCCCGCGGATCAATCATGCGCAAGTCGCGCGGATCTCCTGTCGGTGCGCCCACGCCGCGCATAGCAATCGGATCACGCGGATCCACGTTACGGATGTCCATGGGACCGGCTCCGGCCAGCGGGCGCATATCTCGTGGATCGCCCCAACCGTTGCCAGTACTGCCGCCAACACTGCCGCCGCCAGCTCCGCCAACCGTTCCGCTTACGGCCAAATTGTTGCCACCATTTCCACCTAAATACGAGGACAAGGATTCATCAAAATGCATCCAATCTCAAGAGTTAGCCAAATAAACAAAGATCAGGCAGATGGATGCGACTCCATAAAGTGTATATATAAAAGGGTAATCAAATTTGTCTACAAATCTTTAGGAACAAGTATCTTCTGGATATCATCTAACTCTTCTATCTGAATAATCTTTGGAATCCGTATGGACTACACTAGAACCTTGTGAAGTTTCTAGATCTTATTGATATAGAGCTATCTCCAGCCATATATATAGACTAATTGGGCTCGGCTCGACTCCGATATGGATGCTGACCAAAGTTATATATGTCGGAGATGCTTCTTCTGCACCGAAATAAATATACCCCTCATTATCCAAATTTCAAAATGGAGAAGTTTCTTGTTTAAATGAGAATTTGCCAGTTAAGAAGTAAAATAATTGATTGTACTTACATCCGGGAGCCACGGCAGGCAATGCTCCCGCCGCCGGCGCATTGCTATTCCCGGTCGAGTTTAAGGCAACTCCGACTCCAACACCAACAGCCTGTCCCCATTGGGGGCCAGTTGAGGCGCCAACGCCAGGAGCATTGGCACCGACTGCCACGCCAGATGTTGAGCTAGTGGCCGACTGACCCGTCCAAACGCTGGTGCTATCGGCGCCATCATCATCCTCGCCCCAAGTGCCGCCCAAATTCGATGAGGGCGTATGCCCCCAAGATGGCTTTGGCACTTGTTGAGCGGGTGGCTGACCGCCGTTTCTTAAATTCGATTCCCACAAATCGGTGCCATTGTTAATGTTTGGCTTCCACATGAGCGGCCCGCCCGATGGATCTTTGTTGGCCGGCTCCGGTGAGCTGGGCACCTCCCAATTGGTATCCTGGTTAACGTGCTGGCATCCCCAGCCATCCTGAGAGAAAAGCGCCTCGCGCATCGTGTACAACTGTTTCAATTGATGTTTAGCTGCACTAGCTGTTGGCGCATTCCTGTTTCCAGTTCCGACTAGTCCTTCATCGACTTTGCCGCCATCGTCATTGTCATTAAATGAACTCTTACGGCTATTGGTAATAATCTTGTTTTCAATGGTTAAACTCTTCTTCTTGCTCTCTTAAAAACGATATTTCACTTATCGTATATTCCGAAAACTTGCTCTATTTATGCTTGTTGTTTTTAATATTGCCTACGAAAAAAAGTAACAATATTAATGTAGATTAATAATGTAATTAACAATTCATCTCGAGAGTATTGCAAGGATTCACATGACAACTTTGGTGTCCCTTGATAGACGATGCGGTTTAGGGCATATTTTATGAAAATCGAATTGCTCTAAAGGTAATTATTACCTGTCTGTATTAGTGTGTGTGCGTGTGTGTGTATGTGAGCGTGTGTGTGTGTGCGTGTGTGTGTGTGCGTGTGTGTGTGTGCGTGTGTGTGTGTGCGTGTGTGTGTCGTAAAGGTAAGCAATTTTTTTGTGAAAGGTACACATATATATTTGGATATCTTAATCAAATTTATTATCAACTTAATTTCCGTACTAAGACACAAATTTTGTATCCACTTAATTTGCTTCTATGTGGATTTTATTATTATTTAGGTTTGAGATACATTTTACACTTCTACTGAGAAATGTATACATATATGCAGGCATAAAGATGTGTGTGTGTGTGTGTCCGTGTATATAAACATACTTGACAACTCTGGTCAGTAGTCATTGACGCAATCACCCTATTTAACTCTGTACTTTTGTTCACTCACACATTTGCAGATACACAAAAACACACTCATACGCACGACGAATCAACAAATATTCTATACCACAAACACATACACATAACTTATACAGATTTTCATACACATACACAACTTATATGCGGAGCATCTACAAGACATTTCAAGTTTGCATGTATTCTATTTATTGATAATGTACATTGATGTTTCGATAGGTCAACATGTGCATAGTTTAAAAAATTTTTACATCGTTGTATTAATAAATGTACATTTATACACTTTATGCTTATTTATACTCGCTCATCTACATACATACATATATTTACATGCAACATACAAGATTTGACAAAAATAAAACCTTTAAATGTTTTTTCTTTTTTTCTGAACATATATAAATCGATTAAAATTCAATTTTCTGCACAAATATGTCTAAAGACAGATACATACAAACACATGAATGTATGTATGTTTCTAAAAGCCAAGCCACTTCGACGATTTCACAAAGTATGTATGTATGTATGTATGTATGTTTGTAGGTTTTCATGAACATCTGTATGCCAAATTAAATTCTTGCTTCACACATTGTTCGATAATCCCCGGAAAAAAATAAATCACACTGCATATTGATCTTTAGTGCATTCACAATCGTAATATTAAGTAATGTATCAAGCGGATTAGAGCAAATAATTACTTTTTGGTGAAAGAATTTATCACTCCACACGTTCAATGGGACGGGAAACTCTGTATAAATGGCTGCTCCCGCAATGTTGCCACCTAGCCAGGTTTTATTCAAACCAAATTTAATAAACACACTGTTCATAAATAGCACACTACAAGTTTGCCACTTTTTTACAAATACCTGGACAAATACTTGATAAAGTCAATGTAATTGCAGACATTTTGAATTATTTACAATTTTTTCATCATTAATGTCTTATATAAAATAACTAAAACGTGGCAACTCTTTGTAGGAGTTATAGCTATTTCTTTCTAACTTACAAACATAAAAAAGACAAACAGATGCATACATTTTTATGTATATATGTACATGTGTTAGACTTTAGTTATCCATGTCGCGTTTACGCGCTTTATGGCGTTTTTACCTTAGTACCATAACACACCCACAATACACTAATAAAAATATGTGTAAATCTCTAAAATATATTACACATTTTCATTTAATTTGTATTTTTACCTACTTTAAAACGCACTTGTGCCGATACGTTGCTCTCGCTCACTCTTTTTCTGCGAATCTGTGTGACCATAAACGGTCAATGCAAAAATACTGAAACAAGTATAGAAATAAAACAAGGAACGTAAAGCACAAAATACTAATTGATATTTTTTTTATAGTTGAGTATTTTTCAAATAATTATAACTTAAACAAAGAGTTGCCACGTTTTAATTATTATTAACATAATTATTATCAATAATTTATATAATAATAATAATCGCATAAAAAGAGGTATTTAATTTATTTATGCCGTATATACCAGTTGGAAAGTTGGACTCGAATAAAACTTGACGGAAGTGACAACATTGCAAGAGTTTTGTTTGTGTATAACAATCTGTATTTCAAGCTACTTCTTCTTGCGATTTTCGCAGCTGGGATTCATTTTTACGATCATGACCAACTACACATCAGAGGCTGCCAGCCCGAGCCGACCTACTAGCGCTACCTCCATATCTTCTGCTGCTGCCAAGTTGGAGATCACAACAGAAACACCTCATATATGTAGCTAACCATCGGTAAAGCCGATGGAGCAGTAGCAGAGCTGATCAACAGATCATCCAACAAAGATGATAGCAATGGACCCTCGTTCTGTTTTCAGAAGGGACAGGGACCTTTCCAAGGGCTTTTTGGGCTTTCCCCGGTTGGATAAGTGAGCTGGCCAAAAAAGATATGTACGTTGTGTAACTTTTGGCTTAACTATTTACTGACATCGTCTTCTTCCTTACCAGAGATTGCTTGGAGCAGCAAAGCAGCAACACCTCCATGACCAACTACACATCAGAGGCTGCCAGCCCGAGCCGGCCTACTAGCGTTACCTCCATATCTTGTGCTGCTGCCAAGTTGGAGATCACAAAAGAAGCACCTCATATATGTAGCTAACCATCGGTAAAGCCGAAAGCAATGGACCCTCGTTCTGTTTTCAGAAGGGACAGGGACCTTTCCAATGGCTTCTTGGGCTTTCCCCGCTTGGATATGTGAGCTGGCCAAAAAGAAATGTACGTTGTGTAACTTTTGGCTTAACTATTTACTGTTATCGTCTACTCCCTTACCAGAGATTGCTTGGAGCAGCAAAGCAGCAACACCTCCAATCCCATCTCAAATAATAATTTTGAATCATATTTAAATTGTTCCATGCTTAAACTAACGAAATAAATTCATCTCTATATATAAAACTGTTTGTCCTGACTGACTGATTGGTATACATATGTACATATATTGCCAAATATCACGAATTTCGCAGAATCCAAGATTCCTGTGGAAGCTAGAAATGCCATTCAAACATTGTTTGGGCAAGTTTTAAGTTTGCATATATGTATGTACATATGTATATGTATGCTTGTTTGTACATGTAAGCATATTTGTTTTGAATATATGTATGCAAATATGCATGCATACATGTATGATTGTATGTCCGGATACCTACATTCATGCACACAGACATACATACAAACTCATATACATATACATGAATTTTTTTTATATAAATAGATGCATGCATATGTACATATATGTTTGTGTGCATAGCTGCACATTTATGTATGCATGTTTTTACATATGTATATATGCATACATAAGCATGCTTGTTTGTATATATGCAAACTTGTATACATACATACATATGCAAATACATCCATATGCAAATACATACATATGCAAATACATACATATACACGGACATACATGTAATGCACATAGATACATATGTACATAAATAAATACATGTATACTTAAAAACATACGTAAATACGTACAAACACATCTACATACATGCATCTACCTACATACAACTACATACATATCTACTTACCCCCTCCACCTCCTGCGCCCCCGACTCCTCCAGAGGCCGTTGGAACCAACCTTTCCTGCCTTATTAAATTTTCTCGAAGCCTACTTGAATTCTTGAGAATCGAGGAGGAGAGCACTGTGTAGAAACACAGTTGCTATGCACCCCCAAGCTGGGAACTGCAGCAATTTCAGACCAGAAATGTCAGAAGACGCTCGCAACAGAGCTCCCCTCGTCATAGCCGGAGACTTTAACGCCTGGGCCGTGGAATGGGGAAGCAAGGAAACTAACGCGAGAGGGACTACCCTGTTAGAAGAGTTCGCGGCGCTCGACTTGAGCCTTTCAAACGACGGGCAGCAGCTCACGTACTGCAAGGCCGGTAGAGGCTCTATTATAGACCTTACCTTGCTCAGCAGCTCACTTTATAGGCTAACTACATGGAAAGTCAGCAATGAATTCACATTCAGCGACCACCGAGCATTTCGAGATCCACGGGAGAGGACGGAGAAAACAGCAGCCCAAAACAACCGGCCCCAAATGGAAGAACAACGGCCTAGACGAGGAAACCTACACGGACTCCTTACGTCATGCTCAATGGACTTGGGCCACGGAGTTAGCAGACGACATGGCGCGGCAGCTCATGGAAAACATCTCGGATGCGTGCGACTTATCCATGCCCAGGAGGATGCCAAACAGAAGAGGAGCACCTTGCTACTGGTGGAATGAGCAAATCAGCGACCTAAGGAAGGCCTGCCTGCGTGCTAGAAGGCGCTCTCAGCGTGCCCGAGGCCACCCAGACTTTGCATCTAGGCTGTAAGACCTGCGGGCAGCCAAGCGAGACCTCAAGAGAAGCATTAAACGAAGCAAATCCAGCTGCTTCCAGAAAATATGCGATTATGCCGATGTTAACCCGCGGGGCACTTCATACAAGGTCGTCACGAAGAAGATCCGCAGCCAGGGTACAACCCATGTGACCTGCCCTACCGCACTTGCCACTATAGTTGAGAAACTCTTCCCCCAACACCCACGACTGGAAGTAGCCAACCGCTCACTGAGCACGGAGCTAGTGCAGCAGGTGTCGGCAGACGACGTGTTAGAGGCAAGCAAAAAACTAGACGACAAAAAGGCTCCAGGACCAGATGGGGTGCCAAACAAGGCGCTAAAGTTAGCAATGCTAACGAAACCCGACGCCTTCGCCGAGACATATACTAGATGTCTACAGGACGGTGTATTCCCTAAGAGATGGAAGCGACAAAAACTAATCCTTCTACCGAAAGGGGACAAACCAATAGAGGAACCCTCGGGATACAGGCCAATCTGCCTACTGGACACGGCGGGAAAGGTACTGGAAAGGATTGTGTATGAAGAGACTTAGTGTCGTCGAAGAGAAAGAGGCCCTGTCCAAACAGAAATACGGATTTCGCAAGGCAAGGTCTACGGTCGATGCAATTAAGGCGGTGGTAGATATTGCCGCTAAAGCAATAGAGGGAACCAGATGGAGGTGGGGAGACAAGGAGTATTGCACGGTGATTACGTTGGACATCCGCAATGCCTTTAACTCAGCAAGCTGGTCTCGTACACTGGAAGCCTTAGACCGAATAGGGATACCGTCCTCCCTTTTCCGTATAATATCCAACTACCTGTCCGATCGGGTATTGAGTTATGATACGGATGAAGGTGCTAGGATTTACACGGTCTCAGCAGGGGTCCCACAGGGGTCGGTCCTGGGACCACTCCTGTGGAACATAATGTACGACGAGGTGCTCAGAGTGCAATTGCCCCAGGGATGCAGAATCACAGGATTCGCAGATGACCTAGCTCTAGTAGTGGTGGGCAAAAAAATAGAAGACGTGGAAGCGGCTGCGAATGCAGCCATAAGGATCTTGGCCAACTGGATGCGTGGCGCTAGCCTGGAGCTGGCAGTCCATAAAACAGAGGCTGTGTTCATCACAAGCCGCAAAATAGTCGAGTTTGCTAGATTTCAGGTAGACAGCGTTAGTATCGAGTCAAAGGCTTCCATTAAGTATCTGGGGGTCATGATAGACAACAGGGTTAGCTTTCGACCGCACGTAGATTACGTTAGCCAGAAAGCAGCCAAAATGCAGGCGGCCCTTTCGAGGATGCTACCCAACATAGGAGGACCTAAAGCAGGTAGACGCCTACTCCTCGCGAGAGTTGTAGCTTCCGTGCTGCTCTATGCTGCACCGATATGGGCTTCAGCGGTTGCAAGCCAGAAAGGCCTCAGAAGGAAGATGTCAATCCCCTATAGGCTCAGTGCTCTGCGCACCATTTCTGGATTCTGGACGGTGTCGGACGAGGCAGCCACAGTATTAGCAGGATTGCTGCCAGTAGATATACTGGCCAAGAAAATGGAGAAAATTTGCATGGCCCGAATAGCCACGGGAGACGCCGTCTCAATGGACGTCATCCGGTCGGAGAGAGCAACATCAATGGCAACTTGGCAGGAGAGATGGAACACGGCGAACAAGGGGAGATGGACACATAAACTGATCCCCAATCTGGAGCAATGGATTAGGAGACGGAATGGCGAAATTAACTTCCACCTAACACAGTTTTTCACTGGACACGGCGGGTATAGGAAGTATCTCCATAGGTTCAGGCATGAGGACTCTCCAGAGTGCCCGAACTGCCCAAATCTGGACGAAGACCCGGAACACGTGCTGTACCAATGCTCGAGGTACAGAGAGGTAGTGGGCTCTGTACCTCCACCGGAGGGACTGGTAGCGTTCATGCTGGAAGGAGAGGACAACTGAAGAAATATAAGCCAGCTCATAATAGGCATCCAGAGGGATCTGAGACGATGCGAAAAGGAGCGACGACTAATGGATACTGCCTAAAATAGGCAACCCATCCCCGCGAAGTAATACTTTGCGGTGATGCCGCGGGGAATGTGGTGTGTGAGTGGGAGGTGAGTTTAGTACGTAGGTGCTGACGGAGTCAGCAAATCGTGCATACGGTTGGCCCGGGCCATCAGTATCTTACGAAGATTTTCACCTCCAAAAAAACTGAGGCTTTCATGCCATCTCCCCCTCGTGAAGTGATACCCAGCGGTGGTGCCATGAGAGGGATACGGAGAGTAGGTGGGTTTACATACATACATATATATATCTCTATATATAAAACTGTTTGTCCTGACTGACTGATTGGTGATCAACGCACAGCCCAATCCGTAAGAGCTAGGAAGCTTAAATTTTCACAGTAGTTACCTTATGTGATGAAGGTGCACGTTAAGAGGGGGTTTCGGGAAATTCCACCCGCAAGTATGGAAAAATCGCTAAAAACGTTTGGATGAAACTTTTTTGTTTGCCATCCGATCGGCCTCAAACTCAATTTCAAAGTTCTTTGTTCAAATTCATTTGAGGGGTGTTTCACACTTTTCCATAAATGTATTCATCCTTGGTGGAAATGGGGTTCAAAGATTTGGTGGATGACGTTTCGCGCTCAAATTCATTTTCAAGGATCTATATGAAAAATCATTTGAGACGTTTTTCACATTTTTCGCAGAATCTAAACTCCTACTGTGGAAAGTGCATTTCAATGATTTATTTGGTGAATTTTAAGTTTTGTCCGATTTGCAAACTTATTTTCAAAGCTCTACATAAGAATGTGATGAATACGTGTTTCAGCGATTTGGGAAATTCCACTTACAACAGTGGTAAAATGGCGGAAAACTTTTATATAAAAGTAGTTTGTTTACCGACCGCTCAGTTTCAAAATCATATTCAAAACATTTTGAGAACATTGATTTTATAACATACGTGCCACGGGCAAGGCCGGGTTACACCCGCTATGTAGTACTTATGTACAAAACACTTGTATATATACATAAAACTGTCCTTGCGTTAATGCATACGGACAGATACCCGGTATCTGCCAGCATCTCCTTCCAATCAACCAAATCCCTGTAGGCTGCATCGGTTGCTGCGAAAAACTGCTGTGGTATTGCTGAGCATTCTGAGGGTCATTCAAGAAGAATGTCAAAAAGTTGATTATCATCTAAATAAAATTATATCATAGAAATGGATACCTAAATGCATCAGATGACGCAGTAAGTCCGCCTCAGAGATCTCCTCAGCGAAAGGTGGATCATACGATGACCAGGTGCCAGGTGAAACAGAGTCTTCACGGGGACACGGGGATGTTGCGGGCCGAATTAGGCTACCGATAAGTTAGTATTGGAAGAGATTTCTGCGAGAGCCCAGATACTTTATTTGACTCGTTTCATTTAATATCAAATCTCTTGACAAAATGAAAAAATAAATATGTAGGATAATAATTCGTTATGGCATTTAATGCTTCCGGATTTGCTGGTTTTTATGTAGAAAGGGGGAAAGATATTAATCAAATTTGAATTGATTTTTAGTGTTCGTTTTTATTGAATTTTCGGTTCAAGTTTTGTGAACAATATAAAATGAATGGTGCTACAAATAAATTACATGGGTATGCAATGTATAAATAATACTTGTTAAAGTCCAAATCTCAAGATATAATCAACCTACGATAAATGCAATGCTTTCGCTATATAATATAAGTACCTAGGTATATAATGTTATATATAGGGCAGTTTTCCACTCTGGGACCAAGAGATATTATTTAAAATTAATTATGTACTCGTATGTGATGTATGTATAATAATAATAATAATAAAACATTTGTCGGTTATAAAATATATATGTGCAAAATTATTTGATAAGTTGTGAACGATAGACATACATATGTATATACATGTGTGTATATGCGCGAATGTATACAATTGTTTATGTTTAAACGAATCAAATTGATTTCAGCCTCAAGTTTTTAAAGGCATATGCATCTGTCTGTCTGTTTGTATATTTCTATTTGTATGTATATTTCTTCTGTATATATACATTTAACACATTTTGTAAATGAATAGATATTGTTTAAGCTTCAATTTTTGCAATTTTGTCAGAGCCTCGCATATACATATACACATATACATATACAAAATAATAATAATCATAAAGTAAACGTTTGCAAAAGCGCAAGTAAAACCCGAATTCTTGAGAATATTAATTACAAGTGAAAACGGAAGCTAACCTGATCTGATATTCTCACTTACATATATAAATAGGTATAAAATTGCTTTAGCAGGCCTGCACGTCTATTCTTGTGGGTTAATATATATATATATATATATGTGTATATATATATATATATATATATATATATATACTTACAGTTAATAAACTACAAAATGTACCTTATATTATGTAAATTGTATTTTCTTGTGTCTCGTTCACGTTTGTATGTAAAAACAACTTTAAGGTTTGTTTGTTTGTCTGCAATTATTGCTGCATTCATGCTATGCTCTTGTTATTGGAAATTTCGTTTTGTCAAACCGAGGGATAAATGCGTGCAATAACATTACTATTTAACTTCTTCGTAATACATAAGCTACTTTAATTCGTTATCAAACGCGTCGATTCGTTCGTTCATTTCGACTTGTTCTTTGATTTCGCAACATAGCACAAACGCAATTAAATATATTATCTTATTGATATATCATAAAAAATATGCTGCTTATATTATTGTATCCAGCTGCCGCGCTTGGTGTAAAATCTTCTTTTGATGTCCTACCAAAGTTATACCCATATCCGATAGCAGTTGAGCCGTTAATCTTGAGATCTATAAACAAAAGTTATTTGTAAGTTCCAGTTTAACAAGGATTCTTGAGAGAACACATACCTGTTGAGCACTCACTAAATTAGCCTCTCTAAAGTGTTGACTGTATCTTGACATTTTAATATTCTCTAGCCATAGATCAGTACTAATAAAAATGTTATGACCTCGTTGTGTATCCAAAATATGTGTACTATCATTTTCTGGTGAATTTCGGGTCGTTAACAGAGATTGCGGCTGCCTGGCCAAATTATCCAGTGTCGAGACAATACTGGCAAATGATGGCCGATGTGTTCTCTGCTTCTGCCAGCAATCCAGCATCAGCTGATACAGGGCCTCTGGGCAATCCATCGGGGCTGGCAGTCGATAGCCCTTCTCAATGCTCTTTATGACATCCTAAAGAAATATTATTTTTAATATATATATTTTTAATTTTCACTCGGGAAATAGTGTACTCTACACATACCTGATTTGACCAGTTCCAATAGGGACGCTCTCCATATGACATAACCTCCCATAAGACGACACCATAGGACCAAACGTCCGATGCTGAGGTAAATTTGCGAAAAGCTATTGCTTCCGGCGCTGTCCAGCGTACTGGAATTTTGCCCCCCTACAAGAGACAGAGTCGCAATTGAAACCACAAAAATAAACAACGAAAATAATCTGAAAATATTGTGCTCTTCACATTATAGTTAACTGAAATTAAAGTTAGAGCTTGGCAGGCGTAGGATTACAAGCCTATGGAAAGCCGAAAGGCCATCAGAGATCGATCAGAGGATATTTTGAAAAGTCGAAAGTCGAATGTTCGCCTTATAAACTACTACTAAATGATATAGCAGTCGGATGTTGAAAGTACATTGCTTATTTGTTAGACAGTAAGGAAGTAAGGACGTGACGTTATATTGAGTCCAGTTTGTAGATGGATAAACGAACCGACGGACATGACTATATCGCTTCGGCTTCTGATAATGATCAAGAATATATATATACACTATGGGGTAGATGTCTTTCTATCTATATACCGTCCATAAGGGTGTAGAAATTAGGTTTCAAATTAGTTTGAGTCCAGTTAGTAGACGGATAAACGAACGGACGGACATGATTATATCGATTCGGCTTCTGATATTGATCAAGAAAATATATACTTTATGGGGTAGATGTCTTCCTATCTATATACCGTCTACAAGGGTCGATAAACGAACTGACGGACATGGGTATATCGAGTCGGCTTCTGAATATATATATACTTTACGAGTAAGATGTCTTCCTATCTTTCATAAGGGTGTAGAAATTAGGTTTCAAATTATTTTGATCGAATTGCTACTATTAAAGAAACATATTTAATATATAATACTGGTTACCCGAGTCGTGTAGGCGTCGCTGGCATTTTCGATTTCGCGTGACAAACCAAAATCGGCAATTTTGCAAATCAATTGGGCGTTGACGAGCACGTTTCGAGCCGCCAAATCGCGATGGACATAGTTCATATCGCTCAGATAGGACATGCCACTGGCAATGCCACGCAGCATCACAATAAGCTGCAGAGTTTGAAATTTTCCATCGTTGACGCGCAAAAATGTATCCAGGCTGCCGTTTTCCATATATTCGGTTATAATCATGACCGGGTTGGAGCGCGTAACCACACCTTGAAGGTAAATAACGTTGGGATGATCGAACTGTCCCATTATCGAGGCCTCCGTCAGGAAATCACATCGAGCTTTCTCCGAAGACCCTGCGAAATATGGAAGTGTTATAGAAATACATACATCAAATTCTTAGCTAGCTAGCTTGTCTAGTTTCCAAGATCGAAAAGTTCATGCTTACGGACATGACATGGCGAGATCGACTCAGCCCGTCGCCCTCATAAAGAATATATATGTTATCTATACTTTATGGGGGGCGGTCAGAGAAGGCGCCTTCTGCCTGTTACCTAGTTTCGAATCTGGTTTGCACAGCTATGAAAATTATAATCGTACCTGGTTTTAAAGTTTTGATTGCCACGTCAATGTCCTGGACGAAATTTGGAGGAATTTTAAGCCGACCGCGACACACATCACCGAATTCTCCGCCACCTTAAATGTGAAAGTTTTACAAAAAAATGTATCTAAAATAATGAAAGGTACTATTTACCAATTATTGCTTCAATTGTAATATAATTTGCATCAATTTCACGAGCAAATTCCCTAATTGCCTGGTTGGGATCCTCATAGGTATGAGGATCCACGTAGCTGCGGCTGCTCCCAAATAAGGGGGTCGTCACTGGAAATGCAAAAACAGGCAATTGAGAGAATTAAGCGACAATGATTTGCAAAAAGTATGCATACGTATGATAAGCAACGTAAATATATATATAAGATATAAATAAAAACATTCCTTAATAGAAATAACAAAATCGATTTTGGTTTCAGTTAAATTGGTTACTTTAGAAACCTTTAAGGTTAACCCACACCACAAAAATCAAAATGAGAAAGAAAATAAAACAAATTATATACCATTCGAATGTAGAGTCTTGACAATTGGAGTTGTGTCCATGGCATTTACTAAAAGTAAAGATAAAAGCATATTGATCACAGGTTTAACAAAATTATATTTAAACAACAACAAGCAAAAACTGATATGTCCACTAAATTCGATAGCCTTTGTCCGACCCGCGCAGAAAGTAATCTTTATTCAATTAAAGAGCTCCGCATAAATTATTTCAATTGATTTGAACGCATTCGTATATAAATTAAGCAAACGAATTTAAGAAAGTTCGCATTTTCTCATGTATGTACAAAATTGCATATGTTCGATATGTTTGTAAAATCTACAAATTTTATAAATTCTATATACGTTGAGGAATAAAGAGTTAAACAAAAACTTACTATATGTCACAACGAGTCCTTAAAATGAGTTCGGGGTTTGGTAATAATGGATAGGGATATAAACAATTAGCATGTGATTATTCATTGTATTCATTTTATTTTATTTTTTCAAAGAGGATAGGTTCTTAAGCTTACACCCAACTTACAAGAAATATTCAAAGGGAATCTGAAACTGCGAGGCAACATTTTTTTGCCCACCTTTCCCACGTATTTCAATTAATAGTTGTATTCAACAAAGTAATAAAAAAATAAAAACTGAGATAAGCTTAGATTCTGCGTAAAGTATGAAACACGTCTCAAACAACATTTAATAAGGATCCTTCCAATTTAATTTGACCCTCATTCCAAACAAGGAGAAATGGATTTTCCACACCTCCAATGAATTTGAACAAAGATCTTTATCTTGAGTTAATTAGTTTTATATCGAGCGTCTGCCCATCTTCAACTTGAAAACTTGTATTAGGATGAAGAGTCGTTGCCTCAATTTTTCAGCTCCAGCTAAATTACAAACTGAAGTAATAAACAACTGGAGAGTCCAACTTCAACGTTGTACCTAGAATTTCACTTGATTTTCGCTCAGTGGAATCCATTTTCCATAATTGCAATGGATATCAATAGGTGGAGTGTTTAATAAGGTAAATTTCTACCTTTCCGATGATTTATAGATTAACAGTTGTGTTGTCCTATTAAAATATATAGATAATGTTTAAACTTACCTTCATTACTAGCGTAATCCATGGGCAATGGCAGATGATTGGTGGACTTTTTGTCGAGCTCGTCTTGATGTTTCGATCTCATGAAGTAGACAGTTGCAACGATAAAAATCACCAGGAAGAAAACGCCCGTCACAATGGCGCCAGCAATAAATCGTATTTGCATTGAATCCTCATAAACTAAATGAAAATGAAAATCAATTGCCAAATCAGAGAAAAAGTCAAATAATTAAATTAACTACCTGAACCGACAGATTGATGCGTCTGGGCATAGACCATATTGCTGTACGATCCAAATCCATTGATTGTTTTGCAGCGCACTTGAAACCCGTATTCTGTATTTTCCATCAGATTATCGATGCGAGCTTTTGTCTCCTTTGTGCTCAATGTTGTTTTATTGATAGCTTCCAATTCGGACTTGGGAAACCAGCGCACTTCATACAGTTCAACGGGAGCATCACTTTGACCGGGCTTATCCCAAACTAGGTCGGCGTCTTTGTTAGTAATCGCGACGACCCTCAAATTAAACACAGTCGTTAGCATAACAGACTCTGTGGTAAAAACAATTTCGGCATGATTTGTTTTGATTTCGCTAAGATCTAGTTGATAGCTGTTGCTGTTCGAGAAACTGGAATTATTGCCAAACGGCGTTTCGCTAATTAAATACGTTTCGTTGGCCCCGCTCTCTACCAGGTGCGAGACGCCATTTGTAGCATGAATTTGTACTGTATAAGTGGTCACCGGATCAAGATTAGTGAGCGTTATTTTTGTCTCATTAAACGTGTCAGTTGATGGATTAAACATAACATTCGCGTTGCACATACTGCAACGTATTTTATATACGACATCAGTGCGATATTTTTCTACTCCATTTGTTAGTAGCAAATCTTCTTTAGCGGGCGCTGTCCACGATATAATTGCGCTCGTTTGGTCAACAAAGAGAAGCGTGAGATTCATAGGTGCTCCCGGCGGCCTATAACAAGGCATATGTCTTCCGTCTGCCGGATGCCTATAGTACCCAGACATGCACTTGCACATTGGCGATCCGGTTTTGGAGCTATTTGAATTGGGCGGGCATGAGACACATTTGCGTACTTCTGCCGATCTAAATGTCCCAGCCGAACACTCTGAAATATACAAATCTCCGTTTATTTGTGCATTTCATGCAACTGTTGAACCGTGAACTTACCTGTACAGGTGTTATTTACTTCGTTTGGCTCGTAGCCGGACTTGCAGCGACAACCGCCCGTGAGGATTGTCCATTTTCCATCCCCCTTGCACAGGTAGGTTGGCGGCTCGTAGGGCTCTGCGTTCTCCACACAGGTGCCATTTTGTTTCTCAATTATGGTTATCTCCCGACCCGTTGGCGTCTCATTAAAATGGGCAAAGTTCTCGGTAACAGCAGGACACGTTATATAGTAAACTTTTACCGCCAGGACGCTTATGCAAGCGCCTTGGTCGCGGAACGCAAAGTAAACACCCTTTTTGCTAACAGCTATACTCTTTACTTCCGTATTTATATCCACATCGGAATTTTGATTAAAGCGTCCCTCACCAGCCGCGATTCTAGCGATAAGTTTGTAACTGTCCGTTTGCCAGGGTGGAGGCTCTCGGGTTGCTGCATCAAATTCGTAGAACAACAAACTGAACGTTTCCTTGCAGGACAAGGCATTTCCTATAAATTAAATATTGTCAAATCGTTTTGTCTTGTAAGAAATTAAATATATATCAAATTCCTTGCCTGGAAATAGCGAACAGTCTCGAATCGTAAATTGTATTTCTATATACAGCCGGTTGGCAGGACCACGGTCAATAAATGGTGACCAAAGCCAGTTATTAACATTGTGATAGGCCACGTCGCAGACCACATAGCTCCGCCAGTTAATGCCTTTGACAAAATCCGTAAATGATTCCTCTACCCACTATATCAAAAGAACAGCAGCATAGAAATGCAATACGATTAATATATTGTATGTTTTTCATCTTCTCAATTTTAAATAACAAATTTGTATCGTCTTTTCCGCATTGCAAATATTATAATTTAACAGCAACTCAGAAATGCATTTTTTACTATGAAAATATATGCATTTTTATACCCTGAATAAAACAAAATGTAAATGTATGTAACAAGCAGAAGGAAGTATCTCCGACCCCTACGCAGATCGAGTTTGTTTCCGATATTCGATAACTTGCCCCGTTCCCAAGCAATCGATAAAAATCGATATCGGCATCCTGTTCTTTTTAGCAAATTGGGTATATAATAAGAGCTAGAGTCACCGAACTTGATATGTTGCTTCTAGAATACTATATATATATATATCAAGCATCTTTCATTTTATACCTATCGCCACCTCCCCGCTTCTCTCTATCTACTAAAGAAAAAGAAGCTTAATTTGGGGTTGGAATAAGAGGATTCAGGGTATTCCCTAGTCGAGAGCTCCCGACTAGAACCTCTTAGAGAAGTAGAAAATACGTACCAGGAGGGCTTTTTTTAAATAAATTATTTTACATTGCACACATATATTGGTGTTATTGTTAGGTAATTAAACCTTTGTTTCAATTCAAATTATTTCCCAATTTTGGAAAAAGAACTAATAAATAAACTGTTAAATATTTTTCAAGTTGAAGATAAAAATTTGTGTTATAAATGATCTTTTAATATAAATATACTTTCAATATCTTTTAAAATAAACTTTCTGAACTACTAAATAAATAAATGATGTAAATATTTCGCTTTGGCTTAATAGATACCAATATTCTACCGAAAACCTCAGTACAGAAGATATTTAAAGAACGAAAAGCCACAGTGAATATCTTGCGTCATACTCAAATGTATGGGCCTTACTTAAGGTAAGGATTATATCTTGATGTTGTTGTTCTTTAACACCAACATTGACCTGGAGAAGGCTGTCTTCAAATTAACATTTATATAAAGGATGCCTGCCACTTAACAAATAATCTTTCAACATATTATTAAATTTGTAAATATTTCGCTCTGGCTTTAATGATACCTATTCTCTACCGAAAAGCTCAGTACGGAAGATATTTAAAGTGCGAAAAGCCACACTGAATATCTTGGAGAGCAAAAAGCCACACTAAATATCTAGAAGAGCAAGAAGCCACACTGAATATCTGGAAGAGCGAGAAGCCACACTGAATATCTTGGAGAGCGAAAAGCCACACTGAATATCTCGGAGAGCGAAAAGCCACACTGAATATGTTGGAGAGCGAAAAGCCACACTGAATATCTTGCGTCATATTTAAATATGTGGGCCTTACTCAAGGTAAGGATTATATCTTGTTGTTGTTGTTCTTTAACTGAAACCTTGACCTGGAGAAGGCTGTCTTCAAATTACAATTTATATAAACTTTGTGTAATCGGATATGCTGCCGTCTTTCTGTTACTATGTTTTATTCTACATCTACAGCATTTGAGCTGGTAAATAATTTGTTTGAGAGGATACAAAAATTGATATACATACGCCTGGGGTTTGGGCCTGCGGACCGTACGGGTATCTTGTCCATTCCAGAGTAGCCTCCCTTGTTGTGTCCAACAAAACAACTGCAAATAATAAAACAATAAAAGATGTTGGTCAATTTATAAAAACAGATTTGAAATAGACATTCGATTTTTGCGTAATTTACTTACCTTGATCAGCGTTGGCAATATTTAATTGATATGCAATGCATATTATCCATATCAAATGAAAAATTGACAACTTACTGAGCTGTCGAGACTCATTAATATAGCACTGCATCGGCATCGGCATCGGCATCGGCATGGGGATCTGAGACTGTTTTATCTGCACTGGAAATTGTGTGCAACCAGGTTTATTTTTGGAAAAATCCGTATCATGACAATTCTTTTTTATATCGAATAGTCGGAAGCTGCGGGGCCTTGATTGCATTTCTTATTTATGAAATGCACTTTGTATCCTTCAAATATCTTCCCCTCGCCACAAATGTGCAAACGTATCCAAGTTATGAAATTTTTTTAGTCTGCTTTCGAAGCAACGAGTCCAATGAATGCATCTCGATCGTCGTTCAAAATTATTTGCATATTATGCTACATACACAGCGTGCAGTGCGTTCTGTTGGTTACAAAATTATATGAATATAAATGAATCTAGAAATTTAATTGATTCAGCTATATATTGGAATATATAGACTGTCTTGTGTGATATAAAGCGAGCAGAAGGCACAGTTCGACCGAGCCTCTTTAGCCTCGTATTATGGGAAATGCCCCAACCTTGTCATAATGTTCATAATGGTTTGCTCGTATTTCAGAAGCACCGGGAAAATAGTAAACGCCGAGTATGGGTAAGATATATTGAGAAAATACCAGTTTTTCATACAAGAACCTACTTTTGGACCGATCGTTCTCATGGCAGCTATATGATATAGTGGTCCGACATTGATAGGATTTTGTATATATATGAAGATCTTATTTAAACTAATAAATGCCGAGTATGCTCGAGATATATTAAAAAAAAACAAAAAAGTTTTCCATACAACAACATAACTTTCGAACGATCGTTCCAATGGCAGCTATATGATATAGTGGTCCGATCTTAATAGGATTTTGTATATATATGAAGAGCATGGTATCTATAAATGCCGAGTTTGGTCAAGATATCTTGATATACAAAAAAGTTTTCCATATATCAGCTATATTTTCGACCGATCGTTCCTATGGCAGCTATATGATATAGTGGACCGATCCAGCCGGTTCCGACATATGTACTGTGTGCAACAGAAAAAGGGACTTATGCTAAGTTTCCTGACTCTAGCTTTAAAACTGAGATACTACTTTTTCGCATAGAAACAGACAGACAGACGGACATGGCTAACGACGCGGATGTTGAAACTGATCAAGAATATATATACTTTATGGGGTCGGAGGTGACTCCTTCTATGCGTTACGTACTTAGAGACAAAATGATAATACCCTATGCAAGGGTATAATGATATATGATCAATGTAAAACATTCATTTGGTTCTGAATTGTTTACAATTTGTTTTCCCAAAATTAAAATAGACCACTTTTATCCGCCTTCTTTGCTGGGAAGATGAAATAAAACTCAATGGGTATATTCATTGTGAGCGGAGCGAAGTCCTTTCATAAAATTAGTTTTCTGTTAATATTGACTACATACCATTAAAGTCTTACACACATGCATGTATGAAAACGAATATACACACGAACATTTATGTGTATGTATGAACGCATGTAAGAGTATATACGACTTTTTCCCACTAAGTCGCTAGTTGTACTTGCAATTTACTGAGGTTCAAAATTGATTTCTGATTTCTATATATAACCTTATATTGAACAAAATAATTCGTTAGTTTTTATTGAAAGTTTGTAAACTTAAAATTCACACGCGACACACACACATTTTTTTATATGTATATGTAAATAAATACATACGTTTGGCGTGTATGTGTATATGGACTCATTCACTATGTCAGCCCAATTGCACGTTTATTTAAATACAAAGTTTACTTGAATAAAAGTACCACATATTTTAGATTTATCACATTAAACCGCTTTTTTTGCAGTTATTCAGTTATATTTGTTTTTGCTTTTGCTGATGCATATATGTATATGTACATATAAATCTCTAAAAAAAAGCGACAGTGTTGCCACACTGGGCACTTTTTAAAGTTGTTGAGTGGACCGCTTTTCTGTGTTTTCCAACACTACAAAATTCTTCATGCAAACGATAGCTCGTTGCTATAAACACAGTTTTTGAGAAAATTATTTAGTTGTAAGCCAATCTCAAGTAGTTCATCAAAAGGTCTATCGACTTGTTGGTTCCTTCGGGAACTGAACTACATACATTCAGTGTCAAACAATTTAATAGAGTAATGGGCGGGAGCCATGCAATTTGGATTATGAAGAGACTCATAAATAATTAACTTAATTAGACAAAATCAGATTTTTTGAGATGTATCAGGGCAATTTCAGCCGTGCAGTTTTTAAGAATCCAAGCAGTGGTTGAGTTCCCGTTTGCGGTTTTCAGGCTTTTATCCCTGATATACAACATTTAAGGAATGTGAACACCTAATTTCTCAACCCCTTTGTTACCCCATATTAAAAGCTGAATTCAAAAACAGTAAATCATTTCAGTATGTTATAATTCTGCACTCATATTTATTTGGGTGTGTGTTTAAAAACGTTATTAAATATATTTATAGGTGAGTGGTTACGGCTCCGAAATCAAGTTCCATAAATCGATACTAGCTCCCCGTCGCTAATTTGACGCACGTCAATTCGTTGTACATTAACTTAAACGCGCGTTTCTTGATTTTTAAACGTGACCATAGACGCGACCATAGTATAAATGAAAAACTAGATAGTCAAAAATAATATTCATTATATATTTTATATATATATATATATTTTATATATTATATATTACGTTGAATGCAGAAAGTACAAGCTTTCAATTTGAAAAATGTAATTACCGATTCCAAAGTTCGTTCAGTTTGCAATTTCAGTGTGACCAAACATTGCTTTGTCGAATATGCAGAAAAGCATCTACGCGGACTTGAAAAATCAATATAATTCACATTACATTATTTTTGCAAATTGTTAGTTCGTTTATAAACTAAATTCGAAGTCGGAGTAAAATTTCACTCGAAAGGTGCGAAACGTAAATTAAAATTGTGAGTTTAATACAACAGTTTAAGCCGTGATTTGTGTAAGTCGTTACGCATGTTCACAAATAAATCATATATAATAATTTTTATAAAAAAACATATTTTTATATGATGTATATATATGTACATATACATATATATAATGTATAAATATATAATATACATTTATATACCTAACAGATTGCGGTCTTGAAGTGCTGAGCACGACATGCATGTCGAGTGTACATATATATTACATACATATATGTATGTTTGTATGTATCTGTATTCGCATTCGTATATTAGTTTCAAGTTTAGTAAAATAAATCGATCGACTTCACGTACCACTTAACATTAATACACACAGATTTGTAAACTAATTAAATGCGTGTTGCTCCAATCACGCTGTTTACTTAAAACATACAAACGTAAACAAAAATTAGACTACATTAAAATATCTGTATGTATGTATATGCACGCATATGTACGCATAAACATTTGTGTATTATGTTTAGAAGCAGAAATTATAGCTTTTTTTAAATATAAAAACTGTACATTTCAAAAGAAATGAAATTAAACATACAAATAATTCCCTTTTACAGTTGATACATACAAAAACAGTATGTACATGCATACATACGCCTTTTGAACACCAGTCTGCTCGCATTTCACTCATAACGGAACTGTTAATATACATATGTACCAAGTCTGTGTATAGGTGTGTATGTGTGTGTGTGTGTGTGCATACTATGAACAATGCAAACAATATTAAAGCCTAATCAGCTCCTTTGTCACCTTTGACTCTTAAAATATAACTGCATACTTATTTATTTACTCTATATATATATATATAAACACTCAATCAAATTACGTGAGCGAATGTATAAAGCAGATTGAAAATAACAAATACAAATATTTCATTTTTGATAAGACGCTCCAATTATCCCTCCGTCTGAAGGAGCTATAGATGCCTGAGAGGGTATCATATATATACATATACATATATCGACTCTTGATCAAATTTGGTATTTATTAGTTTCACTAAGCTTCCTACATATGAGAAATAATCATTAAAATCGGGCATTATAACATATCTTATCTTACATAATGTAGGGTATTTGATTTTCGGCGTGTCAAAGACACATATTGCTTAAAAATAAATTCTTCGGCATCCCCAAGATAATTGTTCTACCTCGCTTATGCGGTTACATAAATTGTATTCAAATTCTTTCAATATTCATGATATTTTGTCGAACGTGTGCGTATACAAACATTTGGCATACGTCTGCAAATTTGTTTTATTTTCCAAGCCTCTTTCTTAGTTTAACTAGCAGAGGTGCTCGACCAGCAGATCCCGCTCTAAATTGCATAAACACATTCAGGTACTAAAAAAATATATATATATATATACATATATATATATATATATATATATATATATATATACAGGGAAATAATGCCGAGTATGGTCGAGATATCTTGATAAACAAAAAAGTTTTTCTTACAAGAATCTACATTTAGATCGACAAAATTGTAGTACCCTCTGCAAGGGTAAATTTTCCCGTTGAAATGGAACAGACTTTCCCGTTTAAAATGGAGCACACTTACTTTTAGTATGGGATTTGTGATTTTAACCTTTAAAACTAACTAATTTATTTTCGATTTACGATTTGCGCATGAACACATAAAAAGGAAAGAAATATTGCCTATATTGGAAAGAACATTGCCTTTGGCATACCACATGTACTTATACATATGTATAAATATAGCACAATAAAATTAATTTGTACGAATAAACAAAACATTCTGCGTAGCTTTCGGTGTTAATTGTTAACATTCTGATTGTTTCACACTTAGCTGGAGACGTCTGCTTCCAACGGATTTTCGCAGTCTCGGGGAGCTAAATGTACTGATTGTTCAAAAATTTCGATGATAATTTGATTGAATCAAATTGAAAGTTATGCCACTGTTTGGCAAAAAGGATTCTGGCAAAAAGCCCAAGTCGAAGGACACGAAGGAGCTAAACAAACAGATGTCAATTGACGAAAAGTACAATCTCCATGGCCTCCTAGGAACGTTAGTAGTATTTATGACGGATGCACATTTTATTTCGATTAATAATTATTTCGCTTAATATAGGGGCGCATTCTCTGAGGTGCGTTTAGCCGAAAGTAAGGATACGCCGGGCGAACATTTTGCGGTAAAAATTATTGATAAAAAAGCTCTAAAGGGCAAAGAGGAATCGCTGGAGAATGAAATACGGGTACTGAGAAGGTGAGTTCAATTAATTGAAAATATATTAAATATATGTATATTTAAGCAAACTGGTTTGTCCGTATAATAGGGTATAGCATACCCGGATTAGAGAGTGTTGGGATTATTTTTAAGTACATATTTTGGATGAAGATGCACGTTGAGAAATGGGGTCCCCCGGCAAATTCCACTCCCTGAAACTTTTTCGTTTACCATCCGAGCGAACTGCTACAAAGATTTTATTATACAATTTTCCGGAAAATTCACCCCTCTTGGATAAAAAATGCGGCTCAAAGGTAGTATGAACGGAAAGTTTATATATTGGGATCCAGAGCGAAAGAAGCTCAATGTAACTTAAATAAATGTATATCATATAATATTCAAAGCCCGAGAAATATAAAGGTCTCGTCTCATTGCCAAACAATTTAAAAGTGAGGCTCAGGTCCAGCTAGACAGCTAGTCACATAATTTAGATCTATTGTTATTGTTTTTAATTTATGTTTATTATATAATAAATATATTATATTTCTGCTTATGTTTGCATGCTCAGTAGCGGAGCCCTCGAACAGATTTGGATACCGAGTATACAATGTACTTATGAGTTATGAAAACGCGTAACTTATGAAGGGCATAGCACGAAAATGTGGACTTTAAGGCGCACAATCTTATTGTTTGCATCTAAATTGTAAAAGTAGCAAATATCTTTTCTTCTTTTTTGTGTTGTTGTTGTTTTCTTTATTTCATTTTTTCAAAATTTTCTTCATTTAATCTACTTTCTTTCTATGTAGGTTTAGTGCAAATCATTTCGATGGCAACAGTCCGAATGGAACGCGGTGAGTTGTGACCCCGAAAAACTTTCCCGTCTTGGAATCAAAATGAGATTTAAGTATATTTTGAAATAGTCGGCGAAAATAATCAATATATTTCGGCCAACTCCATTCGCTGCGAAATTTATTACGGCAGTAGGGTGAAAATCAAGACAATTATATGAAATTAGAAGTACAATGTGTTAACACCTTGTCAAATCTTAAGATATATTTCGAATTTTCGTATTTTTAAGCGCCGATAGAATGCCGTTTGCTTTTTTTTATGAATTAATTCTCGCCATATTCTATTTACAGGCTGACCCATCCGAATATAGTGCAACTTCTTGAGACATACGAAGACAAGGCTAAGGTGTATCTGGTCATGGAATTGTATGCTTTGCACTTGTAGCTTGTATTATTAACTGATTTCGTATTATTAACCGAATTGTTCCCATATATATATATAGAGTGACAGGTGGAGAATTGTTCGACCGCATAGTTGAGAAGGGATCTTACACAGAGAAGGATGCATCTCACTTAATTAGACAAATCTTAGAGGCTGTAGACTATATGCATGAGCAGGGAGTAGTACATAGGGATCTCAAGGTAAATAACATGTCTTACTTCTTAAGGCAAATAAATTCGAATTTATGAATTTATTTTCTATTTAATGTGCAGCCCGAAAACCTACTATACTATAGTCCAGATGATGACAGTAAAATAATGATTAGCGATTTTGGCTTATCGAAAATGGAAGATTCTGGCATTATGGCAACTGCATGCGGAACTCCGGGATATGTTGCCCCAGAGGTGCTGGCCCAAAAGCCATATGGCAAGGCCGTTGACGTTTGGAGCATAGGCGTTATATCCTATATACTCCTTTGTGGATATCCACCATTTTACGATGAAAACGACGCCAATTTATTTGCACAAATTCTTAAAGGTTTGTTTGCTTTAATCGATCTATTCGATTTGACCCGTCGGTCTGTCGGCGGAAACTTCAATTTTGAAAATCTATATTCTCGTATAACATACGAAGAACAAGTTTATCATTTTTTTCCCATGGATTTCACATTATCTCTAGAAAAGGTGGAACACCAAGCTTTGTATAGTTTCATATTTCATATCATATTTGTTTATCAAAATATATAGGTGAATTTGAATTCGATTCGCCATATTGGGACGAAATAAGCGAGTCGGCCAAGCATTTTATCAAAAATTTAATGTGTGTCACTGTAGAAAAACGCTATACATGCAAACAGGCATTGGCACATCCTTGGTAAGTTAAATCGAATGGCTTAAATTAGTTACCTTAAATTAATTAAATATTTTCCGATAGGATATCTGGAAATGAGGCCAGCAGCAAGAACATACATGGCACTGTATCGGAGCAGCTGAAGAAAAACTTTGCCAAGAGTCGGTGGAAGGTGGGTTGAACTATTTATTGCGCTTGACTAACTTTGCTAATATTTCTCACTAATTTTAGCAAGCATATTACGCGGCGACAGTCATTCGACAAATGCAGCGAATGGCGCTTAGCAGTAACAGCAGCGCTTCAGCTTCCGCTCTGAATATATCTACTGACAATGGTAATGGCAAAATCTGTGTTAAATCTGAGGCAGAAGCTACCGCGTCCATTCAACCAGCCGCGGCGACGGCGGCACTCTCAGCCTCAAGCACTTCGTCTGTGAATGAATCAGCACAACCCTTGAGCCCCCCCACACATAACGACATCAATAATCACCAAAGAATCTCGCCAAATTGTAGTTTCAGCGGCCAAGCGAACTAAGTTAACGCACACAAAACTTTAGGATGAACGGCATATGTACTCTGGCATAAAACACCTAGTCCGTTAATGCTAAATATGTGCATTCGGACGGCGTTATATATAATAGCTATTGCCACTTTATACTATTTGGTTACTGCAAAACGACGACGTACAAAAATTCAATGTTCGCCACGTCCATCGTACTTAGATAGTTTTAAGCCAAATCAAGCTTTGAACCTAACGCACATATGTTTGTTTTTTCGTTTTTAAAAATGATTTTTATACACAACTTATTGTTAGTATATCTCAAATATTGTTATTTAAAAAATGTTTCCGGACTAACTCTTGTAAATTGGTTTTCTGTAGTTATATGAATTTAAAATTTTTTCAACGTATTCATTAAAATTAAATATTTTGCTTAAACAACTATTTTTCGCAGCTTTTTTGTACTTGTGCTCTAACACGATTTCCGCTTGTTGTTTATGAGAAAAACCCGCCGATGTTTTACTCTGTGGTGTCAATGTATTTAAATGATGCATTAAAACAAGTGTTTTGAAAATAATCATTAAAAGTTTAGCAAAGGATCAGAAGAAGACCGCTGCGAAAATGTGCTATATGGAACTGTCCTCAAGATGATTTTTAAAGAACTTTTTTTGTACAAACTAATTTGAAGCGTTTTTCGCATAATACAAATCTATTTCCAACTTAATAAAAAACTTTTGCATTCACTTTTCTTTTATTTATACACATTTTTGAAACATTTTTATTATATTAATAGGGGGAAAAAAATGTAGAAATAAAGTTTAAATATACGCTTTAAAGGATTCATAAATAATACACACGTATTCAAACTTAATCTGGTGTTCGTTTGTGGACTTTATGAACTAAAAATTCATTTCTTTTTGGTTCGCTTTTTTTTCTTATCTGATCCATTTACCTTTTTTTTGGTTATGCAAACGCGACAAAACCAATCCTCATTGTCATTCGGAGCAACAAGTATACCCACACAAGTCCTAAATCATAAAACGATTATTATCAATAAATGCAAAACGTATTTGGGCAAAGCACTTACCAATGATACCATGCATCGCAGCCATCGCATCCGATCATTGCAGAGCCGTCATCAACTTTTCCACATGCGGGGCAAATCCAAATGCGATAGCCGTCAGCATCAACATACGATGAGGGTCGATTTAATTCCGAATTTGGAGGCGATGTCTGACATCCTTCAGATGGTTTTGGTGAAACACTTGATGCCGCCACACTGGGCATCGTTGTGGACAGGGAGGAAGACGACGATGACATTTTTGGGATCTGTTTGGATGGATGCAGTAACTGTTGTGGCAACAAAACAGAACTAGCTGATATTGTGGATGTAGAAGGTGGAGGATTCAACATCCAACTGGGTGAAGTGGCACTTAAGATTGGAGCCTGTGGATTCGGCATCGACATCATGGCTGGCATTGTCTGTGTTTTACTAGCATTGGGCACAGAAACCGAAGCAGATGTCGCCATAGATAAGTTCAAGGTTTGTGATTCGCCTAAAACAAGATCACCATTAATTAAACATCATTTGTATTTATGTGATGAGATGATTTGATTGCCTACATTGCTTGGGCTTTGGGGGTCTAGTGACAAGTGGTGAGAAGCGAGCTAATTCTGGTGAATGTTCCCTTTTAGTCCGATTGGGAGTCTGAGGCGACACATCAGATATTGTTGATATCTCACGATCGCCCTCAAATAACGATTGAGTGGGCGTGCCACTAAGCTTAAGTGTCAGTTTCGGCACCTGGATAGGCGAGAGATCTAACTTAGGTGACACCAAATGATGTGTCACTGGTGCTTGGGACACAGCTGCTGGCAAAGAGTCTCCAGGTGGTGGGGCGACGCCGACGGCGCCTAAAGCCATGGTTTTCGTTTGATGAATACCGCTTTCCACATTTTCTTTGGGAATCTGTAATTCGTCTGGCGGCGCCACCTGCAATTGAATGTTGAAATAAGTTGAAATCATTTAAACATGATATTACAAACTTATCTAATTTATTAAAATATTGTTGCTGGATGTTTTTAATATTCTATCGCGATTTGTTTTTCAAGCAAGTCAAGGTGATTCATTGTTTTGACAAATATTTTAATCAAATTTTTTTATTTAAAATTCCTCAGCTTTGAGAAAATCAATTCCACCTTAGTGGAAATAGGGGTCAAAGATTTAATGGGTGTAAATTTGAAGGTTCAAATTCATTTCCAAGAATCTTTATGGCAAATCATTCGAGACATGTTTCAAGTTATTTCGCAGAATCGAAGCTTCCTAGATGGCAAATGCGATTAAAAGATTTTTTGGGCGAAGTTTTTCAGCGATTTTGGCAATTCCACCGGTAATAATTGAAAATTTTGCAATTGCAGTTGGATGGAAAATGCGGGTTAATGGTTTAATGAACGAAAGTTTATTTTTCTCACCACAAGACTAACATGGAGTAAGCTGTTGATACCAACTAGTCTTTAGTTGAAGGACTTTAAACATATTTCCAAATATAAGTGAATCTCAAGATAAACACCGGTAGATTTAAATTTGTCACATTTGGGAATTGGGTAAAAATGAAATATATCAAAACTTGGCACGCGTAAGGCCGTGAACTTTCGGTTAGCAAGATTTTTTAATAATTACCTGTTTTTCCTTTTTTTTATCCTTTTTTTGCTTCTTGTCTTGACTTTTAGGTTTATCGACATTCAGCGTATTCCTCTCTTCGCCTTTTTCTTTATTTCTGACTTTGTCTTTTTTATCCTTCTTCTTTTTGATTTTGCCCTCTTTCGGTTTTTTAGGTTTCTTGTGCAGCTTACGTATCTTCAGTTCACTTATCGACAAACTATTCGTTGGGGTTATTGTGACATCGTCATAATTCAGAGAGCCAACAAAGTGCTGCTCTGGAGCATCTGATGCCGCATGAATCGGCACTGATCCAGATGTTGCACCGGCCGCCAGACTTGTAGCTGGCACGGTTAAGGACGAGTACGCCATGCCACTATCGACTCGTGACAAGGGTATCAGATCGGCGCCGCCAGCTAGGCTAAATTTATCGTTGCCCATGAAATTTATGTTAAATGGCGTTGGCGTTGGGTTGCTGTCCGGCTGGGTTACCTTCAAGGGCGCCGGCTTAGCTTGTTTATTGAACTGTATGCCGTCAGGTATGATGGGGGAATGTAAGGCGGTTGCGTTCATGGCATACAGATGCGAGCTTTCCATGTGCTGCATTGGTCCAGAATTCAATAGATTCGATGGCTGAATTAAGCCGGATTTGAGAGCATGTGCTTGTGGGTAGCCGGAAATTTGTTGACTTTTGGTTGCCGCCTTGGATTCGTCATCGTTCGAGTCATCAGATACCTCAATGGGGTCCCCAACGTTGCCCGTAGCAGCCGGCGTAGGTTTGATGGCTTTAATGGATCTGGCAATCTGATTTGTCTGTGCCTCATCCGCTATGCCCAATAGTCCGACTCCCTTGGCGGCGACAGGCATGGGCGAACTGTGACTAATGTCCTTTTCAGTGTATTCATTGGGCGCAAAACCATGTGGCGATCGTAGTTTATTGGTTACCATTTGCTGCTGATTTGGCAATTTCATCGAATCGGGCACCAAAGGAGCCACATTGCAATAGCTGCGCTCCAAGTGAATATCCGAAAGCGGCAACAGGCCCAAAAGCGCCGATTTATTATCTACAAAAAATATATATACGGCTCTTAGGAGATTCGAAGATGTTGGGAAAAGAGATTTCAGTCTCACCAGACGTCGTCGTCGACCGACTTGGAAATGGCATAAATGGGTTTGGCATCATCATGCTTGAGCCCGGACTGCAAGCAACTGTTTTATTGAAACCGGTTAAGTTTGGCGCAAAGAGCCCGGGTCCGGATGGTATAAGACCGGGACGTGGCGGAAAATGCAGCAGCGGCAGTATTGGCATCATATTTGGTTGACTATTTGGATGCAATGCTGCTGAATTTGGGGGGAAACTTGACGGTCCCGAGCTGGCCACAAGCCTATTACTATTGCCCATCAACGGCGGGGATGAGTCGAGAACTTTGTTTTTAGTACCTCCAGAAAACTTATCTGATGGGATTTGTATGTTGCTATCACCGATTTCCAGCTTTGCTTGAAATGAGGCATTTTTCGATATCTGCTTCTCGGTATCCATTAAACCGAGCTTCTTGTTGTCCACTATATTGGCGTCCACATTAATATACTTTGCTTTACTCTTTTTTCTATCTTTTTTTTCTTTGGCCTTCTGAAATTTCGGGCTCGTCTCACTGAATGCGCCAGTATTAGGCTCAACGGCTGCATTTCCAACGCTGACATCGGCGAGAAATCCGGAAAAATTGCCGCTCCTCAATTGATCGACGTGGCTCAAATTTAGCGGCTCCATGGGCAAGGCTAAAGCTGGCGAATTGTCAATTATTGACGGGTCCGCTGGGTTATACGGATTTAATTTTGCGGCCTTTGGTTTCTTTGGCGATTGCATGGGTATTGGTGCGAGGCCGGTTGGTGGTGCCAGAGACCTGGCTTGATTTTTGCCACCTGGCTTACGACCGCGTTTTCTCGGCTTATTCGTATCGATGCCCATAAGATTGGCAGCCGTTGGAGGCACAGTTGATAAGTGTCCAAAAGGCTGCATATAATCGTAGGTGGCCATATTATTGCCCACGGACATGCCCAGACTGTGCAATGGCATACTTACGCTTTCCGTGGCGCCCGCCGGCGGAGCTGGTGTTATGGTTGTTCCGGATGGGAGCGTTATCAATGGCGATACGTTGCTGGGACTTTCGAAGAGATTTGTGCCAATATTTAGTGGCTTTGGCGATGCTGGTTTGGGCGCCTTTTGCTTGGATATTTTCTTAAAAATATTCAATTTGTTTCGGTCCGGTTCGCTCGCGAGTTTAATTTCCTCGGTCAGCGTGGCATCCGCAGTGGTGCTCGCAGAGGTTGGTGTCAAATTGGTTTGAAATATTTCTTTATTTTCGACCAAGCCAACAACATTTTCATCTGCTGCCGCCGTACTGGCTGCCAATGGGTGTGCGAATGGTACCAAAGTTGGCCCAAGATCTGCACTGGACTCGGGCACCAATGCGACGGGATTAATTGCAGCTTTGCCTGGCTTGGATAACGGTGGAAATTGACGCTGTTGCTTTTGGCTCTTCAGGTGCTTTTGGCGTTGCTTCGTTTGCTTTCTAATTAATTTTTCTAGCTGCAGCCTCTCGGTTGAGCCGTCCGGGAAAGCCGACAACATGCCGCGATTTCGATTTTTCATCGATTTCTTTAGTTCCATTATGTTGCCGCCGCCTTCAACCTGATTCTTGGACAACTTCTGATATATTTTTAAAGCTTTACGCTGAGCCTTCTCCTGTGCCTTTATTGAACTAAGATCTCCAGTTTGATCATTTGGCCGACCGCCCACCAAATTTCTCTTTTTATTCTTTTTCGCTTTGAGATTTGATGGTGCCGGAACCGATGCGGTGCCAGCTTTCAAAGCAGCGTTGACTTCCTGCAAGCTATTTGGTGTAATTGGATCATTAAAGATGGGTGCATGGTCTACAGAATGTGGCACGGCTTCTAAAGAGGCCATTCTTTTTATAACTGGCACATCAGCGACATCGTTGGAGGAATATTTTTGGGTTTCCGGAGTTTTAGGCGCTGGAGGCGATATGGACGGCGCATCCAAACCCTTGAATTTATCTAAAAATAATTCGATTTAAAAGAAAAGAAAAAAGAATACCCCACATTATAGGGCAGCTCGCAGTCTGTCACGCCCGACTAGAGCACTCCTGCTTACCAATAATATCGGGCACGTAAGCTTCCGGCAATTTTCCCTCTATTGCTGGCGAAATAAACCCTCCCGTGGTCATAACTACGCTACTTATTTCTCGTATCGCGTGACCATCGTGATCCAAGTTGTCCCTGGATGTCGATGCGATCGCAGGATCGTTTTGGCTGCTCCATTTTTGTATGCCAGCAGCGACAAAGTCAGGTTTAACATCTTGCAATAACTTGACCGCAGTTTTATGGCCAAATGTGAGTGCAGCCTCTCGGTTTGATTCCAGTTTGCATAGTTGAAGATGTTGCTGGTCGGATGCTTTGTCGGGCCATCTTGAGGAGGAGGAGGCTGCAGTTGGTTCTGTAGGCAGCATCGGTGGCAGGTACTCGAATATGTGGACTGGTCGCGTCAGAGTCTCCGCACTGCCCGGTTTTAGGAAATTCATATTGGAGCATCTTTTGACGGGATACGCTGGGACTTCCCGTACAAATGGGATTGGCTCAACATTTCCAATATAGTCAAGCAATTCGTGTACGTTTATGTTAAGGTTCCTTAGGCTGAGAAGAGCATCCTTCAGATTTGGCTCCACGCGGTTTGCTATGATTAATAAATTATTAAGTTCAATATAAAATAGGTATGTGCAACATCAAAATCAATATTTATCAGGCATATGTATGTATTTTGCTAATTACCGTGCTCGGCTTGGCTATGTAGATCGCGGGCGAGTTCTTGGATAAATCTTTGTAAAATGTCCTCTAGCAATTCGATGGGGGCACTCTGAGTCCTGCTATATCCGATTGTTTGAGCTATTTGAGCTATAACAATACCTAATAGCTCCGAAGTATATTTTTCGGCCATCGTTGATTTAATTGACGTTTTAATTGTATATTTATTTTGTCTGTGTGCATGTGTTGGTGAATTTTCAAGTGCTGGATAACACAATTTGCCAGAAATCGTTTTGCCGCCACAGCCTATCGGTTGTCATATGATATTTAATGGTAATATTTCTACCACTGACTTAGTTTTTTCGGTAATGCTTCGTTTTGTTTACTCTACAAAAGTCAACTCCAAATAAGTCGGGTGTGGTGTCTATTCCACGTAGTTTTTTCTGAAGGTTCCATTTCCAGCGGCGAAACTCAGCTTTACAGAATATATTATTAATTAAAAGCAATTAAAAGTTGCCGATAACCCAGTAGCAGCACGATTGGCGAGTGTCGTGCAGCAACGATACTACTTTACAATGAATTTCCGAGAGTTTTTAACTATCGTCAACACTTCGAGATGAGCGAATGAGAGCTGCCAACTATCGATTATGAATCATTATTAAAATCGAATTTCCGATTTGGCGGAGGCCATGTGTATTTAAAATTTATGAAACTAAAATACAAGAAATATTTTGTTTCAATAGTTAAATATAAATGTAATTGTAAATTAAACTTGAGTATTTTTTGTAATTAATGTAAGCCATTAAATGTAGTCTATATAGTAAATTTCCTAAAGGCCAAAATAAGGAAGGCATCTTCGATATCATAAAGCATATATATTCTATAAAGGTTGGAGGCTTCAGATTTGTGAAGAATATTAAAAAGCTGCTGGCTTATTTTAACACAGAAATTTCTTGAAAAAGAAATACGATCACCGAATAAATATAATATCTATTTGATTGTTGTATCTTTAGCTTGTGATCTATAATATGCAAATGATGATACAATTTATTATTTCATACATAACAAAATTCAAGATTAAACTTTCATTTGGCATTGTAAATGTACAATAAATTATAATAATTATTTACCCAACAAATTGCTAGATTGATTGCGAAGTTTTTTTTTTTTTCGCTTTTTTTTTTTTAATAGTTTAGAATAGAACACTGAACGGAAGGTGAATAAATGTACTTGTCTCCGAGATCCGAAAACAGGACAGACGAATATAGTTAGATCTTCTCAATTCGTCATCTTGATTAAGAATATATATACAATTTGGGCAATACCCAATATACCCAATTTGATGGCAAAGAATCATTCAAACTTTTGAATGAATTCGTAAGCATTTAAATACCAAAGTACAATTTCTGAACCCAATCATACATATGTAAGCGAGTAAGTTAAATTATATATATATATATATTTCGGTCCATTACCATGCATCGATACTATTGCTTCTTGTTTGTTTTTAAAAAGCTTTTGAATTATTCTATGTTATGCCGGTAGCGACGAAGGCGTGCACTATTTTCTATTTTGGGATCGCCCGGTGGAGGCGAAATATCATTCCGTATTGGAGGCTCGACTGAATTTTGATTCCGTGCCGTATTGTGTGAGACTACGGCTGAGTTAGCTGCTGCTACTGCTGCTGCTGCTGCTGCCTTACATGATAAGGTTCCAAAGCTAGTATTGTCTTCACAGATTTCCCTGCCAGCCTGATCATTGCTGATATCCGTTGATAGATCATCGAAATTGCCCAACATTGTTGTAGGAACCCCGCGAGCTCTGTAATTACGCCGGATGATTAACAAGCAAGCAGAGATTCTGCTTTACAGACTAAATGCTTACCTACTAGAGATCCGAGCTTGTGGTCGTTGAAATCTTAGATTTAATTGTGTGGGATCTGTAACGTACTTTCCTTCTGTAGATTCACGACGGCGACGCAAACCTTAATTGAATGAGAACGGAATTTGCGTGAGCTTAGACAAAGGCACAAGAGCTTAAGATATAAATCAAATTTTGGACTATACAACTAATTAAATCAAGCTTATTCAATATATTTATATTTATATATTAGAAGATTTCAAGGTACTCGGCTCAAGCAAAAGCAGAACCAACCTGGTGTTAGATCCATAATATTTGGAGAATTTTGTAATGCACTAGAATAATGGTTAGCTCGGGAAGGGTCCACAGCGGCTGTTTGCATCTCGTGAAGAGTTTGTGTTCCCTGAGACTCAACTATTGCTGCTGATGCAGCAGTCGTTGTGTCGACGACTCCACTCCAAGAGGCACATTTCGCTTGACGCAAATTGGAAGTAAGCACAGGAATCTTGCTAGGTGTACACGATGGCACATCACATCCACCGTCAGCTAGATCGAAGACTCCGCCATCGATTCGGCTACTGACACGAGGATTCGAGTCATCGGGCTTCATCTGGGCAACTGGGGGAGCAATCTGGCTCTCAGCAGTGCACTTGATAGCTTCATCGGCAAACTGATTTCTGCAGGAACTGAAATCGTTGGCCGTCTCAAGCACCTCTTGGGTAACAAGTGCATGACAATTAACAGTTCGATTTGTGAATGCAGAAATTGTTGCTGCTGCTGCTCCTGCCATTTCTTTATCATCACAGTTTACTGACATCTTATCATTTAGGTCCAAAGCTTGCATATCACCAGATACGTCCAGTTTAGAAACTTTGTAAGCGTTTATTGGTGTTTTAGTAGTGGCTGCTAAGGCATCGTAGTAGACAGAGTCGTCTATGTGCGAATTTTCTACAAATTAACAGATTTCGTTATTATCGTAAAAAGTAATTCCCGACTAGGATATACCCAGGACCCAGCGCCAACTTGCCGTTACAAACATTTTGATTCCTTCTATTTAAACATGCAATCGTACCCGTTTATGATATATATGGTATATATATTGAGGAGATTATATATTTAAAATTGCAAGTCTCATCTCATCATGATATATATGTCTGTCCAACGTGTTGATCTCAGAACATATAGCAGCCAGAGTCCAAGTCTGTTTTCGATCATCACATGGTCCCGTTTTCATGGAATCTATAAAAATCTATATCTAACTCCTGTTTCATAGAGCATAGAGCTTATAGCTTATAAGAGCTGGAGACTACAATCTCTATAAATATCGGACAATAAACACCGAAGCGAATCACGAAAGCATATTCCACAGTATAAGGCCAAGGGAAGGTTATGAAATCGATAAAAATCGATAGGGAAGGTTATGGAATCGATAAAAATCGATCTCTAAATCCTGTTTTATAGAGCACAGAGCTTATAGCATATGAGAGCTAGAGACTACAAATTTGATTAAAATCGGACAATAAATAACGAAGCGAATCACGAAAGCATATCCCAGGGAAGGTGGCTAGAATATTTGTGACGGCAGCGCGGAGCCTTCTAAAAATGTTAAATTAAAAATATTGCTTAAAATATATGAAATTTCGTTATTTACCTTTCGGAATGACACGAATTTCAAGTCGTCCGCTAACACAACCGTCGTTACCCTGGATAGCTGCATCGGCCACTTGGTTCACCTGATGACCCGGCATATCCAGGGTATCTGGAGGCGGTAGGTTGCTCCTCTGGCAAAATGTTGTTTTAACACACCAAGGCACTGCTGCGACTGCGCTATTCGTCCTGTTGATGGCATCCTGAAGTTCAATATGCGTATTTGCGGTTTGGTTTGTGGTATTTGGATCCGCCGGCTTATCATCAAAAATATCTATCAGGCATACGTTGGGAAGGCTACTGCGATGCTCGCAAGTGGCTTGACTTTTATTTGAGTTCCGCGAATGGATATCAGCAGCGGCATCCTTCAATGATGCAATTGTGGAGAAATTATTCGATGCCTTTTGGTTTGACAATGGCGCGTTTTCCGATAGAGATTCGCGAACACAAACGTTTCTCGCTATATCCATGCGATACACCTTGATCGAAGACAGAAAGAATACAAATATTATTGTGGTATTATTTTATTTTATTTTTTTTTTTGTATAGATTTCGTATAACAAGGTCCCTATTACGAGGTTTATACGCCAAACTTTGAATAAAAAAAAATGAAATTAAAATAATACCACTAACCATACAATGCATTGTATGGTTAGTCATAATATATATTTATATGTGTTTAATCGATAAAAATCGATTTCGATAAGGCGGCCCGATAAACTTAGTATTTATCTATTATGCTTGGGTGTTAGTAGCATAGAGAGAGACTTCTTAAAAAAATGCTTAAAACGTCGTACATACATATAATATACGATATAAAAAGGATCGCAGTTGAACTTGAATGAAAATCAAAAAGGAAACATGCATGAGATACTTGACAAGGGACCAAAAGTTTTCAT
The DNA here is from genome assembly GCA_018903485.1 of Drosophila littoralis. NCBI lineage: Eukaryota > Metazoa > Arthropoda > Insecta > Diptera > Drosophilidae > Drosophila > Drosophila littoralis. Next base: position 1,319,877 of record JAEIGF010000234.1, on the reverse strand, counting down.
TTCCAAGACATACAAATATCAAATACGATAAGAAAAAGGACTAAAAAGGTGATTTCATTAAATTAAATTAAAGTTTTGAATATGCTTACAGTGTCATCAAAGGCTGCTTGCTGGACAGCAGGTGGCTCTAACTCTTTGCGTAATACATTACCCATTGCAGGCTCCGACCAGCAGTGCGGTATGGACATTTGCAAGGTCTCATAGTTCTCAATTCCAGCTATGTTAAGCGTGTATCTATTGTCATTTGGAAGATTATTATACACGGATTCACATTTATAGGTATATATTATATAAAGACAGCTCACATTCGTATGGTATGTATGTACAGTTTTAGAAAATCGCCGTCGAATCAAAATTGTTTCTTAGTTACAGAAAATTTGCTTGTTTTTAAATCAAATTTCCTCTTATTTTATAATATAATAATATATTTTTTTATTTGAAAATACTTTTTGAGCCTAGGAATTATTTTTTCATTTTATTTTATAATTTTTTAAAATGTAAGAAACCATTTTTTCCTTTTGGCCTAATTCTTTAGAGCTCAAGTTAGAATTCTTCACAGTAATTCGCTTGTTTTAAAATAAAATTTCCTCTTATTTTGATAAAATAAGTGTTATATATTTTAATAAATATTTGTTGAACTTGGGAATAATTATTATTTTATTTTATAATTTTCTAAAATGTAAGAAACAATTTTTTTGCTCATTGGACTTGTTCTTAAGAGCTTAAGTTTAGCAATCTTAAAATTTCTGTTTTTTTTTTGGAAATAACAAACGAAATTTTTAAAATTTTTAACATTCGGTTATCCCTAGGAAAGTCTCACAATGTTTTAATAAATAGAGATAATGCTTGCCAAGAATCAGCTCATTGACATATTTTATAATAAATATATTCTTTTTGAGGCTGGCGATATGTCCCTTATTTTCGTATTATCACAACATTCTTAATTACTTTTATATTCTATACGAAAAATTGATAATTGGGCAAAGGTGAGGATCGGAATCGCCCAAAAATGATTCTGCTTTTGATATGTATAGAAAATATAGAAAGTTTTGATCTAATATTAAAAATTAAGTTGGGTAAATACTGCATTCAATTTTCAAGGGTACATACATACAGGAGAGTAAACATTTAAACAGGCAGATTGTTTCACTTACCTCTTAACGTTTTGATTATCGGATGGTTTTGCTTTACGAGTTACGGGTAAATTAGAGGTTCGGCGTACTAATGGCAATGACACGTCCGCTTTGGTAAATTGATCCAAATTTGGTTGTGACTGTGAGGCAAGAGGTTGGGAATACTTAACATGTGATATCTACATTTATCTCGGGAGAAAACACGAATACAACAATCGAATGTGGTCGACAACAAAATACCCTTCAATATTATTTTGGCTTTAAATTCTTGAAATCATAAAATACAGCCCAATATGAATTCTTAGGTGCCAACTAATAGATACAAAATCGATTTGATCGATATTCTGGAAATGTGAAGAGATATAATCAAAAAAATTAAAAACTGGTTCCAGGAATATATTATAAGTTGCAAGTTCTAGATCTTGATAATACAGACGGACGGGTAGACTCAGTTCGTCGTCTCGATGTGCTTGTTACATATCATAGCATAAAACCAATATACTCTTTAAAGCCTATGTTCATTGGGTAACGGGTATAACAAGCAGAGATAAATACCCATGCTTGACATATGGCTCAAGGTTTTCAGAGATTGTAAAGCTTGCAATTTTATATGGAAAAATAATTTTTAACCGATTTTTCCTTTCAAGCTATATAATAGTATAGTATTTTAACTATTTTGCCTATCAAGATATCTGAAACAAGCCGAAACTTATTAGCTAAACTGCGATTCTTATCAATATTCTATTATATAATATTATATTATATTATATATATAATATTATATAGTTCTATATATTATTTTATATTATATAAACCCCTAAAACCCCGGTCTAATCGGGCGAAACAGTTTTTATATATAAAGATGGTATTTTTGTTAATTTAATCATATATACATATGTACAAAAATGGATAAAAAAAAACATATATATATATATATATATATATAGGAGTTGGACATTTTTAAGCATTGAATTATGGAAGTCCCCCCGATTGGAGATTGACTACATTCGATTTACCTGTGGCTCCTGCTTCCATTCGTTGTCCGTGGTGTCTTCGGAATCGTCGAACTGACTCTTCCATTGTGAGGCCAGCGTTAGGGCACCGCCGCCCTTCGTTACCTGCTGAAGCGCCGACACATTCTCATCGTCGATTAAAGCGAACTGCGTGACCGAATGGTCGCCGGCTGTGCTGCTCTTGGCATGGGTCGTAATGGGCCCGGAGCCAGTGCCGCCGCCGGCACCGCCGCCGGCACCGCCGCCGGCACCGCCGCTGCTGCTGAGCAGGGACGATAGACGCAAATTGGTTGAGGTTGCCGAGCGGCGATTGGTTGGCGATATTGTAGTGCCTGCTAGTCCAATCAACATCTGCTCACGCGGACAGATAACCGTCTTGGGCGTCAGACTGCCATTGCTGCAGATTGCATTAATCTCCAGATTCTCCTGATCACTTAATTTGGCCATCTCGAGCTGGCCGCCAATTGCCGGCGCGGCCAGAACCCGCAGGCGACCATAAGTCGATTTTTGATCGGCAATGGAGGATCGCTTGCTGTCGCAGCTCTTCTCTCCGACAATTTGCTGGTGTTTTACGACAGACGCTTCTGGGGATTCCATTTTTATGGTCTTGCTCGTTGGCGGCTGCTGTTCCCCGCCCAGAGATCGGCTGGTTGCACCCTCGACACAAATGTGTCTGTTATTCTTTGGCTTCAGATCGTTGTCGGTTGCGATATTATTGTCCTTGTGACTGTCAACTGTTGCCGTTTTTGTTAAAGCACTTGGCACAATTTTGCTCTCCGGATACTGTTAAATGGGATTTGATTAGCAGATTTATTAATATATAAATAATACGACTTACATAAACTGGCGCCGAGTTGTTTTGATTTGATGCCGTATAAGAGCCGGACACGGTCTGAGGCTGACAGCGCTTGCCATGCGTTGACTTCATGCCGCCGCCGGACACCTCGTGATTGACAATGCCCACTGTCGACGATTTGATAAGTGCACTGGGCAGATTCGGCATAGCTATCGGCGCGTTCGCGACCAGCACAAGTTGTTGCTGCTGCTGCTGCTGTTTTGGTAATGTTGTATTTTGATTGCCTGAATTCACATTCTGCACGGCACAGTCCGCAGTCGCTTGCGGTGTCATTGTTGCATTGCAGTTCTTATCAACCTGCAAATAGTTGGAGCAGTCAATTAAATCAGTTCCACAAGGACTTTGCTTATCACCTACCACGCACTATTTGAATTTGTATACTATCCTTCATGCAAATAATAAGTTAAATGTATCTTTAAAAATAAACCAAATAAGTAAGCAAAACACTTGGAGCTAGATACACGGAGGAGAGCTATCAAAATAAGAGAACCTACATTCTAAATTTGTGGCTGTTTGTTTGCAAGTCTGTCTGCCTGTCTTTCTATCTGACTGCCTGTCTGTCTGTATGTCTGCCTGTCTGTCTTTTTTGTTGTTTTGTTTTAGCCTCTGAAATCGATGGACATGTCAAGACAAGAGGTAGATACAGAAAAATGTTGGATTTACGACCCTTCTTTTAATTTTATACTATTGCAGTCAAACGGTCCTCCCAATGGAGCTTCCCAATAAGAGGGTGCTCCCACTTGATAAATAAATTTGCGATGCTTATACAAATATTATTAATTAACAAGGGGGGGATACTTAAAGAGTGCGTCGCCCTTCCTAATGGGCGGCTGCACAAGTGGCTACTCCTACCTAATACATCAATTAGCAATACCTGTGCAATTTAATTAGTTTACAAGGGAAGATATTTAAGAAGTTTGTCGTTTTTGCTGTTCACCTTTTCCTTGATATGAAGAGGTTCCGTTGAGGCCATCTGAGCAGTATCGATATCGTTTCGCTTCCGTACCTAAATCAATGTTAAATGACAATACGTTTTTTTATGGATAACATGATAATATGATAAATTACTAACATATTCTGTGCCGCTGGCATTGGAAGCGGCCACCGTCATTTGGGTAACATTGCCGTGCATATATTCGTTTTTAGCCGGAGTTGGGGTTGCGTTTGTCGACGCATTTATGTTGCCAACTGTGGCCGTGTCCACCTTCTCCCAGTCGTACGGATCGGCCTCTTTTACGCCGCGCCGTTTCATACAGCGCTCGAATAAGCCAATTAACATCTTTTGATAAAAACAGGGAAAAATATGGTTATAAAAAAAGTTAAAATAGCTGACTTTTAGGAAACTTTACCGCATAATCTGGCCGGTCTGCGTACGTGAGTGATTGTATGTGCTCTAAGAATTGTTTCAGGTCCGACGGAAGATGTTTTAATAATATTCTATGATCATATTTTTCCTTTGTCAATCCAACTTGTTCCTTGTCTTTTATCTTTCGCCACGGCAACTGGCCATTCACGAATTCAACTAGCATGTAAAATAGAGACCACAGATCGTCATGTCGCCCCATTTCACGATTGCGATGTGCATTTATTGAGGCGTAGCGCACAGTGCCTCGAAATCCAGCCGCCGCTCGGGGACACCGGACTTCTCCTGTCCCAGTCGTATATTGGCGCGCCAAGCCAAAGTCGAGCATGTAAACGCGCCGGCAATTGTATGGCAAGCGTCCTACCGAAAAGTTGCTCTGTAATCAAAAATATATCATTTAAAGAAAATTTGCCGAGCATTTTGGCCTCTCTCAGGTTTGATGCCTTCTTCTCTTATAATATTGCCAAAAAGTTCTTTTACGAAAAACAAACTGCAATCGAGCAAACTCGATATACTGTGTCTGAAGCTTCTATACATAGATTTGTCGATATTTAGCAACACTGATTTTACCGATTACAGCTTGATGATTTTATTTTCGATTAACATCGATAAGCCCTACAAATAATCGTATAGAAATTGCCAGTGCTACAAAAACATAACTGTTAAGCAGCGACGCTTAAGTAATTGCAATTTGTATATTCGTAGTGTTTTAATTTATGTGTTTTGTATTTAAATGTTTACATTTAATACGCTCGTGTACTTTTTTGGCTGCTGCGAACGGTCAACCAAATTGCCCAACCTGCAGGAGGAGGCTTGTGAAGAAGGAAGCTAGAATGAAGGCATTTTGGCGCGCATTTCCGACTATTGAGCACTCAAAAAAAAAAGCGCATAATTAAGATTTTAAGTGGGGGCTTACCGGCTTAATGTCGCGGTGAAGGAAGCCAACCGAGTGTATAGATTCAATTGCTTTTAGAATTTGCAAGCCCAGCCTGAGCGTTGTGCTAAGGGAAAATGCGCCACGCGGCTGGGCGCGTCTCAGCTCGGCCAAGTTTTTTCCCTGCAGCTGCATGACCACGTAGTTGAAGCGATCATTTCGGCCGCATCCGATGAAGCGGCAAACGTGTTCCTTTCCCTGCAGTTTCTTTAGCACGGCCACCTCCATTTTAAGAACTTGTTTCGGTTGGCGGGCGGACTCGACCTTGAGTGCCACCTGCTCGCGTGTGATTAAGTCTTGGCCCTCGTAAATTTCACCAAAGCCGCCACCGCCAATTTTTCTCACAACCTGAAAATAATCACAAAATAATATTTGTATAGAAAGCATTTTCTCTTGACCAAATGACCGACCGACTGTATGCATGGTCTCCCAATCTTTCAAAAAGTGATCGATTGCTTGTTGAAAATATCGGCTTGAATCGATATAACATTTAACAGAGTTACATCATCGATAACTTAGTTTAACTATCGATTTCAATTCTAATTCGAAGTCTTGCAGTTCAGAGCCCTATGTAAAATTTATTGCATATTTTTTTGCGCTGGTTTTGCAAATTCCACACGCAACTAGCGAAAACTGAGGAAAAACTGTTACTTGGAACTTTTTGTTTTGTAAAGATCTGTGAAAATTCATTTGAGACGTATCTCAGGAGTCAGGAGTGCATCTGTCAGAATGATGATGATACTGTTTTTTGATGGAGTGACCCCTAAATTAAAGTCATAATTAATAAATGGACCCATTGAATAAACATGTTGTAGATCCTTTTAATAATTTGGGTCATGCTTAACAGATGGATTCAAGGGAAGATCCTTTTAATGATTAAAGTCAAGCTTAACAGATGGACCCAAGGAGAGCTTTGTTGTAGATTCTTTTAATGACTGTTGCTATTATATTTGGAATGTTATATCAAAAATACTTGCCCTTCTCTGATATATGAGCTAATTAAGCTATAGCCTACCTTCCAGCGCTCCTTGACGACATGTCCCGGCTGCAATAGGTCCTCGGACGTCATTTTGCTCGAATCCTTTTGCGCTGCTTGTTGACCACCACTTGGAACGTTGCTGCTCCTTTCTATTACAGCCGACGGGGTTTGGGCTGCCGTTGATGGAACCTTAAAGGTAACACGACTGCGCACTCCTAGACGATTATGTTTCGCTGGCAATGTTGCAGATCGCTGCAATGCATTTGGATAATGAAATCTTCGATCTTCTGAGTTATCAGCAACAGCAACTAGGCCTGTCTTCGCACCAGTGCGAATGTTTTGCAGAAAGTATGCGTGCGGTGAGCCAGGCTCTATAGTTGGTGGTGGCTTTGACGGCGGGGGCGGGGGCTGCAATCGCACTATATTCGGATCTATATATTTGGGGCTAGCATCAATGTGCGGTCTCTGCCGATTGTCTTTGGCCTGAGCTTTGTGGTTTTTGTGTGGCTGGGCGACATTTTCGTCATTTCTGAAAAGAGATCAAAATGTTAACTAATTTTTGTCCTCAAATGGCACTGTTCATTTCTATTTTAAGTTCGAATTTGCATTGCTTTGCAAGGAAGATTCATTAGTAATTTATACAGATGCATTACAACAATGACATTGGTAAGTCTTCAAATTCAGCCCTCAAATGAGACTGTTACTTTCTACATTGCTTTGCAAGAAAGATTCATTAGTAATTTATACAGATGCATTAGAACAATGACATTTCTTGGTCAGTCCTCAAATGAGACCTCTTAATTTCTATCTTACATTCGAGTTTGCATTGCTTTGCATTTTGGGTTTCATTGTTCGGTTTTTTACCAGCTGATTGCAAGTAAATATATTATATGTATATAACAAATTGTATTAATGTGTGTTTTTAATGAATAAGGGGTTATTGTACTGATGAGCATCAGCTTGAAATATGCCATTTCATTTTCTTATGCATATATATATAAATACATACATACATTTGCATAACTTTTCTCTTGGAAAATATTCCTATGTATGCCTCGAATTAAAAAAAAAAAAGAAGAGATTGACAAAATTGACACATATTTTTAGCCATGCTCGGGGGCTTTCGAATTTTACCTTAGTTATTTAATAAAAAGCCATTCTCGTCGGACAACCACATGATTGGCTTTGGAAACTTGGAACCACTTTGAAGAACACGTAATGCAAATTTTATGCACTATGTTATGTATATATCGACACTTGGAAAAACTCAAGGATACCGAAAACTTGTGAGTCCTTTGACACGTAATGAGAATTACACTGAAAACTCATTTAACATCACATGAAAACTATTCTTTTAACTTTAAATATTAAACACGGAGGTTTGCTTGACATATATTCAAATCCGAAATAAAAAAATCTCGTATTGATTGTTAAGCTCTCCGTTCCAAGTAGAGCTTTTCCTGAAAAAAACAACAGCAAGAACAAGCCCAAGGAAAACCAGAGAAACGAGAGAGAAAGAGAAACGAGAGAGAGGAACGTTGCAAATGACAGTTGCCAATGGTTACTTCAATTTCCACTAACGGCACCCTTCCAGCAGCGCGTGCGCCAGGACATCCAACACATCCAATGAGCTTTTGTTCGACAGTATGCCAATCAGCTTTACTTATGTGAGTCTGGCACTGTTAATGAAATGTTAAAGGTAACAGGGCTCTAGCCCATACACAATAGTAAGGGGAAGGGGGGCAGCTTAAATATTTGAAGGATTTTTACCGTTTTTCAACAAGTAAATAACATACTTGTTGGGTAGAAAATAATTTATAATGGAATTTTCTTTAAAACGTGTTGATCATGATGTCTTTTAGTGAGTATTCAACAATGAGTGTGGAAATTAACTTGAATACGTCAGCTGGCGAGCTTTTCTTAACCCACTCTATATCTATATAAAAGGGTTTACAGTACGAGTTTGTTTCCGATATCGATGAATTGCCCCGTTTCCAAACAATCGATAACGATTGATTTCATGATTTGTTTACTTTTGCATAAAATTGTGACAAACGCGGCTAAATTTGAATGTAGTGTAGACAGGAAAGAGTTGTAAGTGTATTATATTTATTTAATATTTATTTGGTAAGTTTTGTAGAAGATATTTGGAAATAAAAACAAGGCGTTTTTACTTACTTGTGAGTCTCCTGTAAATGCATGTGTTTTCGTTGGGTTCTGCCGCTCAGTTATATTCCAAAAGGTCAACTCCTCTTATTCATCTGATTTATCAGATACACTACATGAAGATCACGGATATATAAAAAAAATTAAGATATGTGTTAAGAAGTAAATTGTTGATTTGTCGATTGACTTAAGCATGGATAACTTTCGATCATTTCAAAATTGAATGTAAAATGTGCACATAGGTTGAATTCACATTAGGTATGTTATACATGTTTGATTGGCATTCCTTATCAAGATATGATAAATTTGTTATTATTATTATTATTATTATTATGATTATGATTACGGGTAGTTTGTCATTTAAGTTTTTGTTGTTGTTTTTCTCGTTTTTCTCCGTATATTTGTTTATTTAATGTGGGAAGCATCACTTTTATTTGCATTAACTAGGAAGCTTGTGTGTGTATGAAATATTCTATTTTTATAAATATATATTTTGGTCGTTTTAATTATAGAGAGAAACTTGACGAAAACTTTGACCGAAAATGACTAAACGATATGAAACACGTTTCACAAATTAATTTGGAACACAAAACTATCAAAATAAGCAATTGTAATAGCCCAATGTACTATTAATTTTAGTGTATTGTATATATAGATAAAAAAACGTATGCAAGTCTTTTTGTTATAAACGTATCTATTTATACCAAACGTCTGTTCTCTTTGAAAAGTATATGCAAGTCCATTTGATTTGAACAACAAAAACAGAAAAACACAAAAAACGGGAGAGGTTGACTCAATTCTTAGCACTTTTCACAGAGCTTTTCCACGTACATACGAGATTGTTCACTGAAAACTTTATACTGACACGTTTTCGATCGCCTCTGAAAGAACTGAAAGAATCTTTTATGTCCATACTCATACTCACACGAATTTGACGTATTCGGCTACGTACATAACGATATGTATATTTAAAAAACTGATACATACGATTTCGTATAAGCATCTAACTCATAGAAAAAATAATAAATATAAATGATTAACAATTATTGAATAATATTTGATAATATTGTTTAATCAGTATGAAGACGTAAGAGAGCTTTCGAAAGCTATTTAATGTCAAGAAGCTTTCGAATACTATAAGATTGGAGCTTAAGGAGTGCCAATATTAATGGACGATCGTATAAAGAAAATATCTGTAAACGCACAACCAGGAATATACTATATATTGCCAAATATATATAGTTGTGTAAATCCTTAAATCTGTACTTCAAGAACTTCATTATATGGAAAGAAACGTTTTAATCCAAAATTGACTAAAATTTCACAATATAAACAACGTCTTTGTTTACCGATCCGATCGGTTGCGAGCTCATTTCCAAAGATCTTTGTGCAAATGCACTTGATTCGTGGAAATTAAGGTTGAAGATTTTCATCGAAGAAAATTCATTTGAGGCAAGTTCCCATTTTATATGGTACAATGCAAATCTCCTTAAGCTTCTTTGTTATCCAATAGCAAATTTAAGCGAGAAAATGTGTGCTTTATTCAGGAGTACCCGACTAAAGGATGCCCTGCAGTTTCTTCTATGAAATTCATATGAAAGCTGAAGCTTTAAACTTTTTTACAAATGAATTTAAAAAAAAAAAAAAAATATTCGCATAATGACAACAGCCTAAAAACTGTGGCTTCAAATAATATATGGATCCAATTGTAATTTTTTTATATTTTATTTTACGATATCTAGAAATGGAATTTACTTGATTTGTATATAAAGTCAAATTTGCTTTTAAAAATTTTGAATGCTGACCAAAAATATTATATTTACTTTTTGGATTCGGAGATGCTTTCTTCTGCCTGTTACATACATATTCACCCTTTTCCATTGGCTTAGGGTATATTTAAGGAATTTTTAGCGGACATGGTCGCCCCTTAAAGACTGGCTGATGTGAGTGCGAACCAAAGCTAGATGATACGAAATTCTGGGAACTGTCTAAAAAATATCGATATACAATTTATTGGCGCCAATTTAAATCCAAATTGTGCCATAAACTGACAATTTATTGGCATAAATTGTTTTCGTAAATATTCCACGGAATGGACAAGAATAAAAGTAATTATATGGTAAGTCCGACTAGCAGATACTCTTTAGACAGCTGCGTTGGGCTTTTTAGAAAACGGATGTGTTTCAATTTTCCTAAACTCTATTAAAGATTTAACCTTCGTATATTTGAAAAGGAAGTTTTTCAGTAGAATAGAAAATATTAGGATGGATTGAAAATTATGCTGGATATGTTTTAAGGCCCAGCAATATTTTGTGCCTCGGTTCTTTTAAAGTGAAGACGATTCAAGTATGCCATACTGTTAATATACCCTTCCCATGGTTATGATAAGTCGAATACTAGGTTCTTAAACGGCAAAATATTCTGTTTTCGTTGATATTTTCATCAAGCTCGGTAATCGAACTGTCTACAAGGGTATTAAATCTTTGGCGTGCCGCAGATATTCTTACTCTCTCGTTTTTTGTTTAAATCTGTTATTCCAGTTTTAACGTTAAGGAGTATACGAGGAATGTAGCGCTGGAAAATTAAGGAAACGTGACTTCTGCATGAAATATCAAATAGAAAAAGGGTTAAAAGTTCGAATTCCAGTCTGAAAAAGGTTCGTCGATAATATTGATTACGAATCAAAATGAAGGGGTTAGAAAAGATACGCGGCCATTGCCAACTCTAGCGAAACTACAGATTATGTGCAACAAAATCAATTTAGAAATAAAAAATGTATCCAGCAGCAGTTGTCACCCCTGGACAGTATACAAAACAGAATAGAGCAGAAAAAAAAGAGTGTGGCCCAGCTCGACTAGAGAATACCCTGTATCCAGCCCAGATTACCCTAACGTACACAAAACAGAACAGAACAGAATAGAAAAAAAAGAGTGTGGCCCAGCTCGACTAGAGAATACCCTGTATCCAGCCCGTATTACCCAAACGTACATTTATACTGACATTCAACAATACATACACACATACCGCTTGGTTTAAAGTTTCAGTATTAATGTGGTATAAACATACTCAAGTATGTGGACGAGGCACTTACACCCTTCAATGTGGGCTGGCGCGGCGCCTCCAGCCTGCGCGCCTACGTCGATCGTGATGAGACAGTGCACACTTTACGCCAGCTCGTTGCTGATCTGAGCAGGTTTGAGGTCAATAAATACGAGAAGGCCCAGGAGGCAGCTGCTGCACATATGACATAATTATCACGTAATTAAACTGACCACAATCTTTGTTTATCATATGTATGTGAATATTGCAACTAACTTCTAACTTTAGAGACTCTAAGCTCTAATTTGCATGGTCACACTTGTAAATTGGCACAAAATGAGTAGCAAAGAATCAACATAAAAAGGTGCGTTTAAAGTGTTCAGTGAATTAATAGGCGCGTCTTACATGCAAATAAAATCTTTTTTTATATTAATTAAGTGTATGCGCATCAAAAATGCGCTCAATTTGTATTTGCAAGTCTTAAACGCACACACTTTTTTCGAACGGTTTATGGTGTCTATGACTATCCGGCAAATCCACATCCGAATGTGGCAAATAATCGGTGCAGCTGAAAATAGAAAGTGATAAAAGATCTTCTCCCCATAATGAAAGCAAATATAATATATGTATATATATGTATGTATGTATATGAGAGAAGAATGCAAGAAGCAACGGTAAATTGGCTGACAGTGGTGAGTTTAAATATTTACTTTGACATTTGTATGTATGTATGTATATAGCACTCGCAAACAGCTGAAATATCAGTTGCAGAGCGCAATGCGATACTACTTTTTTTTTTTTAATCAAAAGCGCTTTCGTTTCGTCCGTTGTACGACTGCGCCACCCGATTGTTTGGTCGGGAGGTGAAACTAAATGGTGGTGAAATTCAATGGTGGTGAAATGCAATGCAAAAAAACAACAACAACAAACGTGATTATGAATATAACTGTATTATAGTTTTTATACCCTGGCAGAGAGTATTATAAGTTTGTCTCGAAATATGAAACGCATTGAAGGAGACATCTCCGACTCCACAAAATATATATATTCTTGATCAGTATGAACAGACGAGTCGATATACATACATAGAACGATCGGTCGATATATAAGATCTTTATCAAGAATATATATACTTTATTGGGTCGGACATGCCTCCTTCTGCCTGTTACATGCATTTGGACATAACAAATATACCCTTTTTTTATACCAATTTCCAATGGGTACAGGGTATAAGCACTTTTCTTTTACATAAATCGACACATTTGCTGAATTCCTTGAGATCGACATAACAACAATTAAATTACTCAAACACATAAGTGCAATAATACTTATATAGTATAGTTATATATATAAGGCAAATAACTTCGCGGATGTTAAATTTAAATAAAATTCGGGTTGCCCGAATAACAGAGTTTACAATATTCGAGTGGATTCAGCAATGTCCGTCTGTCTGCCCGAACGCCTCGAAAGCGGAATCAACAAGATCTTGAGAAATGGTTTAGGCAAATCCAAAAAGAATGTTCCAATAGGAATTCCCATTGCCACAATAAAATCTACCTTCGAGTTTTTTTTATCACGAACACACAGAACTTATTAAAGTTAGTAAACCATAAGTTTTTGTATTCATCGGGAATTTGTATATTTAAGTTTTTTATTGATTTCGAATTGCAATCTCATTTTATGTTTTAGTTATTTTTTCAAAACAATCAAATTCTCTGTAGGGCATGAGTCGATGGCAAGTTTATCGCGGTTGAGGGTAGTTGCCTTTTCGCCACCGGCAGAGGGAAATAATTGTACTTTTTTTTTTGTAAATTTATTTGAAATAATGCTAGTGCATCCCTTTATCCATTATGTGGGTAAACAGTGTAAAGCTATCCCCCAATCGAGCACTCCCAATTAGATCGCTCTCAGCCTGAATGTGTCCAAGTTTTTGAATAACTTTGCCCTATGCTCTATGCTCTATGCCCCAATTACATATCTCCCGATATAGTGGAATGCAATATTTAATTAAAAAGAAAAAAAAGACAGCATCACAATATGCCATACAAAGGGTAGCAAATAAATCGTAGCACTTAATAGGTTATCGCTCGGGGCTATGTGGGTCAAAAATATATCTTGAAAAAATACCTTACGTTTTCCAAACTCCTCCAGCAGCATGCGCCTTCCAATTGAAGCCAAAACCCGAGAGCTTTCCTTTACCTCATATAACTTCTATGGGAGCAATCGGTCGAAAATAAAGTTTGTACGTGAACAGATAGAATATACAGAAATAAAATTTTACTCATTTTCCGCTCGAAAGAGAAAGTTTAAAGCTTGAAGTCGTTCAGCTATCGAGGAAGGTGCTAAGCAAAGGTGGCAAGAAACAGAATTCCGCCCATTTTTTTATCATGCCTAGTACTCATTTAAAAATGTTTAAGGAAAGTTTGTTCTGGATTTGTGGAAATGGCAGAAGGCCATTAAATATATATTTGTTCATTATCAGGCCAATAAGTCCAGATCCGTTAGACACTCCCTATGCTTAACGATATATAGAGATGTATATACTTTTCCAAACAAGCTTACACTTCTTATCGAGAGCAAACACATACTTCCCTAATATCTGGGGTTTCTTATGCATATTTTGGATCTTGGATCCTCCCCCAAGGTTAAGAGTCGTATTTGAAGGGGTAATTTATAAGTTCTGAAAAGCTCTTAAATCTGGAATCGCATTCATTTGGCCCATCTTTTTTTTTTTTTTTAAGAAAACAGTTGAGTTTTTAAAGGAAAATGAAGAGCTGTGCTCCCATTCAGATGTTAAGGTTCCAATTGGAGCATTTCTTCAAGTTTTGCATTTCTAATTATTCCTTCACATACATATGTACATATGTATGTGCATATACATTTAATTTTCCGCCTGCTGTGTGTCGCGAAAAAAGCGGCCCAAAAGTGAACCCCTGCACACACACACACGCACACGCATGCATACGCGTTTACATACATGAATATTGCTCGGCGGCAGGGGGGTGGGTATTTTTCCTTTTTTCATCACCGTGGATGATCCCGGTTTTTTATGTATACACGTTTTTCTTTATTTTTTTTTTTTTTTTTAATTTTTATGGTGTAGGGTGGCGACGCGGACGCGGACGCTGACGGTGGTGTTCCCGAGTGCAGAAGGTGGCAAAAATTGCCCGCTCCCCGTTTTAGAAGCTGACATTCTGCCTGCCTTGCCTTGCCTTGCCTTGCCTCGTCGCTTGCCACCACCAACTTCATTATAATTTTGTCGGGGTTGTTTTTTCATTCGGTTTCGTTTTTTTTTTTTCATTCGCTTTTTTGTATGTTCTTTATGTTCTTTATGCTATGTGAGTCGGGCGATACCCTGCGCCGCGTTATTTTGAGTATTGCGTTTGGTTTGCTTGTAGCTCATCCGAATGTTTGTTATGTCTAACTGCACATAACAAACGACACCCCCAAGTTTTTTTTCTTTTTGTCAGTCCGTGAAAAATTGGATAAAAAAAATGCTTGGCAGTTTTAGCATCTGAAATTCTAACATTGAATTATGGAATATCGATTTTTTGGTTTTTGCAAAAATGAAATGCGTTTCTTCCAATGGCAAATATTACAACAAACATTTATCTCTCGCCCCATTTTATACATACAAGAAAACACGTGCAAGTGTAAAACAAAATGGAAATATGTATCTAGTCCAGGCTATAAGAGGACCTCATATGGCCCATCAGGACTTTGAATAATTTGTAACCAATTCAATGGTTATAGCTCGCAATCTATCAGAAAGACTCAAAAACTTAAGATTGTGACCATAATTTGAAAGAGGTTTTGCCGTGGCAAGAACTGTTTAACATAATATTATATATTATTATATTTTTTTTTTACAGTATAGACTGATTTAATTGTAAGCTAACCTTTTTGAACAGAGTATTAATTCACATTTCGGGAGTGACCTCTGACCCAGCTCTGAGCCGTTGTCACAAATATTCAAACGAGGCAATAATTTTTCATATGAGTTATATATGTTTTACACATGTTTTTGTTCCAATAATAAGAAGTGAAATAAGAGTGAATATACATGCATAACATGCATTTCGATGAATTCATCTCAATTATATTTTAGAAATAGAAAAAGCATCAAGTAAAGCTAAACTTTTCCTGAAACTTTATCCTCTAGTTACCTTGTGTTATGAAGGGTCACGTTAAGACGGGATCATGCATGTTTGTATATGTATGTACATATGTACGCATGTTAGTTGTAAAATGTATACATACATACAAAGTACATGCATACATATATATGTACATACACAAAATAAGAACAACAACAAAAATGCCATAAAAAAGCCAAAAAAGGAAAAAAGAAGCACTACACTGCTACCTAGGCATGAACAACTGCAGAGCCTACATGAACTCTTGAGAATCGAGGAGAAAAGCACTTGGCAGAAATTCGTTTTATTTAAATTTGCAGCACAGCGACAAAAAAGCTTGGTCTGTGTTTGGTATTCGAAAACAAACATGCATGCCTACATATATACATAAATGCATACATACATTAATGCATACACTAGCACACACATATATAATATCTATATCCCTTCGTACATAGTACTTGTATACTTACAGACAATAATACAAACATACATATACTTGTATACATGTGTGTACACATACATGTTATGCATGCATACACATACAAATACATAAAAAAAATAATGCCTTTTGCAATTTTCGACACAATTTGTTTATAAAACATAAAAATTTGTCTGTTTCATGATTTTTCTTTAACCTAATTTGAATATATATGAAAGATTCCAACATTTTCAGAATATTTTCCAAAATCTGTAATCGAGAATAAGATATCGTTATCTATTTATATAGAACCTTTTTATATTTCTTATAGCTAAACAAAACCTGTACTCAGATATCGCAGATCAATCGCAATAATTGAGGTAAGTTCTGGATTCTTTAACTACATATCCTGAAAGCTAAGTTTTTATTTGCCCTTCTGAGTAAAGTGAGCATGAATAAAAAAATGTGTATACCTTATATTAATATAATATTTATAACATTGATTAATATTTATGAACCTGAAATAGTTGCTGCAGCATCATTAAAGCCGTTTCCAAAAATTGAGACACCCCAACGGAGCTGGGCTCAGAAACTATATCATTGTTAAGGTCCTGGCTAGATTAGATTAAACCGATTCGTTTATTAATGTAATAAATAAAAACAAAATATTTCGCAACAGCAAAAGACTCCGCTCGAAAGTGTTAAAGCATTTTGTGAGTGAAGGTCGACCCCGCAATGCACTGTATCAATGTCCGAAGCATATCCTTGTTCCTTCCCCAACCCCCAAGCAGACCGGGCACACGTCTCCAAACCCTCGACACGGGGGTGTTTGTGTGTGTCCTGGCGCTAGTCCGGGCCGAGTTTATGTCTTAGTGCCGGGGGAAGGGTGCGATGTCTGTGACCGTGTCGTTGACGATGCTATCACAATCACGACTCGCAAAAACATTAACGCTTTAATTGCCATTGTTTAATTTACCTTAGTGTGTACCGGAAATTTAGCAGGAACTTCATTTGTACCTCGTCGACGCCAGATAGACCCCATTCGCATTCTTTGGTGCGTTTTGTTCGTGCGTGCCAGATATTCGATTAGCTGCAGCCACCAAAAAGGAGTTCAACACTTGCCCTGCTCCGTTTGTCCAGCTGTCGCACAGCACAGTCACGGGGGGGAGGAGGGCGAATCTTGAACTCCTCTCCCACGTAGACAGTACCCCGATATGTGTGAACATTTGCCGGACAACGTGACGTTTAACCTAATATTCTGTATCCTTTTGCCCGTGCTCCCCGATAATGTCTAGACGCGAGCTAATATACCTTTAAACTCGTCCTGCATAAATACATTATGGTATCGCAGTCTCTCTGTTGGATTGAAAGATGAGCATATATATACCTATATGCCCTCACTTATTTACAACTAGCCCAGGGCATAAATTGAGTATTAAATTTGAACAATCAATCTCTAAATATAAACGAAATTTTCATTATGTGATAAAGGTGCTCGTTAAAAACAAGACTCTGGAAATTTCACCTGCAGGCGTGGAAAAATCGTGAAAAACTTTTGTATGAACGTTTTTAGTTTTCCGTCCGTTCGGGAATTTATGTTAGACGTGCCACGGCCGAGGCTGAGGTATACACGCTCGTATATTATCTTTTTTTGTATGATTTTACATTTCTATATTCTTTTCTTTTTTTTATAATATATTTAATTTATTTTTAATATGATTTAACATATTTATATATTCTCTTTAATTAATTAATTTTTCTAATTCTTTATATGTTTTTTTTCCTTCAGTTAATGAAAAAAGAAAGTGTGTCAAAGTGTGCTTTTATATATTTTTTTCATATTTTTTTTCTGTGTCTAAAAAGTTAATTTGATTTTTTAAACAAGCTGCATAATTAATAATTAATTATTTTTTTTGTGCTGTTTTTTTCTGTTTTAATTGTGTTTCCTCTTTTGGCATAAAATGTTTAATTTTTGTTTTAAGCAAGAAAAGTATGGAATAAAGTGTTTAAATTCATAAATTAATAAATTTTTCTCTTTTTTTTTTCTGTGAGCCATAAATATGTTCGAATGTGTTTCCTGTGCTTGTTTGTTTGGGTTTTTTTGACAAAAAGAAGCTGTTGAAAATGAAATACAAGAAGGTAAGAACATCAATTTATTAATTAATTTAATTCGAAAGCTATTTAGCCGTTTTTTGTAACTTTAAACATTTAGACCAAAAAAAAAAATTCGAAAACGTGGTGTGAATACGACAAAATGTTGCGAGATTAAAAACTGAATCGAAAATAAAGTATCTTAAATATATTGCTAAATATTGATTGATTCATAATATAATTGCAGCGCTGAAAATCTTTGATCTAATGGAAATGGAAGACGGAAAACAAACCCGGGGATTTCTCGGCTTTGAGGGCAAATCAGCAGCAATTAAATTTCTTATGTGAAATGAAGGGAAGGAGCATAGAAAAAGGGTGACCTTCGAGGTTGTTAGTGAAATGAAGTTTAATTTGGATTTAAATTCCAAGCGAAAATGCTTTAAATACTTACATTGTGAAATTGAATATTCAGTATAATTTGCTTAGCTGCCTCGATACTTAGCTGCATCGGTAAGATAGCTGCCTGAAATTTTATTTTCGCTGCAATAAGAGTTAATTTTGTATGAAAATAATTACGTTAAGTGCATCTAACTTAACAGCCTTTTGCACTTATGCGCCTCATATTGGCAGTAATTTCTTGCCAATTTCTATGAATATCATGTAAGTTAACTGCGCCATCTTTGATCAGATGATTTTTGACTTGATTTTCTTATACATACAATAAACTGTATTGAAATTGAATTAAACGTAATTTAAAAACATAAAGTTAATAAAAACTATCAAATTTATTTATTTAACTTAGTACTGTTAAAAAGAATTCAGTGCATTAATAAAAATAGAGGTTTCCATGAAATCGATTCACTTTTAGGAAAAAAAAAATTAAGTTTAATGCCTTTTTAGGATAGCTGCCTCTAATGTCTGTGCAAAGTACTTGAGGCAGCTAAGCACATTACACTGTAATTGCATTCATTTATTTTAGCTTTTAGCTTAGTTAATTTAATTTAATTTAATTTAGATAAATGAAGTCCAATCATGTTTAAGTACATTCCTTTTACCTTATATTCTTACCTAAAAATTTGCTGCCTGCCCCATAGAATCTCTATTGGATATCTTCTATTAGAGAATATAGAGAATATAGAGATATGATTGGAACATAGAATATATTTTAATATTCGAGTTAGATGCGTCTGTAATGGACAGACAGACAGGGGCAGAGTCCTCTTTTTAATTTAATTTTCTTGATTAAATCAGTCAATCAATCTTTGATTTTTGACTGAGCTTACAAAAACCTCAAGGTCAGCAAATGGAAGCCGCAGCTAATTAATTAAATAATTAAATAAATACTCTTAGATTTTAAAATGTGCATTGATTTCAATTAAATTAAAAAAAAACTTAAAATTGAGTTTAAATTATAGCATATTTTTTCCGACAAATAAAATATTTTACTCCGCCCACTGTGAGTACGAAGCCACTGACGGGGCCCAGGAATACATCCACTTGCTTGAAAGCTGGGCTCGCAGGTGGAACATCAAGCTCAATGCCTCGAAGTGCCAGGCGGTCAACTACACACTGAGGCGTGGCAAGGCTCCAGCAGTCTGGATAGATGGCAGCCCCCTTCACCCTGGCAAAAGCGCCAAGTATCTTGGAACTGCACTGGATAAGAGGCTTACCTTTCGAACATTGACGGCCTTCTCAAGCAGTGCCGCTTTAAGATGATCAAGGCCAACTCTGGCTACTAAACCCAAAAAACCCATTGCCACTTCGGTGCAAACGGGCAGCTTACAACGTCATGGTGGCGCCAACTTGGAGATACGGTATCCAGGTTTGGGGAATTGCATCTAGTACAAATCGAAGACGGATTCAGACACTCCAAAACTCGGCCTTGCGCCGAATGACCGGTGCTGACTGGTACGTTAGAAATTCTACCTTGCTCAGAGACCTTAAAGTGGAGACTATAGACAGCCAAGTCAAACCATACGCCAACCGATGCAACGAACGCTTGCAGCGACACTGTAACCGGGTAGCAAGAGACCTCGCTGGGAGGTGTGTAGTCAGGAGGCTCAAGAGAAGAGCCTTACTCAAAGAAGACGCCTTTGACGTTTGTCCACGATAAAGCCTGAGGACCCAACCAGGCTTGGCGAAATACCACCTCAGTCAACTGTGTTGTAATAAAATTGTATGCTATTTTGGATTCAATACAATAAACATAAAAAACCAAAACATTTTAATTGAAATTAAATTAAGTTTTTAAAAACGACCTTATAGCTCAACTTTTCCACGACAACTAGATCAACTAAAGGCTCTTTAGTGCCTTTTGATTTGTATTAAATATGCATTGATTTCCATTAAATCCTTTAAGTTCAGTTTATGGAATAACTTTTCCACGACAACACGATGCTTTAATATATAATTATTGTATAATTATTTTGTATAATTATATACACATTGATTTCAATAAAATCCTTAAAATTGACTTTATAGCACAACTTTTCGACGACAACACGATGTTATAAGCGGGCCGTCATCAAAGTGATTAAAGGAATGGGAACATTATTTGCAGAACTTGTGTCGTTTCATTATTATTGATCTGCATAAATGTACATAATTCTTAATTTCTATTCATCATATTCCAAAGATAACAATTACATCCCTATGGACTTTGTCAATGACTTCGTCTGTGACTCTGTGTGTGTCTACATTAGGCAGTGTCATTGAAATATAATTAATTTCGTTACGGTGGCAGTTTAATTTTGGTTAAAAGCAGAAGTCACATCTTATACCTAGCCGAGCCGGTCGTAAAGGGCATAAAGCGCACATTTATATGCTCGAATTGCATAATTATTTTGCGAAAGCTCGAGTGAGCCCGGGCCGCATTGTCATTTCGCCAAATTGATGGAAATTACAGCCTGTTCCGGACACACGCGTGCCCGAGAAGTCCTCGCCCGAGCTTCATCCCCCAAAAATGTCGCTAATTCATTTTTTTTATGAATTACGTATGAATTCGCATTCATGGACTGATTCCCAATTGTTCCTCTGATATCATCAATTATTAACAAGCAAAAACTAACTTATTACCAGAGTCAGATTCGGAATTAGAATCAGAATCATTCAACGGTATAACTCGCATCCTGGCGGACCCTTTCCATCCAGTTAATGGACCCTTCCATGTAGTTAATGGACCCTTCCATCTATTTCGCGTTGATTATTTGAATACTTCTTCATCAACTAATGTGCAGAGAACATTGTTGCTTTCATTTATTATAAATAATAATGGGAATAAAAAGAAGTCAATTTTGGTTTAGTTAAGTCTTCGTTTATAAGATACATAGTGCTTAAAGATGATACTTGAATATACAGATATATATTTATTATATTATTTTATTATTATATATTTATATACACATATTATAGCTCCTTTCAAAAATTATATATCTACAGAAAATTATTGTCCAATCCAACTGTATGCATAATGAACAAGAATACATATACTTTATAGAGAAATATATACTTAAAATATATAAAATATATAAGTATATATTATATATATAAATATATATATACTTTATACGGTATATACTTTATAGAGTCAGGAATGCCTTGCTTTTGCTTGCAAGAATGAAGTAGGCCGTCCATAAAAGAATTTTTTTGTTAAAACTCTTTTTCTTCCTCGGGAAAAAAAGTATGTTGTCTTCGCTTCGGTATACTTTTTCTATGCAAAACAGAATCCTTATACCAATTATCACTGGGCTCAGAATATATTAGTCCGACGTAGAGTTAGCGGAGCACACTCAAATATATAAGTTGAAGTTCTTTCTTACCAAGCTTTACCATCATTTTCCCTCACTTTAAAAAAATCATTTTTGAGCCAAAAAGAAGTTGCATTTGAACCAGCGACCTCTCTTATTGCCACTCTTATTGATTTAGTTGTAGATCAACTATCCAAAACTCCGCCATAGTGCTCACTTTCGAGCCAAAGACATGGATCTAGCTCCTACTACATTACAATTCCGTCACAATTCGGCACAATCCAATAAAATGCCCCACTGTGTTTGCCACAACTCACAGCAAAAGAATTGTCAGAATCCGAGATTCTGTGTCGGTCGTCCGCCCCTCACAAAAAGCCCAAACGAAGCCAAAAAGAGATTTAACAGAAACGTAATTAATTATGTTGTCGCGTTAAATAGTGCCGCAAAACGTTAAATGCATAATTATGCTGGTAATTCCGGTCAAGGGTAGCCGGGCAAACGCTAAGCCGAGCAGGGGGATGCTCTCTACAGGATTCGGAGCTCACCCGAGCCGGAGCCCGAACCGGAGCCGGAGACCGAGCCGGGCGGTCTGTTCGCTATTTCAATTATAATTGTTTTAACAGAGTTTAAAATTAACACAGAATAGGGGAGACAGAATTGGACAAAGGCACTTGACTTCCGGAATACAAAGGGGCGGGGGGTCAAATAAAAACAAATAAACCGGGCATTTCAGCTTACCCGCACAGATTTGTTTTGGCATTAATTCGAGATTAAAAACCGTAAACTGACGCGTCGGTCAACGCTTGTTAAGTGGACATCTTTTGTGGAGGCGCTTAATGAATTTAATAAAAATTGTTTTCAGCGCCCGCAGAAAATCCATCCAAAAGAATTGCCTCGCTTAAGAGATGGGCGAATACAATTAAGTATGTAAAACATTGTGAATATTATGTTATATGCCATCACAATTTTAAGCAATCGAATATTTCTAGTTCTTCAGACAATTTTACACAAAAGATATACATATTATATAAGTTTAAAGGAGGGCCCATAATTATCGAAAGACTTAATAAATCAACAGTCTGGCAACTTTAAAATTGCCCAAAATCACTTGTTCATGAAAGTCCCCCATTTTACACCCGAGCCGGTGGATTTTCCCATAATATAGAATACCCGCTTTCCAATCAATTTCTACTCAGATCTTTAATGAGTTCAAATTCAATTATCCTCTTGCAATAAGCTATTAAAAAATTCCGTAAATCCCAAAATATACAGAAGGTATGCTAAACATAAATCGATTTTGTATCGATTACTTGGAAACGGCGCAAGTTATCGACTATCGAAAACAAACTCGTACTGCACGGGCACTAGGAGGACCTATGTTCAATTTAGCTAGCTCTTACAGGTTCAGAGCTCCTTGCGTCCATAAAGACGGACGGACGGACGGAGGGACGGATCGGCTATTGATGCTGATCAAGAATATATATCTTTATAGGGTCGGAGATGCTTGCTTCTGCCTGTTTCATACATTTGCACAAAAACATTATACCTTTATTACCCATTTTCAAAGGGTTCAGGGTATAAAAAGTCGTGACCTTGCCGTGACCATCCTGTCATGCTTGAGGCGACACGGACAAATACATGCAAAACCGTAATTCAAACTAACACCGAAACAAGAAGCTTGACCACAACCAGCGTCTCGCCAGTGGCCACTTACTCGGACGCGTTGACGGAAACTAAATTGCGATGAGAGTATGAAACTACGACACGACCAAAAGGCAGACTCACAAGAATACAGTCTCAGCCGTGTCCGTGTCCTGTTGTCCGTCAAAGTCATGAAGGGCTGGGGACGACACACGTCTCGATATAGACGGCCAGTTAAAGTTCGGGTGGAACAAGTAACAAAAATACATACAAAAACTTATACACACATATACATATACATATGCATATACATATACATATACATATACATATACATATACATATGCATATACATATACATATACATATACATATACATATACATATACATATACATATACATATACATATACATATACATATACATATACATATACATATACATATACATATACATATACATATATCATATACATATACATATACATATACATATACATATACATATACATATACATATACATATACATATACATATACATATACATATACATATACATATACATATACATATACATATACATATACATATACATATACATATACATATACATATACATATACATATACATATACATATACATATACATATACATATACATATACATATACATATACATATACATATACATATACATATACATATACATATACATATACATATACATATACATATACATATACATATACATATACATATACATATACATATACATATACATATACATATACATATACATATACATATACATATACATATACATATACATATACATATACATATACATATACATATACACATACATATACATATGCATATACATATACATATACATATACATATACATATACATATACATATACATATACATATATCATATACATATACATATACATATACATATACATATACATATACATATACATATACATATACATATACATATACATATACATATACATATACATATACATATACATATACATATACATATACATATACATATACATATACATATACATATACATATACATATACATATACATATACATAAACATATACATATACATATACATATACATATACATATACATATACATATACATATACACATACATATACATATACATATACATATACATATACATATACATATACATATACATATACATATACATATACATATACATATACATATACATATACATATACATATACATATACATATACATATACATATACATATACATATACATATACATATACATATACATATACATATACATACCTCTGGTCGAACAGCTGGACTTGGGTCTGTTATACATACTGTTTTTTCATCTATAGATCAATTATCCGGTTGTGTCCATCAGTTTGAACCTAGTTTGCATATTTATGAGTTAATTCGGGCTGGCCCATTCATTGATCAGATTAACTTTACAGCTCGCATAAATTAGAACAGTACAAAATTAAATTAGTAATGTAAAATTCGATTAGTTTATTTGAATTACTTACTACCTAACATACTCTCTATACTTGCATTCTCTTCTTTTCCATTCATCATTTATATATATAAACAAATAAATATAATACAGACAAATTCTCAAATCTAGATAACCGATTTGGAGATACCCTTTAGACAGCTAGAAATAGGTGTTTACCCAACGCACATTTCTATTTCTTTCTAGTTTCTATTGTAGATACGCATATATTAAATCATAAATTTAAATAAATATAAAATATTTGAGACAAAAAATCAAAATATCAAATTTGTCTCCAGCGCCAACGGATATTAAAAAAAAACAAGTAAGATGTTCTAGCCGGGAGCTCCCGACTAGGGGATACCCTGAGCCCTCTTGTTCCAACACCAAATGCAAAAATATATACTATTCTAGAAGCTACATGTCAAGTTTGGTGACTCTAGCGCTTATTATTTACAAAAATTGCTCAAAAATCAGGATGTCGATATAGATTTTAATCGATTACTTGCAAACGGGGAAAGTTATTGAATATCGGAAACAAACTCGATCTGCGCAGGCACTAAGAAGACCTACAGCTAAAATTCTCTAGCTCTAATAGGTTCTGAGATCCTTGCGTTCATACATACGGACGGACGGAGAGACGGACGGACTGGCAGACGGACATGGCTAGGTCGACTCGGCTGTTGATGCTGATCAAGAATATATATACTTTATGGGGTCGGAGATGCTTCCTTCTGTCTGTTACATACATTTGCACAAAAACATTATACCCTTTTTACCCATTTTCAATGGGTTCAGGGTATAAAAAATGTAGATCGACTCGACTATTTAAAAAGTTATCCGTTAAACTCGCGACCAAAATGCATAAAATATTAAAAAAAAAAAATTCAAAGCTTTTAAAGTAGAATAGAATAAAGACGAAATATTGTCAAACAAGAGTTCGCTTGTCGGGAGTGCCTGACTAGGAGATTACCCTGCACTCTGCACTGAACTCTGGAAAATGCTTTCGGGAAGTTTCTTTGTTTTTCGTCGGATATTGATAGAATTTCGGGCATCAATATGGCAAACAAATATGGCTTAATACCCTAGGACTAAGGACTATAGCTCTTTGGAGTCAGAGATGCTTCCTTCTGGGTGTAACTTACATTTGCACCAAACAGATATACCCGTTTATACCCAATTAACGAGGCATATAATGTTAATAAGGGGCCAAGAAATCTCTGAATGAAATCGTAAATTTTTGACTTAGTAGGAAGTGTAAAAGTATTTAGAATATTAGTATGTACTCTAATATTAGCATACCTTTCATACTTCTCCCCACAGGCTTGAATGTGTCTTTTCTGTTTATGTAGGCATAGGCATATGTTAATATGTAGATAAGATGTTGATGAGTATACTCGGATAACCGGTATGCGTATTCAACCTCTAGCATCGCGTCTGGACTAGAGATGGACGCTGGCCGCAACACGAACACGAGCACGAACACGAAAGACGAAAAACATACCAAGGCACGGCCCAGCCAGTCTCTCATTGTTGAGAATTAAATCTACATTTTCTAGAAATTTATTTAGATAATAAGAAAACAGATGCTTTAGAATATGATTTAACATGGCAGTTGGTTCAAACTAAAATAATTATATCTCAACTCAGCTCAACTCTGTTTCACGTTAGTTGAGAACATTTGCAGAACCAGCTGGATCATAATGGTTTTCACTCTAAGGAGTCGTGATTAGGATTTTTAAGTATCGAAGTATCGAGTATCGAGAAAAATTATACTTAATAATCTCTTATCACTTTCATATTGGTTCGAAAGACTCGTGTTTACGAATTTTAAGTATCGAAGTATCGAGTGTGTTTCTGTCTCTCAACAAATTATACCTGGTTATCAGATTATGCTCTGAATCATAATATTTTCTACTCGAAAGACTCTTGATTAGGATTTTTAAGTATCGGAAGTATCGATTGTGCTTTCTCTCTCGACAAATTATACCTGATTATCTCTAATCACTTTCATATTGGTTCCAGTTCATGCCCATCACTAAGTGTGGAGCCCCTGGCATGCTTTGTGCGCTCCCAAATAAACCAGGCGCATTTACAGACAAACATGCAACCCGTAGATCTATCTATCTGTGTATAGTCACACCTCTGTCCAGTTAGATTTTATTATAATGCGTTTGTATTCATGCGACTTCGACGTTGACTTAAAATTTCCGATTTCTGATTTCTTTCTGTTGTCTTTCCACGCTCTTTGTGTGCGTTGCCTGTGATTATTGTTATTATTATTATTATTATTATTATATGCATGTGGGCTATATATTTACCTTTTCTCAATGAATGGACCGAACCACAGCTCCAGCCTTCAATATTAACGCGTTAAACTGATCAGGTTATATTTATTGACATGCCGTTCTCATTTTCATTGACAAGAATCACCGACCATTCACGCGCGACTCGCCCCACGCATTTCTGTTGCCCCCCGTCTCTATCCACAAGTGTTAAAGAAGTTTTAGATTCTTACAAAAATGTGGCTCTTTACCCGGCGTGCGCGGCCAAGCCTTTCTGATTGACAAATATACATACATATATTTAAACAGAATTCAATGCAGCTTTTCTTGCCAAGACTCTGCTCTCAATGAATCTCAAACTGGGCTCTAGTCAACCAGTCACCTTACAACTGTAACGAAATATCAATTTATACAATTTGTGATTCGATTCGATTTTTGAGGAGGTTAATCAGTAGATAATCTGCCAAGTTTGACGACTGTAGCTTTAGAATTTAGACAGACTGCAAATATGTAAATCTAATCTGACTCGAATATTCAAGTCTTTAGAATAGCTTTAAAACAAATATTTATCCGAGTCAGTGAGATCGGCGATCATGCATATATATGCATGAAAGTAAGAAAAAGAAGAAGCCCAGCGCATCCTGGGTATCTTTTAACGGGCACTCCCGACTCTGTCTTGTTTATTATCCCCTATAAAAGCTTGTTTGGGAGACTATTTTTGTCTCGATCTGGAAATTTCGTGATCAGATTTCTTTCTTCACTTTCCAATATATTTCTGTCCCTTTTTCCGCCTCTTTTAGCTCCTAAAGATTAAAAATAAAGCTGCCACGCCCACGTCAGCTCTCATAATTTACAAAAATCAACGTTTTTCAGAGGCTCAGTTTAACTAGACACTTGCCCAATAATAAATATAAAGTATGGGCCGATCGGACAAAACTGTAATCAACGCTCACAAATTCTTTGATCTGCATTTTTTACTTAGGCAGTTTGGCTTTTGCGAAAAGTGTGTAACACGTGTCAAATTAATTATCATAAGGGTCCTACGAAATGAATTTGAATCCGAAACTTCCCCCACACCAAATCTTTGAACTGCATTTCCATCAAGCAGGAATGAATTTGAACAAAGATCTTTGAATAATGATAAACAAAAAAGTTTTCTTGCGGATGGAATTTCCCACCTCCATCTGGGGAACTGCAGTAAAAATATTGTTATAGAAAATATTATTTGTAGCATTTTCTGGTTACCGATTTAAATAATTGAAAGCAAATCCAATAATTGTAAGAAATATTGAAGGAAAATGAAGACATAGATAATTAGAAATCAACACACCTTGATATCTAGGTAGATCCCTATTGGCAATTCAAACTACAAGCCACAGTTTTATTTGAACACCTGTATTTATTTAAAACAACTAATTCACACAAACTATAATACACACACACACACACAAACACTCATACACACGACTCAGACCTAGACGATAGTGAAGCATCGATTCATATGTGAAATCTTTTCTCTATAACGAACCCCACGAATGTTTACCGATCGATTACCTTCTCGGACTTCTCGTACACCTCGTCGGCCTATGTAAATTCATTTTAAGGGTGTGGCCTCAGCTGTGGATCTATCTATCTGTTTTATTGCCGTGCACAATTATTTGGAAATGATTTGTGTAATTAAATAGTCGCTGTGACAAAGGAGGCTACAAAACTTGTTAATTAAATGAATTAACAGAACCGAGAATAATTTCAAGGGGGCGAGAGCATATAATTGACTCAGCTCTTTATAATTCCACTTAACAAACAGTAGGACTTCCAGATACCCTCGATCTCTCTTTATATAATCGCCGAAAATAGTTGGATGCAACCTTTTCTTGTTTACCCATTGAAAATTGGTCCCGATTCCAAAACCTATAAGAGCTGAACTCTTCGAATTAAACGTAGTTCCTCTCACGAGCTTGTTTTCGATTATCGATAACTTGTCCGTTTTCAAGCAGTCGATAAAAATGTATATCGATACTTTTATACCTTTTTTTAACCTACCCAATTTTGAAAATCAGAAACTGTCTAGCACATATACAAATTGACAAATCCAGAAAATAAATACGCTACAAATCATAAAACTCATTGAAATCGATATTTATCGATATTAATTTTGGAGGATTAACTAAAAAAGAAAACTGGCATATCTGTGCAATAGCCATTATGCTCAACTTTTCTTGCATTTACAAACTTCACATACTGCGATTCCATTAGCAAGTGTCAGTGGTCTTTAAATAAACAGCTAATCGGTTTGATTTGATTTACCTAGGCGCCAAAAGGTCAAATAATACGGCCTCGAAGTTGGGGCTACATTTAATGGATTTAATGCGAGATTTGGCCATTCAATTATAATTTAAAGTTACCTTGTTTAATGATACTTTCATATTTTCCATAACATTTCCATAACAATTCGATCGAAAATCGAAATAACAATGAAAACATTTTTTGCATATGAGAAAAATTTGGTTTCTTATGGGAAAAAGTACAAGCAACATACTGCTAACTCGCAAGAAATGTAAGAAATGTTGAAAGTGGAATTAGGCTATAAGACAAGCAGTTAACCAAAATTGCATTTAAAACCTCATTTAAACCCTCGAATTAAGGCATGCACTAACACTAACATATACATACATAAATATTCTCGATCTTCATCTCCAACTCGAGCTGTTTGTTTGTCTTCTTCTTGCGAACAACACGCCCATTCTGGGTGACTTCTAAATGAGCAAATCTACTCCTGCAAACATATGTATGTATATACATACATACATACACATATGTGTGTGTATGCTTATGAGAATGTATGTAAATGAATTTGTGTATACAGTAAAAGTCATGTATGCAATGAACAAAAATATATACACACACACACATTTATATATAAATATATATAAATACCTAAATGCACAGACACACATGAGAAATGTACTCATCACATACTACTTATGTATGTGTATACACACACACACATGCGCGCACACATACATAATTGCGAAGGAGTTAAAAAGGCTTGCTCGTTAGTCAAAAACGAAACGAAGCAACGACTTTGCTCTCATGTCACCTCCCTCTTCTCTCATGTCGCCTCCCTTTTATTCTTTTTTTTCGTATGCTGTGGAGGCTGGCAATACAGCTGTTGGTTGTTGAAGGAAGCTCCAGCTGTATGTGCGTGTGTGTGTGTACATACATGTGTTTGCATATGTGCAAACATAAACCACACACACACACACGCATACATATTTACAATAACGAAGAGTGTGAGCGCGCGTTTTGCCCAAAGGGGTTTTTCTTCACCTTCTGCCGTGCGGCGCGCGTGTTTTATTCATTTATATTTAAAAGCGTAAACGCAGACGCGAGTTTTCGTTCTTTTCATTCTTCTTTTGGCTTCGAGTGTCACTTTTTTCACCCAAATGAGAATGTATGCGTGCGGGGCTTTTATGTACATATGTGCATACACACATATGCACACCTATGACATGCATACATACATACTTATATTGGCACTCGCACACACACACACACACACACACACACACGCACACCCACGGCTAGGCACACTTGTATTGAATCAGTGTGTGGATGGGTTGGCTTTGGCTCCATTTTCGCTAATAAATGTATGTCTATATGTATGCACATACGTGCATATATTTACATACATACACATATATATGTACATAAAAGTATGAATCAACATACATACGAACATTTCTTAAGGGTGGAGCAAGCATCGCAATCTACCAAGCCGGGCCGGGCTCTGGTATTGACCACATTAAAATAAATAAAATGGAGGAAACTTGTGACTGATTCGCACCGTTTCTGCCAAATCAAAATTACTTTGATATTGCCTTTAACAGAATCCAAGCGGACATTAATATATAATAATGTCCCTCCGTTCACCCCAAGGTGAACAGGCCATAAAAATGAACTACTAAACTAGTTCATGATTACCGAACGGAACCAAAATGAACGACGTACATGTAAAGTATGCCGTTATTTGGTCAGTTAGAAACTCTTCGTTTTGTACAGTTATTCGATCGATTCTGAAAATAAGTTCAAGACAGATCAGACTAAACTTAAAACTTCGACCATATTATCTTTAACCCGCATTTCTCAACTAAGAGGGGCAGATTTTGAATTGTGAGGATTGTGAACTCAAGATAGTATTTAAGTTTTCCACCGTCAGAAACTGACTGTAAAACTTAGATCTATTTCACGAGCAAGGTCGGGGAATACCCGATACAAAATAACTGACAAAGTGAAGAAAATACACAATTGAAGTTATTCGCCAAAATAGAAGTCTTGACTACGTACATACGTTAATGTATATGTTTTATATACATAAACTTAAAGTTAACTAAGAATATCTTAAATCGATTTCAGAATACATACAACCAGATAACTACTTATGTTCATTCCATATCAAACATAGCTAAACTCTGTTCTTTTGAGACGCTTTTCAGTAAATCCACCCGTTCTGGGGAGAATGAGCAAAGTTTTCAATTTTCTTCGATCGGATTCAAACATTTCTTCAAAGATCTAAGTAATAAAAAACTCACAGGTTTTGAAATTTCCGCCCGCAATTGTGACTAGTTACCTGAAAACGTTTGATTTTTGTGGAAATACATAATATGAGCAGAAAACTTTGATGCCTTCGACTGATTCTTTATTGGATGGACCTTAATCTCATTTCCGAATATCTATGTAAGACATAACTTTCGACATGGAGTTCAATGTGTTACGGTTATGTTTAAGTGTCCCACGGACGGGAAATGGGCGGAAAATTGATGTCTGAAATTTGCATTAAACAACAATTGATTTATACTGTTTTTATAAGATTCAAAAAAACGTAATTTAAATATATCTCATATATCTCTTTAGGGACTAAAAAATAATAATGTCAAACAGTTTTGCCATAAGCTAAGTGAATATGAGAATTCATGTGGCTGAATTCTTTACCATGCACCACCAATTATATTGAAAATAATATTACAGAAATATTAAATTATTTAACATTAAATACATTAAACAATATCAAAACAACTCAATGGCTTTGATATTACTTTTTCACAGAATCCGAATTTCCTTTAACTTGCATATAAATATGGGTTAAAAATCATTTATTAGACATATTATTCAATCTTAATTTATATAGAGGATTATTTGTATATTATTCTTTAAATATACTATTTAATCTTAATTTAAATAGAGGACAATTTTATACACTAATAAATAGTGTAAATGTATATTTAATCTTAATTTACATAATATATGAAATATATTAATTCATCTTAGTCTATATAGAGAATCATTTGTACATTATGTATGAAATATATTATTTAATCTTAGCTTTCAGGTTATCTAACTTAAAAATATTACATTTAATAACTAACTAACTAAACAGAAAATGTGAACTTAAAGAAGACTTAAAACTAATTAGTTTTAAAGAAAGATTGCTTTAAGCTTATGTTTAATATGAGCACTATATACAGAAAAATCAAAATGCATTTTAGTTGGAAGACTGTGATAAAGTTTTAATGACCTGTTGATAGGCTCGTTACCTGCGTAATCAGTTCTATGAGACCCCACAGAAAACGGCAAATAGTATCGCAAAGACCTGCTCGGCACATTCGGAAGGGCAGTCAATAATTCCTACAATTAAATTGTTTAGAAAAAGCAACGCTAATATCACTCTTCTCTATCTTCCAGAGATGACAACTGTTGTACTCGACACGTAGCTCTGTATGGCGGTAAGGAGTCAGCAAATTTGAGGTAATGCGGATTAAACTTTAAAAACTGTTTTTGCAGTCTTTCAATTCTATTTTTGTGCACAATTGCGGATGGACTCCAAATATAAGAGGCATACTCTAATATTGACCGCACAAAGGCCGAACATAAAGATAATCTTGTGAACGGGTCTTTAAACTGGGTAGAATTGCGCCTAACAAACCCAAACATCGCATACGCCTTAGGCATAATATAGTTTATATGCTGGATGAATAAGAACTTAGAGTCGAAACTTTAATCCTAAGTCCAAAGCTTCTGATTTACGCGTACGCTTTTGCCCACTATTGGAATATGATGACAGAATACCATGAAAACATGATCTTAATCTTAATCTCTTATAGAATCTTAATTCATATAGAGAATCTTTTACATATAATTTATCAAATATATTATTTAATCATTTTCAAGAGCACAGACCACAGTAGAAAATCAAAAACAATTCAATCATTTATGATTTTTTCACTTTTATATACATTTTCTATATTAGCTATAATTTCCAGAAATCGATCTTCTTTATCTTTATCTCAATCTGTATCTTTATCTTTATCTTTATTGGGTGAATGACGCTTTAGATATTCCTAGGATATGACATTTAGATCCCAGCTCCCATATATAGTAAGAAAATAACTGCACTTTGCTTATTTTGACTGATAAATAACATTAAGAAATCTTTAAAGTAAATATACAATATATTTTATTGCAAATCTGTTGCAATAGCTGAAATTAGGACTAGATACGAAAACTTTGTCCTCGCCGGTTTCTAAGTTGATTCCCTTCTACGCCCTTCCAGAGCACGCCCCCTATATTGCTGTGTATATATAATAGATCCTCCTCCTTCTCGTCCTAATTAATCCTCGCCGATTGAATGACCAAACGGTGACTGAAGCTTCTTTTTTGCTCGACTTTTTTGTTATTTTCTTTTCTTATATTCTGATATATCTGATATCTTTTAATGTCATCAGCGTGAGGATCAGGGATAAATAGTAACAATAGCTTTTGATTAAGGTAGCTTAGCTTAGATATTTACAGTTAGCAGGTGGACTAGACCTAGGATTAGCTTACAGAAAAGGATAATGAAACTTATGTTTCCTATACGATCGAAAACAACTAACATATCTTTGCTCGGATTTACTGGAAGGCTGTTTCGCACTTCCATCCTAGGTGGAATTGGGGGTCAGCGATTTGTTGACAAAAGATTCGGGCTCAAGTTCAATTTAAAGGATTTACACATTTCGCAGTATCCAAGCATCCGCTGTGGAAAGCTCGGATCAAATATTTTTTGGGCGAAGTTTTAAGAATTCCTTTGGGAATTCCACCTGCAACTGTGGTAAAAGGGTGAAAAATGTTTGTAAGAACGATTTACGTTTACCATACGATCAAATTGAGTTTCAAAGATCTTGGTACGTTTTTCGCAAAATCAACCTCTTTCCGAAAATTTTCGTTGACTCGAATTTTGTCTTCTTAAGTCGATGGACTTCAAATTCCATTCGAAATATCTGTGAAGAGTATAATAATAAAGTTTGGGCTCAAGACAGGTTGGGCTCAAATTGTTGACAAGCCGGAAATTTGTAGCGAAAAATTAAGGATAGCGAAATATCAGGTCAGGTATTTGGGCTGACGAACCGTAAAATCTACGGAGCTTAGATATTAACTAAAACTTCCTTTTGGCTCAAAAGGTGGGCACTAAGACGGGGGCTTGGAAAATTTGACCTACGATTGGGGCAAAACAAAGTTCAAAGTTTGTATAAACAACATAAAAGACAACGCAGCCATATAATTGTGCAACGTGGTCGCACGGTCAATAGAGAAGTCGGTGGTTCAACCCGATCAGCAATTGTCAAGTACGTCAAGTAAAATATTATATAGAACATAATATATACATAATATATACATACATAATATATAGAAATATAAAATATATTTTAGAATATAAATTAGGTGGATTTTTAACAATTTAACAATAAAGTTAGAAAATAAAAGAAAGTTAGAAAATGAATCAAATTCAAACAGAACTATTTCCTTTCGTCCATTTAAGCTGAGAGTAGATGAGGGAAGGGCAATAATGAGATCCTACGGCAGCTTTTACTTAGTTTATTGATTGGCACAAGGAAGGGTCTCATTGTGTATCTAGGGTATGAATAACTAGGATATGATTTGCTGGGATTGGGAGTTGAATGGGGTTTTGGGCAGGGGAAAAAGTGCATAAGGTCAAAGTCGCGTCGGGAAATGCGAGTTATTAAAAAAAAAACACAACACAAAATATTTCAGGGGGGAATGACGGGATCTTGCAAAAATGTTGAATTCCTTTCCTCAACAACTCTCTTCCCAATCCCATCTTCAGTTTTTTAAATCGATTAATTAAAACAACAATATATTCCAAATAGGGAAATAATCAACAAGAATATGAAGGCAGGCTGCGATTTTGATTCAATGGAATTTATGTGTTTATTAAAAATATAAATTTGTACATGTTCCAACTAATCGGAGCTATGAAAGCCCCCGATGATGTGACAAAGCACAGTTCACACATAGAGAGACATAAACTGCAAGTACATACACACACACACACACACACATACATAGACCTGCACATGTGTATGCAAAGAAAGGGAATATAAAACGTACATATACATATAAAGCAAAGACGAGGAGAATAACGGGCCAAAGAGTGGGCATGCACATAAGCACACAACATCCGACGGTAGTTATAAGCAAAAATAATGAACGATGATTGTCATTGCCCGGACTACTCCCACTCCCACACGCTAGTTGCGAGCGCGAGCACAATAGGCGCTCACGTTCTCGCACGAATGAAAAGCACTTTGGTACTTTGTTTTATGGCATCTTTTGTCTCGTTCCCGCCTAATTACCACTCTGCATGCCAATAATTACCCATTACGGAACTCTCGCGCTGCTCTCGCGACGCGCTCTCTTCGGCTCTCACTCTCTCGCGCTCGCTCGCTCTCTCTCTGTCTCTCTGGCTCACAGTGCCACAGTGATTCCGGTTCTGCTCTCTTGCTTGGTCTCTAGCCGCGTTGCAGATAGAGAGAGCGAGCGAGCGAGCGAGAGTGAGAGCTGTGTGCTGCGTGCGTGCGAGACCATCGCTCTTTGGGGTGAAAAAGTATCTCAAAGACAGACAAAAAAGTCAAGATACAGATACAATTGGTAGTATGAAATCGACGGTGGAAGCGGCTAGGTTCACGTTATCGAGGTACAGCGCATAGTGCAACAGCGGATTAATCAAAATACAAATATAATAATACATCATAATCAAGCAATTAAAATGAATGCAAATTTACCTAAAACAAACAAACATGCATAGACATGCATTTGATGTACACATTCCACGTACATCACGTCCAAGCAAACTGCGCAATTTTGTTGCATATTCCGAATATTACAAATAACGCAACCATTTTTACAAATTTCGATTGATTACGATTCGAAAAAATATAACAAATTCTATTGTGATTATATGTGTTTGTGCGAAAATTGTGAAACCCAATTTGTTTTACGTTTTTTAAATGAGAGAAATACTGAGCAATAACCGAATCCGCGGCAAAATACAACTTAAAAAGTACGCTACGAATCCGAATCAAATAACTATATCGCCCGATTTACATTCGACTACTGTTAAATTACAAATTAAATTCTGTGTATTCATATCTAAACAAAATGTGACTGGATATTCGAATGTTTTAGTATATATTCTTAACATATTTTTCTCTCTACGGATTATCAGTGCATTAAGTATACAATTTAATTGTCAACCGCATAACCGTTTAACCGCATAACAACTGTCAGATCTCTTGGCATATGCTCTTGCTTTCCTTTAAGCTCCGATCTGTTCTATTTCTGTTATACTCGAAGCATAAGAACCTTTCGATTTAATATTCTGTGCTCCTGTCATTTGACCACATCAATTAGTGCAAAGCACCAATAAATAAATATATAATTTATATACGAGCTTACATACAAATATAAACATGTGCATATGTACATACATATGTGTGTACCGTAACCACGACTCACAAAAAAAAAAAAAAAAAACAAAAAAGAAAACAAACGTTGTCTATGTACAAAGTAAAAAGAGATAGCACATAATAAAATACAGCGAAAAGGCAGGCAGACAGGCAACAGAGACTCGGGGAAAATTTGTTAATTGCATTCATCACTGAGAGTTTGAACATGTGTGCGTGTGCGTGTGCGTGTGTGTGTGTGTGTGTGTGTGTGTGAGTGTATGCATATACCGAATTTAGGCAGTTAGGCAGAGTGTGAAGCAGTGCGGCTGCCAGAGCGAGAGAGAAGATGCGCGCATAAAAGGGGTGAGAGAGCATCGATGTATCAGATAGATGTGTGTGCATGTGTGTGTGTGTGCTCCTCTCAGCGAAATAATGAGGCACGTGGTCCATGGAGAAAAGTACGATGTGCAAAAAATTTGAATACGCAACCATACATACATACATATACATATGCATATCAAAGTATATGTGTGCGCGCGTGTGCGTGTGTATGAGTGTGAGTGCAAATTCATGTGCGTACATGAAAAAGAGACAACTGTCTCGCCCGTTATAACCAACTAGGAGTAAAAGTGTTGATATTAAAAATGCAAAAAGCACAAGTTGGCAAATTAAATCGGCGGGCGTATCGAGCGAGAGCCTGCACTATCTAGTCTCTCTTTCTTTCGCGCCTGCAAATTTCACTCGTATTTCATTCGTATATATATGTGTGTGTGTGTGTATAAATATGCTTATTTATTTGCATGTACATATGGGTGACTGTACGTAACTGTGATATCTTAAGGTACATAAAAAGCATATGCACACACATGCAAGTGCCGATGTAAATATTTGTGTGTGTGTGTGTGTGTGTGTGTGTACACACTTGCACTACATTTTAATTTCGTTAGGTACGCACATACATACATACATACATATGTATGTGTGTGGATATCTTACTTGAATATGGCCGATCGGAAACCCTTCCTCTCCAGTTTCACCCCCTCCCCTCCAGGCCACCCACCCGTTCAGACCAAAACCGTGCATAGCTTTTAGGAAATTAAAATTTTGTGTGCTTGGAGACTTTCCTTTTGATTTGTGATGACAAAAACTTGAAACCAAAAGACAAATAACGGCAAGAATAGCAGATATACATAAATACATATGTTTATATATTATATTATAGCTAAATGCAGTTACTTGCAAATTTCAACAGTTTTTTCGGCCGAATTGGCAACTCTGTCTGTCAACGGTTCCTTTCCTACATATGTACATAC
Organism: Drosophila littoralis; assembly: GCA_018903485.1. Classification (NCBI taxonomy): domain Eukaryota; kingdom Metazoa; phylum Arthropoda; class Insecta; order Diptera; family Drosophilidae; genus Drosophila; species Drosophila littoralis. Next base: position 1,281,440 of record JAEIGF010000234.1, on the reverse strand, counting down.
ATACCTACATTGTTGTGTGCATACATAATGCATGTATGTACATAGACAGGAATTACTGTACACTCGTTTAGGCCTGGACAGTGCCGGGCAGTGCCGGGTACTGCCGGGTCACCTGTCACTGGTCATGGCGATTACACCCTCTCACCCCCGCAGTCACCCTCTCCCCCCTCTCTCTTCCCAGTTACCCTCACCCCCTCCGCGCTCGGGCTTCTGTGCTTAATTTCGGTTTCGGTTTCGCTTTCGATATGATGTCGCGATCTCACCCTCATGTCGTGCATGCCGCGTATCCTGTGCCTGTGCCTGTGCCTGTGCCTGTCCCGATTTGATAGGTAGCGACCGGAAGTAGGTGCCAGGTATTCCTTGCGGAATACTAAAGACGCTGCAAACGAAATATTAATTGCTATTGCAAGCGAAAGGCGCCACTGTTCTTCTTCTTCACTTCTGCTATATGAATACACGTACATCACGTACATCACACACACACACCTGCACTCACGCACACACTTGCGTATGTACATATGTATCTCTGTTTATTGTTTCAGGTGCAATCCAGTTTGAACTCGTCTCGCCACACCCTCGATTTAAAGTTCCTATAATATTTAAGCTAAAATTAAAAACAGTACAAAAACTAAACGAAACTAAACAAAACTCAACTAAACTAAACTAGAACCTACATCAGCTAAATCTTAAAAAGAAATTATTACAAACACATTGCTATAAAAATGGTAAGACTCGAATACAGCGTAAACTGATTCGGATCGCCCCGAGGAAAGCTCTGATGAGACCCAAAATAAACAGATCCGTTTGCACTAGGATTCATTCAAACTAGGTAAGTGACAATGTCCTCCTCCAATTGGGCTAATTTAACATTCAGAAGAGAGCATCGATTCTTAACATAAATTGATCGATAACTTGATATATCGAAATACGGCCATGTTTCTAAAAATTCTATTCGAGCGTGTATTTTATCGGGTAATGTCCTCTTGTTGGGCTAGACAAAGCTAATTTTACATTTAGAAGTTGGTATAAATCTATAGATTTATCTATAAAACATTTGGTTAAGTTCGAAGAGAACATCGATTCTTTACATTAATTAATCGATAACTTGATGAATCGGAATACAGCCATGTTTCTATATATTCTAAGCGAATAGCGCATGTATTTTACCGGCTAATATTATTATTCTTACAATTCGGCTCACATATGTATGTCCACTTTACAAAGATGGGGTGTTTATATAAACCGATCTGAGAGATGGGATGAAATCTACTCGCAATCTCCTCCGCATTCGGACTCCTCGCCTAGCCACACAATTTGGCTGATATCCAAGCCGCGTAAAATGATCCTGCGATTTGCTTGGAATATATTTAGGGATAACCTACGTTTATTTCTGCATTGAAAGCCCAGCAGGCTTTGCTTGAGAATTTATTATTTATTTATTAAGTGCCAATCAACAAAGATAACAATTTATACAAGTGTGTACACTAATTATATAACAATAATAATTGATATAGGATTCTAGAATTTCTTGTAATTCTAGCTAATTTTGTCCCGTTTACTTTTCGCGGACGTAACTTGATCTAGATTTGTGCGAAAGGTTGATCTTTTTTTCAAAATTTGATCGATGTACTTCGAAACAATGTAAATAAAACAAGAAAGAGGCTATAGTCGGGAGCTCCCGACTAGGAAATACCCTGAACCCTCTTATTCCAACACCAACTGCAGCTCGCTTTTGCGCCGAAAACAAAACAAAAACCTATCTTAATGAAATTTTCTACAGTATATCTTATTATACCATAAAATATTTGTGTATCCCCAAAAAGTCAATGGCATTTAAATTGTGGCTTATATTGATTGGCAATACAAGTTGGGTTATTAACTTGATTTATAGCTCTGCGGTGGTAGCGGGGAGGTGGCGATAGGTCTAAAATTAAAGATACTTGATAGGAACATATCAAGTTCGGTGACTCTAGCTCTTATTATTTACGCAATTTGCTCAAAAAACAGGATGTCGATATCGATTTTTATCAATTGCTTGGGAACGGGGCAAGTTATCGAATATCGGAAACAAACTCGATCTGCGTAGGCACTAGGAGCACCTACAGCTAAAATGGCTAGATCGACTCGGCTATTGATGCTGATCAAGAATATATATACTTTATGGGGTCGGAGATGCTTCCTTCTGCCTATTACATACATTTACATTTTGCACAAAAACATTATACCCCTTTTAGCCATTTTTAATGGGTTCAGGGTATAAAAATATTATCGAAAAAGTTGGTATCTATCTTTTGACTATTTCTTTATATCCAGATATCCTTATGCCATATATCAATCTATATACATATATTAAACTGTTTGTCCTGACTGACTGACTGACTGATTGGTGATCAACGCATTATGTGATGAAGGTGCACGTTAGACGGGGTTTGTGGGAAATTCCACCCGCAAGTATGGAAAAATCGCGAAAAATGTTTGTATGAAACTTTTTTGTTTACCATCCGATCGACCTTAAACTCAATTTTAAAGATCTTTGTCCAAAAATCCATTCCTCCTTGGTGGAAATGGAGGTCAAAGATTTAAGGGGTGACGTTTCGCGCTCAACTTCATTTCCAAACATCTATATGAAATATCATTATATGAGACGTGTTTCACATATTTCGTAAAATCTAAACTCCTTCGGTGGACAGAGCATTTCAATGTTTTTTTTTGGTTAATTTTAAGTTTTGTCCGATTTGCATCAAACTTATTTTCAAAGCTCTGCATAATAATATGATGAATACGTGTTTCACTGATTTGGGAAATTCCACATGCAAAAGTGGTAAAAGGGCGGAAAACTTTTATATGAAAGTAGTACCGTCTGCTCAGTTTCAAAATCATTTTCAAAGCTTTTTGTGAACATTGATTTTATAACATACGTGCCACGGGCAAGGCCGGGCTATACCCGCTAGTACATATATATATCTATATATCTATTTATCTATATATCTATATATCTATATATCTATATATCTATATATCTATATTTCTATATATCTATATATCTATATATCCATATATATATATATATATATCTATATATGCTCGCATTTGATTTCCGTACAAAAACACATTTACCAATAGATAGTTTTTAACACATAAATAATGTGCTTATAAGAACGGATTGATGCAATATTTTTCCCTTTGTAACTAAGAGATTGTTTTGTTTCGCCTTCGACTGGACAATTTTCTTAAATAAAAGGACATTATTGTTTGTTGAAAACATACCTCTATATTCTAGAAATACTCTCAATATGAAAACATTTTTCATTTAATTGCGGCTTATTCTTATGCTGTGCTTAATATGGATTTAATCTGTGTGTCTATCTTTCAGGACAAGGATGTGGAAACTTTGCATGCGATATGCATATGTCTGAATGAAATACTTATTTGTTTTTCCAAATATCAAAAGAATACCCATTAAAATTGCGATTTATTTGGGCTCTAAAATATGGCCGACATCTTATCCCGAAGAAAATTGATTCTTGTTTCCAAGCAAATAGTCAGATTCTATTATTAGATCAGGCTTATGTAAAAAGCTTCGAGTCAGACAGTCAAATTGTTGTACAAAGTCTGGATAGCACGAATTCCTAAGAAAGAATTGGATAACCAATAAAAACAGCTTATACCTAATTTGGAAGGCCAGTTTTTTTTATAAAAATATTATATATTTCTGATTCTAATATTGCTATGCTCGCAGTATATTTAATCTCTTAAGGCAATTTACAGGGTATTTGAAAACTTAAAGAAAAAAAATGTTAATAAATAATTCAAGGTACATATTTAAATACGTCGAAAATTCGAACTTGAGGACGCTTCCACTCTCTGAAAATTTCCATAGACAACCAGACATAGATACGTAGATACATAGATACTTGTGTACATGCATATAAATTTACGTTTGCCGGTGCAAAAGAAAGCTCAAGTTAGTCGCTTGCCCCATGTCGAGACGCTGCGATAGAACGAACAAATTCGCAGCCAATTAAAAAGAGTTTTGAGCTTTGGCGCCGAAGCTAAATTACCCTTTAACACGACGATAATTAATGCCGAGCGCTAATTAGCCAATGACGAGGCAGTTGAGGTACTTGTTGTTGTTGTTGTTCTTCTTCTTCTTCTTCTTGTTGTGGAGACACTCAGTTCGGTTAGTTTCAGTTATTAAGCGACGACAATGATGATGACGTTCACAGACTTAAAGAGAGCGACTGGCTTAATACCGTTTCAGATGCACGCTCTCTTTCTGCTGCTGCTACTGCGGCTGGTGCTGCTGATGCTGGAGAGCCACAGTGCAGGCCCTAGCAAATGTGAGAGAAGAGTAAGGCAACAGTGCGGGACAACGGCAGCTCGGGTCTTGATTGGTCGTCGCTTGTCGGGCGGCCCCCATAGCGCAGCAATTCCCCATACCCATACCCATACCCATACCCTTTCCCTTACCCATCCCTCCCCCATTCGCACAAACATTGCCATCCATCGTTGCCGGTGTTGCCGCTGTCACTACATGTTCTCATGCTCATGTGTTTTGTAAGGTTTTGCCTTGCTTTGCTTTGCTTTGCTTTGCTTTGCCTACTCTACACATACATTTACACATACAGTTACTTCGGCTCTTCTCTGCTCTTCTGCTCTGCTGCTCTTCTCTGCTCTGCTGCTCTTCTCTGCTCTTCTGCTCTTCCTATCAACCCCCGTACTTGCAAAAGCTGCTGCTGCTGCTGCTGAGGCGCTCTTTGCGCGTGTGTCTTGCTGTGTTGAGTTTCATGTGCACTGCTTTTTTGATGCCCGCGAGAGTGGTAATGTGTGTGTTTGTTTGTGTATAGCAAGTTAATTGCTCCTTTCGCCCGCCTACCCGCCCACACACAGACGTCAACGACGACCCCGTCCAGTCATATGGCTGATTGTCGTCTACTCTTGTTACTGGCTGAACATCAAACTTTGTGATTCGTTATCGCCTCGAAAGGGAGGAACGCGACGGCACAGACTAATTATTAGAGCAAGCAATTAACCAACGGAATATAACTAAATGGGTACACACACACACACACATGCATGAGCATGTTTATGTGCCTGTATGTATGTAAGTATATATAGCCGCTACATTTATGTATGTGCAGACACATTTACACATACGTATGTATGTATGTAGCTGGCGTGTGTCGTGTAGCCAATTAAAACAAAGCTTTGCAGATTCCGAGGCTCTCGCAAAATGCGAAACTTTTCTGCAACCGATTCCTGTACATACATATAAATTCCGTCCTTTGTTTCTTTTCGTTATATTCCGTATCATCCAAGTGTTTTAATTGGCGCTATGGGTGTGGCCGAATCAAGAAAAATTTACATACAGCACTCCTACATATCCACACACACACACATACAAGTGTATGTATGTGTGCATGTACATATGTATGTATGTGTGCACACCAGCCTCGAGCCAGACGTCAGGCGTTTCTTACGAGAAATGAGCTCTTCCCCTCTGCTCCCCTCCCCGCCGTAACCCTCGCAGGCATGTAAATGGAAATCAACAAACAAGGAAGTGGTAGGAAAAAATCGATAAGACCGAACAACCAAATTAAAATAAAAAAAGAAAATAAAAAGAAAAACGACAAAGTAAAAAAAGCTTCTTTATACGAAAATTTTGCTGGGTGGCTGTGTGCTTTTGTGTGTGTGTGTGTGTGCATATATATGTGTTTCATATATATGTATATGTATGCAAGTATATGTACATATATTTCAATTGGAATGTTTGTATGTATGTAAATGCCATACAATTCTTGACAGACATTTGTTTCGAAAAAAAAAAGAAATTCATAGAAATACAAAATAGACGAAGGACCATTTTTTTTTCCCCAAGTGCAAAAGATGTATGTACATACATACATACATATATATGAATGTATGTGTGTGTAGGTTAATATTTCGAATCGTAATTTATTCTTATTAAAAAAGAACGTCATTTTAACATATTTATGTACATATAAGACTAGGCTGATGCTATGAATCTATGTAGATACATACATATTAATGTACATCAATTCAATGATAAAGGGTATCCTGGCATTATCTACAATATGTAAATGGGCAACATAGACAGAAGCATGAATACACATATACGTACATACATATGTATATACACGCACACATTTATACATAGCTTTGTCGGCTGCCGTAATAATAATAGCATACACGAGATGCGAAACTCCCACACACACACACACACACACACAAGGATTACAAATAAGAATAAGTATGCGTAGAAACAAAAACGGTAAGGGCAGGTGGGGGTGGGGGTGGTGTGAAGCTGGCTGATTCTAAAGTAAGATGAAAATGTGTAAGCAAAATAAGAAATCAGAGCGAAGGGAAATATAAAAAAAAACCAACTGTAACCGAAAGAAAAGAAGGAATAAGTAAACACACGCGACGCGAAGCGACTCGCGTGTAATTGTGTACTTTATGCTCCTGAGCGCGGGCTCAGGCTCGGGCTCGGGCTCGAACCCGGACTCAAGCTCATTCACCCTCGCTGTCTCTGTCCCTTTTTAGCAACAGCGACTAGCTCCTTGGCGCTCAGCAACACCAACAGCAACACCCACAATAAACTGAAACTGCGTCTGGGACGATGGTGGTGGTGGTTACGGTGACGTTGCCATAGAAGACGACGCCGCCGACGACGACGCCGCCGACGACGACGCCGCCGACGACGACGACGGCCGACAAAGGCATAACTAAATGGGTGAGAGAGAGAGACAGCGAGCTGCAAGTAGCAAGTAGCAAGTAGAAGTCGGCGCAGTCAGCGCATTATGTATAAATTATTTATTTACATTATATTTATGTCCGCACCGTTGGTCCTGTTGTGGTTGTGGATGTGAGAGGGGAACGGCGTTGGCTGTTAGGCTGCCACTTTGTCTCCTTCTTCAAAACAAAGTCCCAGCAAGCTGCTGCTGCAGCTGCTGCGGCAGCTCCCCCACAAGCCGACAAGCCGACCTGGTTGCCATGGTGGGTGTGTGCTTGAGTGTGAGTTTGAGCAATTACAAAACGCCATAAAAAAAATAAAAGGGGTAAGAATTACAAAGGCAAAATGAAAATCTGACTCCGGCCCCTCTCTCTCTCTTCGCGCGCTTGTGTTTGTGTGTGTGTGTGTGTGTTTATGCGTTTCAGTGGAGTAACTTGTTTTTGAGGCTATTATAAATGCGATATGGTTATTGCAAAAATACATACATAGCATAAGTGAGAGAGAGAGAGTAACAGAGAGAGAGAGAGAGAGTGAGTGGGAGAGGGAGTGATAGCATACAAACAAGAGCTGTGCGCTCTTGATTAAGTACATCCCGCTCTTTCATTTCATACTCCAGCACTAATTAAAAGCTTCTCTCAGTATATATGTATCTCTCTCTTTTTTTGTTTTGTTGTTGACGCTCTCACAAATCACTTGCTCTCCTCTCTCCACTCACGGCTCTCTCTAATCGCTACACACCCGCTCGCTCTCAAATGGGCGTGAGCGAGATGGGTGCATTGGGCTCGAAACTTAGTGGCAATGATTGCGCTTTACTGCTCATTGCTTTTGTTTTGTGGATGCTGATGCGGCGCTGCCGCTGCCGCTGCCACTGCTGCTGCTGCTGCTGCTGCTGCTGCTGCTGCTGCTGGTTCGGTGGCTTTTCTGTTTCGCTCGCGCTCGTTTATGACGCTTTAAGGGGTCTCTCATTACCGCTCGTTACCGTAACCCTAAACTTGATATAGAAGGAGATGTGGGGACCGGGGTACGCAGCTGGGGAAGATGACACACCAGCGCGCTGCATAGGCGTGGCTCCGATTCCGATACCGACTCAGACTGCTTGGCTGGGCTGGCTGGCTGGCTGATAAAACATGCCTACTGCATTGCTATGGACTGTCGTCGTGTCGTGTTGTTGTCAGCGACTGTTGGTGTAATTATTTGCATTTAAATTTTGGTACAGTTGCAATAACATAAATGCATACATACATACATACAAATGTATATATGTATATTCGTACGCAGATGTATCAACTCTCGTGCAGAAACACATATGCATACACACACACACACAAACACCAAGCACACATATGTACATTAAACGTACTGTGTTAGTATTTAAGCATATTATTCCCCTCACCACATTGCTTACTTACGCGCCAATCTCACCACCCACTCGACCTCACCAAACTGTCGCATACATACATACATATATACTCACATATGTACACACACACACACACACACACACACACACACACACACACACATAGAGCGCATATGTGCATATATGTAGTGTGCTGTGTGCGCTTCAGTGTGTACACACTTGCAGAGCACAGAACAAACACATGCAACAGACTGTGTGAGCGAAGCGTCGCGATGTGCGTGGAATATTCGCACACTTATGAATGTGGTTTCCTCATCGCATCTTTTGATTGGTCGTTTGTGCGCCAGCGCTCGTCTTCTGACCCCCCTCCCCCCCCAACCCCACCGCTTCCACAATTGACCTGCTGGCTGCTTTAATTAACTTTTCCATTTGCCAAACAAGCCGCACTTAATTGGTGCAGACAACTGAGCCACAACTCGGCTTCGCTCGGCTCCACCCACCTGTCCCCAGAGTCTTGCCCGATTCGTTGGCTGGCAATATTGTATATTTGTATATTTATATGGATGTAAGTTAGTAAGAAATAACATGCTATGATTAAAGGATCTTAGTAGTAGCAGTAAAATTAAATTATGCAGTTACTTATTATCTTCTTAAAGAAACACACATGCATACATACATATGTTGATAAATAACATTGGGTCGGCAGATTCCTTGGCATACACTCCTGGTCAAAATAATAGGTACATTAGCAAACAACAATTAAAATTATTTTGCGATTGCATTTGAATTCATTTTGATAAAATAAAAACAATGTCAATGCCGAAAGCTGAAACTTCAACTAAAGTTTTTTTTTTTTATAATATAGTCCAGATCTGTACATATATCTATAAAGTTTTCTGAGTAATACAAATAGACTTATTTCGAATTTCAAATTTGAATTTTATGGATTTAGATTGAATATTTGTTAGATCGAAATCAAGCTAAATGCTTGCTATTTAAATATTGCAAATTCGTGGATTTATCACAGGGAACTATAACATTGGGTTTTGGTTATTTATTACATACAAAACTGCCTAAATTTTATCAAATCGCCAAAATATACAAAAATGGTCATCTTTAATGTTCTACATTTAAAAATAATCAAATATAAATATTTAAATATTAAATATGAAACGTATGTAGCATATGTAACATATGTACGCATGTACGTATGTTACCAAACATTTGCATAACATGAAGTATGGCAACCTATGTCGAAAGTCTTCAATATGCAGGGTATCTAATATTCGGCAATACATATATAAAACTGTTTCATCTTGTTTACCTTACGTATGTGTGTGTGTGTGTGTGTGTAGCTGAAACTACGCGATTAAAAAAAAAAGAGGCAAGACCTCGGACACAATTTGTTAGTTAACAGCAGGCAATGACACGCGCGCAGACCCCTCACCCCTCGCCCCCCTCACTTGCCCGTTGCCCGTTGCCCCTTGCCTCTGTCAGTCTCGTGACTGGGTCAGGTCAAGTCTTCGTCGTGTTAGGGCAGCGATATCGCATGTTTGACCACAGTTTGTTTGTTTAGTGGCATACTTACATGCAGGTGTGCGTGTGTGTGTGTGTGTGAGTGTGTGTGTAAGTGTAAGTGTGTGAGTGTGTACGTGTTTTAGCACCTACTCCTCCTCGTAAGTGCTCACTTTTATCTTTACGGTCAATAAAGGTTTTTTTTTCCCGTCGCAATGCCTGCTTTAAAGGTAACAGCCCAGTAGGACTTGCTGGACTACCCAGACGTACTTCGCGCTGCATGCGCTTAGGAACAGTTTTTGCAACTGAACAAGAAGTGTTTTTTGGCCGTTTATAGAGCAAGAATTGTTCCTGGCAGGGAATTAAATACTGACACAACAATTTAATGATTCACTTTAATCATTATCCATTTTCATTAAGTTTTCCAATAAATTTGTTTGCCATAACCTATTGGAAATTTCACAAGTCTTCACATCATATTTGGACTTGGATGAAAATATCTGCATTTAGCAGCGGCAATTTCATGTGTTGCTAAATAGTTTAACTTACCGAAACATGTGTTTTAGTTAACATTTTGATCATAATGAAATTCCGATTGTATGAATGTCGCATGAGAAATTCATTCATTCGTTCATTCACACACACACACACACACGCACACGCCGACTGCCCTCACACAACACTCGCACACGTTAATGCGTATAAAAATACCAATGCATATAAACACACATTCATTCATATGGCCGCGTGTACATATGTATGAATATGCCGTTCATCTTGTTGAATGTGTGCGTGTGTGTGTGTGTGTCGAACGAGCGTCAGCTGTCGATTTTATCTAATTTCAGGCTCGATTTTTAAAGGAAACAAGAAACTTCTTTGTATCAGCTGTGAGAGAGATCGAGTGAAGAGAGGGAGAGAACGTAATCAAATTATAAACAGCAAATTGGTAGGTTCTAAGGCGAGTTATCCGACTAGTAGATACCATGTGACCAGCTCTGATGCTCACAGTTTGTTGTGTTGCTGATATATATGTACATATGTATAGATAGGATTATTTTGATATATCACTCCACTGCAAATAATGTTTAAGGATCGTAAAAATATTAGATATGTGCGACTATTAAGGAACACAATTTTTTCTTCACATTCCTGAATTGAATACATAAAACAGGGTTGATTTTGATTTATTTTTTCGCCAAACGGATTCACCTGGAATTCACCTGTTGTTCACATATTTAGGGATCATTCGGCATAAATCTTTTTTATTTATTCAGAAACTATTTATTTCTTATAACTTCCACGAAGAGGCTTTGTTGTCCCAGCAGGAGGGGGAGGAGAAGTGCTTGGGCTCATCATCTAGGATATATTCACAATAAACTATTCGCAGTATTTCTTTTTATACCCTGAACCCATTAAAATGGCTAAAAGGGCTATAATGTTTTTGTGCAAAATGCAAATGTATGTAACAGGCAGAAGGAAGCATCTCCGAACCCATAAAGTATATATATTTTTGATCAGCATCAATAGCCGAGTCGATCTAGCCATGTCCGTCTGTCTGTCCGTCCGTCTGTCCGTATGTATGAACGCAAGGATGAAATTTTAGATGTAGGTGCTCCTAGTTCCTACGCAGATCGAGTTTGTTTCCGATAATCGATAACTTACTCCGTTTCCAAATAATCGATAAAAATCGATATCGACATCCTGTTTTTTGAGCAAATTGGGTAAATAATAAGAGCTAGAGTCACCAACCATGATATGTTGCTTCTAGAATATTATATATATATCAAGTATCTTTCATTTTATTCCTATCGCCACCTCCCCGCTACCACCTTAAAGAGGGTTCAGGGTATTCCCTAGTCGGGAGCTCCCGACTAGAACCTCTTACTTGTTTTTTTTTTTTGTGTTTTCCCATGCAAAAACATAATCTCCCTAACATTATTTACAGCTGATTTTGCAGCCGCGAAGCAGGCATAAAAGCGAAAACAAATTAAAGTGCCGTTATAAACCTGGCACAGTGGGTCGCAAAACATTGCACACACACACACACACATTTAGATATATATACATATAGTTATCTACTCTTAAGCAAAAACGCAGGGACTAATAAACAGAAGGAGATGAAAAGTCACTCTGAGCTTTTTTACCGTTCCAAAACTCAAGCAAGGTACATTAGGTTGCAAATACAAAAAATGAAGCTCATTTGCCATGGGAAGCAATGTATATACATATATTATATATATTATATATATTATATTATATTTATGTAAAAACAAAGAGATAAAATGATACAAACGAAAAAGTATTTCAAGTCCAAAACAAATTAAAACAGTTAAGATTGGCGCGCCTCTGCAGAAAGAGTTATTCTCTTGCACAGTCCGTACACACACACATGTATATATGTACATATATACATACATATATACATGTATATATATGTATATATATATGTATAAATGTATATATATGTATATATATATGTATACATGTATATATATGTATGTGCGAGTTGGCGAGCCAATGGCAAGCAGCGGGCATTAATTAGTCGCTGCCAGCAGCCACCCTCGATGCGAATGTTGGGGTTTAATTGGCAATGCTGGATGATGCGCCGGAACAGGGGTGGGAGGAAGAGGAGGAGGGACGGAGTTGGAGGTGGAGGTGGAGGCGGAGGACGCACTAAGCTAAGGAGTTGTCGTAGCAGCAGCCTTGCCATTGGCCAGCACCAGCAGCAACGGTGGGGACGGGCGGGCATTCGGTTCACCGTATTGTTTCAGTTTGCTTTTGCTTTTGCTTTGGCTGATAATGAGCCAATGACTCAAGAGTCGCCGTCATTGTCATTCCACATTGATACGTACATGACTGGGTTACATCCACAATCTCTGTACATAAAAAAAGATAACCCTATAAGCTAGAGATGTCATTGAAATATCGAACAATAACTGCGTCTATAGGAACAATCAGTTGGAAAATAACACTTCCGAGATTTTAGTATCCTGCATGGGTATTCAAGAAGCTCCTTAATCTGTCTCCCCGAACAGGCTAACCGTATTAGAGGGTATTACAATTTTGTCACGAAATGTGTTACGCATAGAAAAAATCATCTCCGAACCCAAACTGTATATATGTATGTATACATATTCATCATCAGCATCAACAGCCAACTTTATAGAGCCTTCAGTCTGTCTGCCTGTCTGGTTCTATGCGAAGGCTATCTCATCTTGAAACTTAGCATATTCCGTCCTTCAGCCATACAGTAAATATGTCGGACCACTATATTTATATAGCTGCAATATCGGTCGAAAAGTAGCGTCTTCCATGGCAAAATGTTCTGTTGTTTTCCCTGATACTTTTACATATTCTCATATGGTATATCAGCACAAGGCAAATGTCTGCAAGTATAAGAGATATCCTTACTTTCTCATCACTCTATTTGATTTATTTTCTAAATAATTAAAATTATACACTTCCTTCTGTTTCTTCATTTATATTGTCCTTCTCAAACAAAAGTAAAAACCTTTGATCTTTGATCTTAAGTGTAAAAAAACACCCCTTTAGTCCTTAGGTTGCATTGAGCAGCACTTTTGACTGTTTTTTTTATTTTGTTCTAAGACAATATTTTCCGTAAGCAAATTAACAAAGTGTTTCACACAACTGTAATTCACGATTTTTCCACACTTGCGGGTGGAAGTTCCCAACACCAAGTCTTAAGTTAAAAAGTTACTTCAGCAAAAACTTTGGGTTATGCGCTTATCACCAATTGGTCAGTCAGTCAGTCAGTCAGCCAGCCAGCCAGTTAATCAGTTTGTCAATCAGTCAGCCAGTCAGCCAGTCAGCCAGTCAGTCAGTCAGCCAGTCAGTCAGTCAGCCAGTCAGTCAGTCAGTCAGTCAGTCAGTCAGTCATTAGATTTAAGCGCATGCGGGCGCGTTACTTCAACATATTCAGGTGCACGGAATCGTGCGTTCAGATTTAAGACTGTTTCTATACATATTCAGGTACAGGAACAGACTAATGGGAATTGTTCATGCACATTGTAATTACAAATGAAATTAACGTAATTAAATACCTGCGCAACGAATGCTATAAGAAGAGGAGACTATGAGAACTGGGCTAACGCACATACATACATGCATACATGTGTAAAAACATTTACATTTGTGTGTGTGTATTTACAAGACGGCGAAAAGCCTCAAGAGATATACATAAACATATGTAACATATATGTATATGGTCCAATCATAAGTGCCCTACTAGTTGGATACCCTGTAGGAAGAATATGAGGAAAAACATTCGACGGAAATACACACACACACACACGCAGTTAAAGTTCTTTTGTTGTGACATTTCAGGTAACCAGAATATAAATATGATACACACACAAACACACACACACACACACACACACACACACAACACACACACACACACACACATCTACAACAACAGGACATGCTGCAGCCGCTGCTAAAGTCAGGTTCTTTTCATGACAAGAGACAAGAAGATGACAAGACAATTATTTGCCAGTTGATAAAACCTTTTCTGCCAAAGTGAGATTTTCACATGTATTGGAATAAAAAGGAAGCAGGATGTAAACGTGAACCTCTCTCTGTTGTATACCTTCCACCTGTTAAAATGGGTTAAAGGGTATTTTGGCAGAAGTAGGGTTACATGAAGTGCATACATATATTCTTGATCAGATCTTGCCCGGCGCAGGGCTCGAGGTATCTGCAGTCGGATAATCCATGCCAATAGTATCCTTTTAGTAGTTCTTGGGGACTTTAATCTTCCTGTTGTCGAGTGGTCATCGCCATCAGACTCAAACTTTCTGTTGCCGTCATCGTCAAACGAATTTATTGATGGTCTACATGAAATGTCCTTACGGCAGGTTAATCGTGTGCGCAATTCAAGAAACAGATCTCTTGCAAGTCGACTGGTCCCAACTGTACAATTGTGCAGACATTGATGTTGCCTTGAAACTTTTTTATGACACCTTGTACTCGATTTTCGATGTCTGCGTTCCTCTTGATCACCCAGCGAGGCCTGATAGGCCTCCCTGGTTCTCAAATGAACTGATGAGGTTAAAAAACGTGAAGTCGAGGTGTTATAAAAAGTTTAAGAAATCGGGAAATCACTCTGATTTCTCCCGCTATGCAGTTGCCCGATCTAATTTTTCCACCCAAAATTCCATCTGCTATAAGAATTACCTTCGGCGTTGTCACCTTCAATTTTCACATAATCCTAAGCAATTTTTTAACTTTGTCAATTCTAAACGAAAGACATATACTTTGCCTTCTTCGGTTAAGTTTGCAGATGAGAGCGCAAACACTGATCCAGGCATAGCCGATCTGTTCGCAAACTTTTTTCAAACTACCTACTCCTCCTCTAGGTATAATAAAAATCAGCCTTATCCTTATCAGTTACAGAGGTCAAACTGCATCTTTAATCCCATTATTAACGAAAGTTCGCTTCTTAGCGACCTTAACACTATCAAGCTGGTTTACTCACCGGGCCCTGATGGTGTTCCTGCCTGCGTGCTTAGATACTGCGCTGCAGCATTATGTAAACCTGTTTTAAAACTTTTTGAATTGTCCGTTAACACTTCATCTTTTCCGACCATTTGGAAGGAATCATACATTATCCCTCTCCATAAGAAAGGGAGCAAGTCCGATGTCGAAAACTATAGAGGTATTTCCAAATTATCCGCTATACCTAAAGCTTTTGAGAGAATTATAACATCTCAACTGCAGCATTTATGTAGTTCTATTATTTCACCTTCCCAGCATGGGTTCGTGAAGCGCAGATCTACAACCACTAACCTTCTTGAGTTTACTTCGTTTGTAATTGATGGGTTTAAAAAAAGAAAGCAGACTGACGTCATCTATACTGATTTCAGTAAGGCTTTCGACTCTGTCAACCATTCCTTGCATTCCTTCATAAATTAAGCCTTCTCGGCTTCCCAGTCAATCTTTTGAACTGGATTTCAGAGTATTTGCGTGACAGAACCCAAAAGGTTCTGGTGACTTCCGGTGTTCCTCAAGGTAGTCATCTTGGCCCGCTACTCTTTACTCTTTTCATCAATGACCTTCCCTCGATACTGTCTCACTCTCGAGTATTAATGTATGCTGATGATGTAAAATTATGCCTTGCATATAAGGATATGGCATCATGTTATCTCTTACAAGCGGACATTGATGCGTTTCAGGCTTGGTGCCTAGCCAACCTGTTAAACTTAAACTGCTCTAAATGTAAGGTAATCACCTTCTATAGAAGCCCTCCTCAATTGGTTTCTTACATCCTTGATAGTATACCGCTCGAGCGTGTTAATAGTACTTCTGATGAAGTTAATGATCTAGGTGTCATCCTCGATCATAAACTTAAATTCGACTCTCATGTTAATACCGTGGTCAATAAGGCCAGAATAGTTATGGGTTTCATCAAGCGATGGTCGAAGGAGTTTGACAATCCGTACACGACAAAAACACTTTATATATCTTTGGTACGACCTATTCTTGAGTATGCCTCATGTATCTGGTCACCACAATATGCTACCCATCAGGACAGAATTGAATCCGTTCAGAAACAATTCTTGTTGTTTGCCCTCAGTGGTTTAAATTGGGATCCTCGTGTGCGGTTACCGTCATACTCCAGTAGACTTCTGATGATTAACCTTCCTTCTTTAATTAATCGTAGAACCATGCTGGGTGTAATATTTATTCATAAATTAACGTAATTTTGTACCTTTATCGCTTCAATTTTGCTCAACTAATTATGCCTTGCATGAACCGTTCAGGGTTCTCTGTGATAACTATAACAAGCATTACAGAGTATTCTGCTCGGAAGCTTCTCTTCCTCGTATAAAGTCTTCTATTCTAAACTATTTAGCAAGTAGGTAGCCCTATTTTTATTTGTAATTGTATTTGTACATAAAATTTTTTTTTTTTAATTTACTTTGCATTTCGTGTCGTACGTTACACGACTGCGCCCCTCGGTCGGTTGGGCGGGAGGTGGGATGCAGTACGTTGCATCGGGATTCGCGTTTAAAAAAAAAAACAAGAAAAAAAGCTATCTCCGAGCCCATAAAGTATATAAATTCTAGATATACATATATAATGAGATAATGAGATACTATTAACGAGCCAAATTTGATCAAGATCAAACTTCTATATTATATTTTATATAGCTCCATAAGAAGAATCTCTCGAAGAATGACTTTTTGAATGAAACAATATTCTGTTTTGCAAGATATTTGCATTTACGAGCTTCATATATCTATCTACCGTATAGGTATATCTAACTATATACTATATATATATATATATACTATATACTATATATATATATCTATCTAGATATCTATATATATATGACTATCTATCAAAAAGTCTATCTATCTACCGAAAGTATGTTTACTTTTTTGGTTAGCAATTTGGGCAAAGTTCAGGGCTTAAAACTGTCATGTCAAATGTTTGTGTATTTATCGAATATTGCGAATATATCGAATATTGCGAATATATATCGATAACCGTACTCTAATATATTGGGCTCTGCATTGGCATTCATCAATATTAAGAGAATGGAATGAGTTATCGGGAGAACTTGGTCTGCCCTTTAGAAAATTGTTATTTCAAAGGGCTCGGCTTTGCCTGATCCTCTTGTCGAGAGTGAACGACTTGCAGTTACTCCGTATTTAGTTTCGAAACTTAAATTCGAAGATTGTTTCATGTGAATTGAAATATGCTTGGTATCCAAAGTGTATGCCTTTATTATACCCTATAACAATAAATTTCAAAGGTTACAGGGTATCACATTAAATTTGCTTCCGCTTACAGCAATTAGTATGTATGAGTGTATTGGGCTGCTCTCCCAAGTGAAAGAGGAAGATGATAATAACCCGCCAATTGTATGATAATTTTTCTTCTAATTATCCCAAAGCTATTACCAAATTAAATTGCGCTGCTCATAGAAAATTTAATTTTAACAAATTTGTGAATCATTATTTTTGTGTGTGTTTTATGCTTGTGCATAGCATACATACAATTTATTTTACGAACCTACATATAGTAATAACAGGTAAGAGGCTCTAGTCGGGAGTTCCCGACGAGCGGATACCCTGAGCCCTCTTCTACCAACAACTAATGCAATATAAGCAAAAGTTTCCTTAAATAACTTTTGTGCTTCTTAACCGACCTTGATGAAATTTTGAAAATTTGATCCTATTGTGCTATAGAAAATATATATATTCTCAAAGAAACAATTGCGTCAAATTGGTTGGTAGTTCAAATAGGCATATTTATTTGATTTATAGCTATGTAAAATGAAAGATACTTGATATATTTGTACTATTCTAGGAGCTGCATGTCAAATTTGCCGATTCTAGCTCTCAAAACTTAAGAGATTTGCTCAAAAAACATTAACTCGATATCAATTCTTATCGATTACTTGGAAACGGGGCAAGTTATAGACTATCGGAAACCACTAGGAAGACCCATGTTTTTCAAGTATCTAGCTCCTTTAGGTTCTGAGATCCTTGCGTTCATACTTACGGACGGACGGACGAACAGACGTGACTAGATCGACTCGGCTGATCAAGAATATATGTATACCCTTTATGGGGTCGAAGATGCTTCCTTCTGCCTGTTACATACATTTGCACAAATACATGATACCATTTTTAGCCAATTTTAATGGGTTCAAGGTTTAAATTACATACTTTCCGTCTAGGCTTTAGCATAAGTATGCACATATGCAAATAAATGTGCAGAACACTTTCATTGTGCACATACATACATACATACAAAAGAATGTACATATGTACATACATACATACATACATGCATACATGCATACACACATACATACATACATCTATCTAAGCTTCTTCAGTAATAATCTGTTTTAATTATGAGTGAAAAGGCGTCTCGACAACATCCGCTGCGATTGCCTCTTATTGTTCAAATTGCTTTCCGAGTCATCTTCGTCGAAATACAGTTTCGAGTCACCCGCAATCACACCTCTCTCACACACACATACACACACACACACACACTCGCTCGCACACTCATACACACAAAGGCCCAACAGGCACACGCACTGTTTTGTCGTAGAAATTGAACACACACACACACACAGAGAGGCAGGGCCAGGCTTGTAGAGTGAAAAACAAGTTTGTGACGAAGAAGAAAACGACAAGAGAGCAAATGGGAAACAAAAGATAATTATTATTAAGACTCTTTCCACTTAAAATTTGTATAAAAGGTTCAACTACAGCGCTAACAGTTATTACGAGTAATCACCGCCTGCGATACACCTGATGAAATAGTTATGAATTTATGTATATATGCGCACATAAATAGCACAGAATACATACATATGTACATACATACATATGTATCTACACACGAATATATTTGGCTGCAAGTGACAATTCGACAAGACAAGACAAGCCTAATTCAGCTACACATTGGCTATATTCAGAGGTTGATTGCAAGTGAAATTCTGGCTATTTATACCCTGAATCCATCGAAAAGGGAAAATAGGTAAAAGGGTAATAATTGTCCTCCTAGTGTTGTATTATCAATGAAATCGATAAGAATCGATATCAAAATCTATCGGACTATTATCGGACATATTTATGAGCTTATAGAAACTAGAGTATATACATATACATATGTGTATATCTATTTATACCCTGAATTCATCGTAAAAGGGTAATATAATTGTTCTCCTAGTGTTGTACAATACGAGTCGTTTTAAATAATCGATGAAATCGATAAGATTCGATATCGAAACCCGGCTTATCGAGCATATTCATGAGCTTATAGGAACTAGATATATTTGCAATTTATTATAACCCACAATCCATCGAAAAGGGGAAATAGGTAAAAGGGTAATAATGGTCCTCCTAGTGTTGTAAAGTACCAACTGTTTTAAATAATCGATTATATCGATTAGGATTGATATCGAAATCTGAACTTATAGGAACTAGAGTATATTATAGAGAGAGTAAAGTTTTGTAAATCTAGTGTGAGGCTAAAAGAAGAAGCACAGTCGCTATGGAAGCTGCTCACAAAGAAGCTAGGTATCTTAGGGTCGGGCATACCCGACTAGGGCAGTCTTAGCTGATTTCCTCTGAGGTCGCAATAGTTGGCGAGTTATATTATATTTTGTCATTTGTTGCGTACAGCTGAAGGCATCCAAAATATATGTTATCTGGGCTTCAATTTAAAAAATCACCCAGGTACAAACATATTTTCTATGATGGGCATAGAAATGAAGGAATGAAGTCATCAATAATAACCAATACACACAAGCTGTACGAGTAAATATCAACATCAGCGCGTTTATTTGCGCCCAATCAATCAACTTCCTTCAAGACTGGCACCCCACTTTATCGCATCCCAGGACAATGCCCAAGTTTAAGGATATACATTGTATGTGTACATATATATGGCATAAATAGTTTACATACAGACATACATTCAGACACATTTTCGTCTTTGCAGCCATTCAATTTCCTACTTCAAGTCAGTTTTTATTTTATAAGAATCGCATATTCAATTCTTATTATTATTTTATTTCTCTCTCTCTTTCTCTTTCTCTTTCTCTTTCTCTTTCTCTTTCTCTTTCTCTCTCTCTCTCTTGTTCTCTCTCTCTGTGTCTCTCTTTCTTTCTCACTCTCTCTCTCTCTCTCTCTCTCTCTCTCTCTCTCCCGTTATTACAAGGAATATGCCGAATATGCTCGAAGCAGAGCCTGGACAGATTCACGAGGCAAACCCTAAGGTGACCATATGGCAATTGGTGAACCGTGAACGGAACCAGTATTTATTTATATAAACATATGCATATGTATATATTTATTTATTTCTTAACAACGGCGAATCCCAATCCGAACTATATACAATCAGAAATATTTTCTTTATACACTTGGAAACATGTGACAAATGTGTTCGAAGCAAAAGAAAAAAACGGGTTCACGAAGCGAACCCTAAGGTTACATTTGGTTCCGACCATGAACGGAACCAGTTCATATTGTTAATTTGTTCGCAGCCATGAAATCTTCAAATTTGGTTCCAACCAATGAACAGAACCAGTTCATATTGTTATTTTGTTCGCAGCCATAAAATCTTCAATTCTCTAATTCAATCGTTCTACATTTGTCGCTGCTCTGCGAAGCACCTCTACAGATACACACACAAGCAGGCATAAAAAATAAATGTATACATATGTATGTGTGTGTGTGTGTGTGTGTACGTGATTTGGTGGCCGGTTGATTGGCGCGCGGCGCTGTTTCGTGCATTTGAAATAGTTCAACACCTCTTTGTGCGACACGAATTATGTCGTTTGCCAGTTTTTGGGCAATGAACTTTTTCAGTTTTTAATGCTTAACATGATCATGCGCAAACGGATTCCGGCAAAATGCCGCGCCACATACAAACAAACATATCTCTATGTATATGTTTATGTATGTGTGTGCGTGTGTGTGTGTGTGCATGGACGTACATGTTATTTGGTCGCAAATTATTGCGCGCTCGATTTCTGCGGTTGCCATACACACACACGCACCTACGCACACACATACATACATACATACTTATATGCACACAGCAAGCATACAAATACGTACATACATATGTATGTATTAATAGAGCCAATTACGTGAACGCAATATTTAATTACTGCTCGATAAAAAAAAAATGAAAGAAAAGAAGCGGAGCTGAGAAGGGTTAAATAAATAAAGTGGCAATAAAAAGGAAAAACGGCGACGCAGCAATGGAAGGTCGAAGTGTACACACTCTGTAATGTATATGTATGTGTGTGCATGTGTATATGTATATGTATGTGTATGTACATTTATGTACAGTGCACTTTCGAGGGGAAGCGGGTGGAGGGGGGGGGTGACCATCGGGAAATTTTGTGTGCGGAAAAATGAGTAAAATAAATAAAATAAATAAATGTCCGTCTAAAGAAGGGAATATAAGAGCCGCCAGATTTATACAGTTATTCTTCTTAATCTAAGATTGAATAATCATGTAGATAAATAATACTTTTACACAGAATATTCATTTTTTTGATTATCTAAAATACTTTAGCCAAATAATATATGTATATAAATGAATACACAAATAATAAATAAAAATACTATATATACAAATAAATAAATGCATATATAAATAAGAATAATATTATAAATAATAAATAATGGCATAATAAAATACTTAAACAAATCTCAAAATATTCAGAAAAGATTTCTTTGTTAAAATAGTTGTAATTATTTTTATTTTTAATAAGATTAATATGATAATTATTGAATTTTCATCAAGTGCGATATTATTCACAATTCATATTTCACTTTTATTCTTATTAATCTAAGATGGAAGAATAATTACGTATATTTTCATGATCCACAAATCTCAAAAGTTTCCGTATAGATTTGATAGATAAGAATAAGAGAGAGCGTCCGGCTAATGGGGCGTCCGTTCCAGCTAGGACGTAAAATCGTGTATAAAAGTTAAATAGATAAGAAGAAATCATATTAGTTACATACTTGGAGCTATGCAGACCAGCAGGTACTGCTCGAAATAACACAAATTGAATTAAAAACAGGGTATACAAAAAAAAAAAACGAAAAGATTAGAAGAGTAACGTCCAGGTCTGGCAAGCCTTATGGCCGAGCTATTAGATCCTTCGGCTAGTGTATAAGAGCCCAAACTAATTTCGTTTAATAACACATAATTAGAAACAAGCTTGTAGCTTCGAGCTCGTAGCTTGTGGCCCTGGGTGTATCTCGGTATCTGTAGTCCCAGAACCCAGATCCGTGATTCAAGTGGTAATCATATGTCTGAGTCTCAATTTCTGCCGTGTCTGTCTGCCCCGTTACCTGCCTAATTACAGACGAATTATAACATTATAACGCAGCTGACATAATGCGAGGCAACTTATTCTTCTTCTTCTCTGAGTGTGAGTGTGTGTGTATGTTGTGCTTCGTGCTTTATTCCGAAATTCTGTACTCATTTGTAATCTGACAATTCAGCAAATCAAGCTTATTATATATGTATGTACATCTGGGTATTCATAATTGAATTTTTCAAGAAGAACGATCGGAAGGGAACTTGAGAAATATCTAAGCTTCCAAATTTCTCTTATGTTTATATTCACAGTTTAACTCAACAACTTCTTCATTTCTTTCAGTGCACACAATGTTGTGATGGGGTGAATGCATCACCTATTTTAATTGGTAAGTTTAACTAATCCCAAAAGATTTAAGTCCAACGAAAGCACCATGTGCAATTATAAATATACAGGGTATCATTGAGCTAAGCCATGCTATCTTTTAGGCATGGCTCCATTTAACCGGAGGTCATCGATAACTGAATCCATTTTCAAGCAAGCGTTTAATGTCGATCATCTTTCTAGAGCTAGCGTATCTATTTTTGGCATTTAGCTAGCGGCATATTACATAGATCACAATAAAATGTATACTGCAGACATTTTTAAGATCGGTTGAGAAAAACAGAAGTTATTAACAAAAAAGTTAAAAAGAAAAATCCACGTGGAAATTAGCGCAAGGCGCAAGAATTTCTTTACATTCAATACATTTACATTACATTACATTCACATAACATTTCATACATTTACATGCGTGTGTTATCTTTTTCAATTCTGTAAAGGCGATGGCAAGTAGATCGCACGGTTGAAGTGGTTGCGAGTTCGAGACCCTGGCAAAGGGAGCAAAATTTTTATATTTTAAAATTATTTTTAATGCGTTCATCTATTAAATGGTTAAAAAAGTGTTTCATCTGGTATTGGCAGAGGAAGGTTCAGTGCATCGCCTATTTTGGTTTCTTAGCTTAATACTGAATACACAATTGTGCTTTACTACTTATATTTTTACTACTTCTACTTATTATAATATTAACTACTACTTATGCTATTATACTACTAATACTACTCTCGCAATATGTACTAGTGTTCTACTGCTATTATTGCTACAACTTCTTCTACTACTATTAGTATTACATTACACTTCTACTACTACTATTAGCATTACACTTCTACTACTTCTACTACTTTTCTAATACTACGACTACTTTTACTACTATTACTACTACTTCTTCTACTACTATTAGTATTACAACTACTTATACTACTATTAGTATTAAAACTGCTACTACTTCTACTACTATTAGTATACTACGACTACTTCTACTACTATAAGTATACTACGACTTCTTCTACTACTATTAGTATACTACGACTACTTTTACTACTATAAGTATACTACGACTACTTCTACTACTATTAGTATACTACGACTACTTGTACTACTATTACTACTACTTCTTCTACTACTTTTAGTATTACTACTACTTCTACTACAATAAATATTAAAACTACTACTACTTTTACTACTATTAATATTACTAATACTACTATTATTTCTAATACTATTAGTATTCCTACTATAGGTAGTGCGGGTTTCTTTGACCAATCTCGAGCTCTGTCAGGTGCTAGTTAAATGAAACTCTCGATCCTGCAGACTCCATTATTTCTAATTTCTAAAATTTAGGAAATTCTTGCAAAATTGTTTGCAAAATTAATTTGTGGGGCGTGTGAGAATTGAAATAAATGGAATTGGATAAGATCAAAAATGCAAGTTCCAATCTGAGGCCGATTGATAAACTGATCTCACTTCAGCTCCGACATCTGTTTGTGTTAATACATTAACGTTTGTATATGGGCTCGTAGTTGACAACGAACGAGAATCTTGCCTCGCCACGGCCTGCCTATTGTTGTCATTGTTGCCATATAATTCCCCCCTGTCCCTGTCCTCCTGTAGATGGTTGCCAGACTGAGCGTGGTTTGCTGCGCTCTGTCTGCTCAGCTCTGCTCTGTCTATCATCTTGGCCTCGCCATTTACCCCCTCGGCCCGCTGCAGGCTCATCTTGAACCGAACCGCATTGTGTGTATGTTGGAAACCAACAGCACCCGTTTCTCAGAACAGGAGGCAAAAGAAAACAATTCATACAATACAATATATATGTATGTATGTATGTATTTATTTCCTTTATTTATTCTTTTTTTTTTTTGTTTTTTTTGTCTTTGTTTTTGTCCTTTCTGCATTGTGTCCATATATATTTATAGTGCATTAATTCGTTTTATTATTACTTTTTACTCTTACTCTTCCTACTTATCGTTTTCCTCCTGCTCCTCCTCCTCCGCTTCTTCCTATTTTGTTAGTCCTCATTGTGTGCAGAGCTCGCTTATGAATTTATGGATTCAAATGTGGCTCTCCCTTGGCAGTTTTTGTTGTTGCTCTTGTTGTTGTTGTTGCTTTCTGCTGCAGCGCGTCTTAAGTCCCAAGAATAGGGACGATGTAAACACATACCTTTGTGGGTGTCTGTGTGTGTTCGTGTGTCTGAGTCTTTGGTGTGCGTGTACCTTCAATCTGGCACCGGCTATTCATTGCAAATAGAGGGCGATTGTAACAGCAAACATGGCATGAATCTTTATATGTACATATGTATGTATATACATACATATATATATATATGTTAACGTGTATGTGTGCGCATTATTATGTGTAGCTTATGCCATAATCAGTCGCAGCGGTAGCCTTATGAATGTATGCATGTATGTATGCATGTATGTATGCAAGCATGCATGTATGTTTATGTGTTTGTAGGTTTGTAGGAACAAACATGCTCACATACTTACTCTCTAGCTGACACTAGGCTGTTGTTGGAACAAGTTATATTTATAGCTTAATGTATTAAATCAAATAAATTGTAATAAAACTTCTTAAAAAAAAACAAGTAATAGGTTCTAGTCGGGAGCTCCCGACTAGGGAATATTCTGAACCCTCTTTGAGGTGTTAGCGGGGAGGTGGCGATAGGTATAAAATGAAAGATACTTGACATATGTATATATAATATTCTAGAAGCAACATATCATGTTTGGTGACACTAGCTATTATTATTTACTCAATTTGCTCAAAAAACAGGATGTCGATATCGATTCCGATTGCTTGGAAACTGATTAAGTTATCGATTATCGGAAACAAACTCGATCTGCGTAGGAACTAGGAGAACCTACAGCTAAAAGTTCAAGTCTCTAGCTCTTATAGGTTTCTCAGATCCTTGCGTTCATACATACGGACGGACGGACAGACAGACGGACATGGCTATTGATGCTGATCAAGAATATATATACTTTATGGGGTCGGAAATGCTTCCTTCTGCCTGTTACATACATTTACATTTTGCACAAAAACATTATACCCCTTTTGGCCATTTTTAATGGGTTCAGGGTATAAAAATAATAATAAATAAATAAATAAAGGGAAGGAATAGGGGTATGTAAATATATGGTAAAGGTGGAGAGCATTTGAGAGAGACTGAGAAACTGTAAGAGCTGGAGACTTCACGTTGGGAATGATGAAATATATTTATACTCATCCAAGAGGAAGCTCACTTCGATCTGCTTTTAGGAATATCTAATCACACTTGCCATCCTACGCACTGAAAAGGTCGAAAACAAAATTATTCCAAAAGCTATTCGGAAATCAATTTGCATTAGTGCCAACAGTGGGAGAGGAGATACCCTAAGAGTACAGAGCGGAGCTGCCCAGCTACTTCTAAACACGCATAATGCAGTCTATATCGAAGCGCAAGGTTCTGCCCTTAGTTGCTTCTTTTTTTGTTGTTTTTAGTTCCATAATATGCATATCGCATGGGCTAAAAATTCTTATATTTGCCCGTTAGCGTACATTAACGCAAAAGCAATGCACCCTTTTTTCTCAATGGGTGCTGGGTATAATAAATGCGTGAAGGGTAACTGATAGTCGTAGAAGTACGTCTGTAAATATGTACTTAGGTATGCACACGCATAATTATCTGCACATGCACAAACTCTGTTTGAACGTGCACACATACATACATACTTACATACATACATACACACAAACAAGGGACGCGGTATTTTTTGGAAGCCTCAAATACAGTGAGGAGGACGTGGAAGGCCGCAGCCGAAACAATGGGCTCACACTTTTTGTGATGTTCCTGTGCCTGGTTCCGATCCGATCCGTTCGGTTCGGTTAGGATCTGGCTGTGGCCCCATGTTGTGACCCCTCCACCTTAACTCAGGGCCGATGACAATGCGAGTACACGTACATGTGTGTGTATGTGTGTGTGTGCGGACAATAATTCATTAACATATTCATGCGTTGGAAACAATTCGCGACAATTTTAATGAACGCAAAGAGAGGCAGAGGCTAAACTAAAGGATATTTATTGTTCTTTTCCCAAATTGGTTGTGCGAGAGAATTTTGAAAACAGTTCATCACCGTCTCTCAGATTGCGGCATACATACATATGTATATGTATGCATGTATGTATGTTTGTATGTGTGTATTTGTGGCCGATGCCTGGTCGCTTCCTTTTTGTCCCATTGCCGGGTATATCGTATCGATCCATTGATCTCACCGAAATGAATGATTGCGAGCTTTTGTGGAAGCGCAAAAGGCACAAAAAAAAATCAAATGACCACAGCCAAAAACATGCATACAAACAAACATACATACATATGTATATATGTATGTGCTGCATATACCAATGTATTTATGCATATACGAAAGTCTGGCCAGGGCAAAAAAAAAAAACAAAAATAAGGGGGAAAACAATGCAAGTTCAGATTTCTGCTGTCTCGGCGGCAAAAGCGAACAGCAAGTGACACTTTTGTTTTATATTCGCAACTTTTTATGCTGAATCTGAGAACAAAGGCGATTTCTTAGTAAAAACCTCCACACAAGGCAACATACACACACACACACTGGCAAACACACAGAGAGCCACAGACAAATCAAAGCCGTAACAACATAAAGCGATTTGTATTGTACGTCGAGGTACTAAGCACCCATAGCTAAAGGTATCCCTATATGTACATATGTATGTACATAAATATATATGTATGTAGGACATACACACATAGGGCATTCGTATGGGCAGGTCCCCTTGCCCCCGTGCTCGACTTCTTCTTGCCCATGATCGTGCGTTAGTAAACTGGCTGTCAAGGTGCCTGGCTTGGCAATGATGAAAAAGGGACAACAATGACAATTCAACAATTCAACAATTTTGACGAATTTTCCCATAGTTGAATACCAGATAGAGAGAGAGCCATTCAAGCAGGATTTCAACTTCGACTGTTATCGATTACAATTTATCGATGATTTGAAAAAAACTCGAACATTGCTTGGCAATGATGACAAAAGGGACAACAATGACAATTTAACTATTCAACAATTTTGACGAATTTTCCCATAGTTGAATACCAGAGAGAGGGCCATTTAAGCAGGATTTCAATTTCGATTTTTATCGATTACATGAAAATAGGACAACTTATCGATGATTAAAAAAAAACTGGGTGAAAAAATAATATCTAAAGGGCGGGGAGTACATGCTAGTATGTTTATCTATTATTAAATTCGATGAAATATATTTATTTATTTATTTCGTTTATGTTAGTTCATCTTTAGGTTGGTTTTGTACATCCCTTAATTGATTTCTTTAATGGGATGTAAGCTAAACCATAGTTTGTTTTACTCTGAACCCATTATACTTGGGTAAAGAGGGTATAATGATTTTGTGCATTTGTATGTAATAAGCAGGCATCCGCTCCCCGACCCCGTATAGTATATACATATGTATATTATTGATCAGCCCGATACAGATGAAGTACCCTAAAGCGAGCGGCATTTGATGTTGATAGAAGAAGGTGCAGGGTATTCTATAGTCGTGCATCCCGACTAGAGCCCTCTAACTTGTTTGATCATTATCCAAAATTGGCATCCACCAATTATGGTATCCAATGTTTTGGGGCCGAGTCTCGCTTCAATATTAAACTAAATCATTTTCCAATAAAAAAAATATGGTTCAGTCCGAATGCTTTTTTAGACCAACTGATTTCATTAAACGTTCGGGTCGGTTCGAATCGGTCCAGCTTAAGCCCATTGGATAGACTTTCTTAGTACACTCGATTTCGATAAATGGCATCAAGCTGGAACCGGAGAGATAAACGTAACGATGCGAAGTTAATGCATTTCTGAAATAAAATTGGCATCAATTTAAAACCAGTTCAATTATTATCCACAGGTAGATCACAGGTAACCTTGTTTACACCCATTCCTATATGAAATACCTGTCGAGAATCGACACAATTATATCCAATTTTGGATACTACCAAAGCTACCCCCGAATTGTCAGACAGCTTTGTACAAAGGGTGCGAAGTTTTAAATGCCTAAGAACTAAGGACAACTTTTTAAGTTTTTGTAAAATTCCAACAAAATTAAGTTTACAAACTTTGTAAAAATGTAATTACTACGCTATACGCAAAGTCTATTGCTTTTCAATGGATTTTTTCGACTTCAAGATTCTCGCCCAAATATGTCTAGAAAATGTTGAAACGAACTTTTGGTTCTCTGCTCGAAACCTATTTTAAAATATCTAGGTAAAATACTGGTAAAGTTTAGATTGAAAATTCAAAATTGTTCGTGTATAATTATCTCAATATATCTCAAAATTTTAAGCACAAACTTGGAATATATTTTCTTAAAATTATTTTACTCAGACTAGATAAGTGCGCGGAACTTTTGAAATTGAACGGCACTTTCTTTATGCTTGTACATCTGTGTTGTACATAATTGATATGCAAGTCAGAGACTGTGATTAACTTTGGGCCGATCAGAAATGTAAGACTGTAAGACTGCCTTCGCTCTACGTACATACGTACTACTCGCAGAAATAAAAAGTTCAGTGCCTCCTTTCGCTGCATAACAAAACAAAGGCAAGTCAAGGTTCTGTTCTCCTTGTGCTCAATTCCTCCACACGCCCCCCTCGCTCCACACTCCACACTCCATAGTCCATGGTCTACACTCCACACTCCGATCTGCGACTGACTGCCTTTATACATCTGAATCTGCGGTAAGAGTTGGAATCTGTGTGTGTGTTCAGGTTGCACGTGCCTTGTTGTTGTACGTCTTTATTTCTGTGTGGAGTCGTTATCTGTTTTCATATTCCTCAACTGGTTTATATTGTGTGCTCGTCTTGCTTATGCAGTACACCCACACACAAATTCCGTGATATATCAACCACCACCATCGAGTGGCATGCAGCTTTGACGACGACGACGACGACGACGACGACGATGCTTTGGCTTATGGCTCGCGCTCGTGTTTTGTTTCGGGTCGTCGCCTCGACGGGCCTAGAGATGGGCGTAGCCAGGCAGGAACAGGCACGACTCGCACGGGTACTCGCTCGAACAGAACGAGTCGAAAATCTATTTTACTCGTCTGTTCGAACTTCGAAGCAAAAATTGACTCGTTCGATTCGAACTCGAATTCGCTTCAATGGAAGGCAAATGCTATAGAGCCTCAAGCTCGACTATTTTGCTTGTATTCGGATAACTTGATAATCGGTTATCAATTGAATCAATCCGAGATTGAAGCTCTTCTCGAATTTGTTTTTCCCACAGACTGGAAGATAGCTTTGTCGCTTATCAAATCTAATAAGCTAAAATCCAATTAAAATTCTATATTCGACGACAATCTGTATGTCCCATTATAAATTAAATATTATGTTTGAGTATATTTTTTTCAAAATAATTGGTCGTGCTGGACCGGACTTCTTTCGTGCCGGGCACGCGGCCATCTCTAGCGTCTGCCTCTGCCTCTGCCGTCGCGGATGGTATGCAAAAACTGCGCACACTCATCGCTGGCAGAGTTAAAGGCCTGTGGTGGGTTCTACAAGTCTTTTCATTACACCTTCGGTCCTCATAATTTCTGCTCTTTCTTGTTACTCTTTTGACGCCAAAATGCGTTGCAATATGCTGGCAAATCCACAATTCAAATTCCCGTCCCTTGACCCCTTCCTGCATCGCCGTCCACCTTGCCTCCGTTCTGTCCTCCTCCTCAAGAACCTATGCCAAACATGGCCCATGCTAATCGCACGACATGTCCGTAGAGTTTAAGTATTTCAAAATTAATGTTAATTAAATTTGAATGGAACTGAATATGTTTTAGAAGACTGCAAATCGGGCTTTGATCGAATCATGTTGCGGGTCTATAAAAAAAAACATGGTTGCAACACGTTTCGAGTTTTTGAAAACGGTTCTGCAACAGTTTTTAGCTTCTGACGTTGGACAAACTAAAATGCTTACATATACATATGTGATAGATAGATGGACGAGTTAGCCGAATCCTTGTCATATATAAAAATCTTGATCATTATCAGCCGAGCCTCTCTCTCTCGTTCTTGGCGGATTTTCCAAAATCAACAACACACATATTCTTTTTTATTTTATTTTTTTTCGAAGTCATGATAGGTTGAAGCAGGGCAGATGAAAGGCAAACTTCGTCCTTACCAAGTTTGTGCTCCATATTTACCGAGGCAGTGGATTTTTTATATCGTTCCACGAAATCCTGTCTTAGAGCGCACTTACATTGCATTAAATACTCCAATAAATACACGTGTTCTAATTTCTGCATTTTTAAAATGCCAAAACAGGACTTAAATTGACTTCGCCGTACCAATCAAATCATTAATTAACGCGGACTTCCATGTCAACCTTCTTAAATCGAATTCTGTTTTAACATTCCATTCTAAATGTTTTTTTTTCGAATTGGATTTGGCATTGGGCGAGTTGATGTTGATCTCAGTTGTGTATTTGTAATATTTTCCCCAAACAACATTTGTTAAACTACACAAATTTACGGCAAGATTAACATACACTTTAGGCTCATGTCAGCAGAGAGTATGTAAGAGACAAGAAAGGGAACTAAACTAGGGAGTGGCCGACTACGAACCTGAACCCAGCGCCAACAACACATCTGCAAGCAAGAACGCAGGCTGTGATTCTTCCCTTGGCCATTTGGTGCTTATAGTCCAATCTCTATGCAATTTTCAGGGCTTAAATATGGGGTGGAGACTTACTTTCGGGAGGCATCAAAAGTGTAAGAGAGAGAGAAAATAAATTAACAAGAGGAAGCGCGAGAGTTCAGCTAAAAATGTATTAGCTCGACAATAAAAAGAGGGAGAAGTAAATCGAGGTAAAGATGATTAGCTTCAACCGACGGACATTAAGTCGCTCTTAAATAATGATTAATCATTTAATGAATAACTTCTCTCTGCGATTCTCAAAAATGCAATTAGGGCTTCGCGGCACTCTGCGATTCTCAAGCATTAAGTTGTAGGTTGAGGTAATGCATAATTTAAGAAGCGAGAGAGAGAGTTTGGGTCAAGCCTCCTTCAGGGTATACAAATTCCCATTTGATTGGTCAGACTTTAATTGAAAATTCGGCCTGTAGCACAGTGTAAACATGTTTGAGTGACAGGACACATATGTATGTATGTATGCATGCATTTTTGTGCAGAGATTTTATTTCACGGCCAATGACTCGCCTAATGACAGCAATTAAATATTTACAAAGCTTGGAGCATAAGGCCTATTTAATTTTGCTTCTGCTCTCTCCTTAAAACCATTTATTTCCGAGTCTGCGAAATTATTTAATGTTTAACCATCTATATCCCAGAAGAACTAATGCAGTGCACTGTTAACTATGTTTGCCAGCCCTCATTATTCAACCATTTAATTTCATTACCAAATGGAGATGTACACGTTTCGTCTATTGCTTCGTGACACGAACATTCGTGCCGAGCACGTCGGTTGACAGTTTAGCTCGAATAAGCTATCTTTCAAAATCATAGAGTATATTTCTATATAGAAAACACTAGTCTGGAAAAATCGGTAATAACGTTTGTATGCAACTTTTTTGCTTATTTTCCGATTAAACACATATTCAGATCTCTTTGTTCAAATTAATTTGAAAGGTGTTTCACGCTTTTTGAAAAATCCACCTGGTCAAAGATTGCGGGTGGTTAAGTTAAATTCATTTCTACGAATCCAAGATTCTTTTATATGAAACTGCCAGATATATAGCCCTAACAGTTTAAAAATAGCCTGAATTTCAAGCACAACTTCAACTGTCTCGCTTCAGTTTCAAACAACCGCTGAAAATCTAAAAATATAGCTAGAAAAAAAGCTGAATTGGCAGCAGTGCACGTGATTTCTTTCAGTTTGTCGTTTGAGTTTGTGACGTATAAAAAAAAGCGACACGCACCCATCTCCAAGCCCAACTTTGAACTGTAATTCTATCGTACGCAAATTAGTGCATGCATATGCCTGTATGTGTGTCTGTGTATGTGTCTGTCTGTACTCATGCACAAAAGTTTCTATGCATGTGTGTGCGTGTGCATTCGAGTATGGACATACATACATATACATACATACATATGCTTATGCATGTAGTTATTGTCAACATTTGTTTGAATGCAAATTGCAGTTACATTGAGTGCACACACACACACACACACGCACGCACACAGACAGAGCCCGACGCTACAGTAACAACACACACACACACACAGTCAGACAAACAGACAGACTGAGCGCACACGCACACCATATTTAAGTTGTCATCAGAACCCCGTTGTCATTAAATAGCTATAAAGCACTTTGAAAACGCATTTCAGATAATTGTCAAGTAATTACCCATTTTACATTGTTTGTGTATTCTTTACCTCTGTTGTTGTCATCGCTGCGATTCTTGTTGCACAACGACATTCAAATCAACTGCTGATGCCTGTGATAAGTCTCCGAATGTGAATATGAATGTGAAGATGTGTGCATAAATATGTTACTTTGGGCAAGCGGCCATACGAATTTTTGTAGCTTGTACACAAAATTATAAAAAAAAAACAAGTAAGAGGTTCTAGTCGGGAGCTCCCGACTAGGGGATACCCTGAACCCTCATATTCCAACACCAAATGCAGCGCGCGCTTATAGATAGAGAGTAGCGGGGAGGTGGCGATAAGTATAAAATGAAAGATAATCGATATATATATATACTTTTCTAGAAGCTACATGTCAAGTTTGGTGACTCTAGCTCTTATTATTTACCAAAATTGCTTAAAAATCGGGATTTCGATATACATTTTTATCGATTACTTGGGAATGGGGCAAGTTATCGTTTATCGGAAACAAACTCGATCTGCGCAGGCACTAGGAGCACCTACATCTAAAATTTCAATTTCTCTAGCTCTTATAGGTTTTGAGATCCTTGCGTTCATACATACGGACGGACGGACGGACTGACGGACGGACGGACGGACAGATAGACGGACATGGCTAGACCGACTCGGCTATTAATGCTGATCAAGAATATATATACTTTATGGGGTCGGAGATGCTTCCTTCTGCCTGTTACATACATTTGGATTTTGCACAAAAACATAATACCCCTTTTACCCATTTTTAATGGGCTCAGGGTATAAAAACTGTTGTCAATTCAAGTTAAAGCTTTAAAACGGGGGAAAGGCAATGCTAGATACGACAGAAAAGCTTGGTTCAGCCTGCGCTCAGATTTTGCTTTGGTAATAGCCTGATTCCCCTATACTCAAAGAATGTAACATTTTCCAAGTTCACATTTTGCGGTTCCATTGGCAAGTGTCCGTTGTCGATAACATATGAATGTCAAAATTACCGCTTCTTTAAATAAACAGCTGATCGGCCACAATTTTCATATTATTTCATATTAAATGTGACATTCGCAAAAAAATGTATAAAATGTTGACAGTGGAATTAGGAATATATTTCATCTGCATACATTTTCAAAATATATACCTTACCTAGAAATTTCTTTTCTGAGTTCGTTATTCATGTTATTTATGCTAATTGCATTAATTCAATTATTTTTTATAAAGGTCGCTAGATGCTTTACCCTCGCGAAAAATGGAGTCTCATTTAAATAGGAACAGGAAAATGTTAAACTAATCAAAATAAAGCATGCAAAGTGAAATGAATGAAATGAGAGCCCAAAACAGGAGTTGTTTTTTTTTCGACTTTATAAAGCCTTTACACTCAAAATAATAAGTACTTTCCCACTAACTATTTCCATAATAAAACATGTCTTAAATGAATTTTGAGTACAGGCATCAGAATGAAATATGGTAAACGAAATACCAATGAGATCTTGCACATAATCCTAGAGTCAAATCCATAATTCCAGAAAAATGCGCAAGACTTTAAAAATCATCTACCAACTATTTTAAACGTAAATAAGCCTTAAAATTATTTCTTAACCTAATAGATTTCACACTTATTTTCAAATATCTATACAGAATGTAAAAAAGCAAAAAGCTAGTGTTGGGTAATGCCAGCTAGTAGCTAGTATTGACAATAAAAATTATTACAGATATAGGGAATAAAACTGGAGACATCTTTTGAGTACCTTTCCCAATTGTCAACCTCCACAAAGATGCGCCTGACAAATGTTCCATAGTTGATTTTTAATTGTGTTTTCCGTTTTTTTTTTTCCCTCCCGTTTTCCAGCACTCCAATAATGCTAACGACGGCTCTCCAATGTCCAGCTCTGATGTTGAAAATTTTAATGGCAAAATAGTTTACAATCTTGACGGCAGTGCGTTAATTATCGATGCAGGCAATGCGACTGTCCCCAGCCTAGATCTGAGCTCAAGCGGTGCCATAGCCACGCCATTGGACACTGGACATACGACAGCTGCGTCTGCACAACAACACCAACAATCCACAGTTCGTGGCAGAGGAGTAACAGAAAATTCAGAGGAAGCAGGGGAAGACGATTCGGCTACGATTTTGGGTGGTTGCCAGCAGCTGAGCCCAAAGATCCATTCGTTTCGTGTGGTGTCCGCCCAAGATGCAAACAGTCATTGCCAGGACCCAAGGAATGCCATACAGAGCCACAAGCACAAACCTATATTGATGTGCTTTATATGCAAACTGTCCTTCGGCACCGTCAACTCGTTTAGCTTGCATGCGAACTCGGAACATCGGCTCAATCTGCAGGAGCTGGAGCAACAGCTATTGAATCGCGAATATTCCAGTGCTATCATTCAGCGTAATATGGATGAGAAGCCGCAGATATCTTTTCTCCAGCCACTGGATGTCAATGCCGTTGAACCAGTCGATCTAGCCGGCATCGATGCCAATCAAACCATTGCCGCCCTCAATCAACTCTCCGCCGTGGACAACAGCAGGGAAGATCGCCTGAAAGATGGAAATGGGAATGGAGATGGAGCTGGCGATGGATCTGTTGCCGAGGCAGAGATGGAGGCCGAGGCCGAGATGACGGCAACATCATCTCCGAAAGTAGCAACAAAATCAACTGTGAAATTTGGTTCCTTAAATTCAGCAACAATAAAGACTAATAACCCAACAAAAACATCCGCATCGTCGTCGATCGCATCGTCATCATCAATATCCTGCATCTCACCCGCATCAGCGTCCACGCCAATACAATCGCCGGCTCCGAAAGATGCAGCAGCTGGAGCAGCAGAAGCTGGAAGTCGGCAGGAGGACTCCTTGCCTCCGGCAGATAGTATGAAGGCTAGTACTGATAATCTATGTAGCGATAAGTCAAATAAGCGTAGCCAAAGGGTCGAGCTGACGGGCGTTGCCACAAGTCCAACTGTGTCAATATCGGCAGCGACTGCTTCCGGCTCGGACTCTCCCCCACCTCCGCCACCTCAGCAGCAGCAGCATCCGCATCCCATGGACACGGATGCCGCATTAACAGCAGCCGATATATTGCAACAGCATCTCCTGTCGCTACAACAGCAACAAGTGTCTGGCACTGCCGGCGTCTTCCCACCGATGCAGTCCCAACTCAGTTCCTTTCACGCATCCCTCGCCGCCCTGGCAAACGAACAGAACGCGAGGGGTGTCAAACTAATCACCGAGTTTCTACAGCAGCAGCTACACCAACAGCAGCAGTTGCAACAGCAGCAGCAGCAGCAGCAGCAGCAAAAACAGCCTTTGTTTCCAGCCAGCTGCTTGGAGCATCCAGATTTTAAGGGTGTTGACTGCAAGACCTGTGAATTGATTGATATTCAACACCGAACCAGGTCGCCGGCTACTCCGCAATCCCAATCCCAATCGCAGTCCCAGTCGCAAACTCCACGCTCTCCAAATGGGAGCAGCAGCGGCGGGCTCTCGGCATCTATGCCCATCTCGCCCAGCGCCTCGTCCTCCGTTGGCAACGTGGGCAATGCGACCGCCTCAAGCTTCACTATTGGCGCCTGCTCCGACCACATCAATGGCCGACCTCAAGGCGTGGATTGTGCTCGGTAAGTGCCCAAGAAAAACCCTTTATATTTATCATATCATATACAAATATATTTTATATATATACATATACAAAATTGAATATATTTACTTGATTTATATATTCCCAATCGGGTCATCAAGATAAAATTTAATTTAACATTTTCCCGACTGCCTGACACCCAGTTTTAAGGATCTTTATAAACTTTTATCTTTTCTTGAAATACACCCTTCCTGATGGTTTTCTGGGCGATAGTCCAAGTCAAATAAGTCGTGTTTTACTCTTTTCGGAAAATTTAATTTAATTTATATATATGGAAGCTAATTATTTTATGAAAAAAGAGAAGGATTCAAATTCAATTATCTCTAAAAAACTAGTCATGAGACGGACCTCTAGAAGGTTTGATTTTGTGCCTCGACCCAGGGAATCTTTGAGTCTCTGTGGATCTCCTACCATCCCAAGTAGAGTCGTATTTTGAAGGATTTGCATTCTTTTGCGATTAGATGGAGCAGCCAAAGCCCAGTCTAGTTCCAGTTGCTTTGATGTGGCTGGCTAAAGTTAGGTGACGACCTGCGATTGGGATTAGTCCGTTTAGCCTCAGAGCTGGCGACACTCCTCGTCTAATTGGGAAGCCAGGAGAGGAGCGAGAGGAGCTTCTGGAAGCCAGAGAGGAGCGTGAGCAAGAATGACCCAGTAATAATTTATACTCAATACAGTAGACTCTTACTACAATATACCTTGGCCAAAAACATTAATGACAGAGGGTAAAACGGAATTATATCATTCAAGCGTAATATTACCAATTTGAGCGTGAGAAAGCAAGTGCTCCCGGCGCTTTATTTGTTATGAAAGGGTGGCTGCGTTTTTTTTGTTTTGTTTCTTCTTGGCCTTGTCTCTCGACCAGACTCAGCAGGGGGTCGACAAGTTTTCGGACAGGGTGGCAACCACGTGCTGACAATGCAAAAAAGGGGTTACGGCTCTCGGCCTGCTCGGCGTATAATATGCTCAATTATTGCTCCTGTTTGAACTTTGACAGTCCGAAAGGGGTTTCCCCGCCAAATCATAAAATAACTCATTAGTCTAATTTTCACATGCACAACATGCCAGAGGGTGAGAGCGGGAGAGGAGCTGAGGGAGAGGAGGCAGAAGCAGGACGTGCCTCATGTCCTGACGTCCTGACGTCCTGCCTCCGGCTATGCCGGTTGTTCATTTAAACGCAAATGAACCTTGGGACATGTTCATTCGAATTTGTGGGATCGGATCACATTGATTGCATGCGCCTTTTGGGGACTGAGCTGGAATCCTTCCATCAATGGCATTTAAATTAACCCAATGCATTATTACGCACACCAATGAATTATTACGTTAATAAGTTGAATATCAAATTCTTGCATATTTTCAGCGTTCATCATTCGAGCAATATGCGAAAATAGATATAGTATATATATATAATATATTATATATCCCCGAAATCACAACTTCGTCTGACTATAGAAAAGTAAAACCCCTCGAGTCCCTTTCCGTAAGAGAGGATTTTTTCAAATTTTCAGGGAAGCAGAACAAATATTTTTTTAATATTTTTTTTCTTTTCCACTCGAAAAAAAATAAATATATAATACATAGCATATGTAGATAAATATATCCAAAGTTATTTTTGTGTATATCTCAGAAATTTTTAACAAAAACACAAAACTGTACAAATTTGCATTTGGATTTATAGTTAACCAGCATTATCCACTAGTTTTTTTAAATTATTTTAACAAAGTATCAATTAATTTTATCTCTGTATATATAACTTTTTGTCCTGACTGACTGACTGACTGATTGGTGATCAACGCACAGCCCAAACCGTAAGAGCTAGGAAGCTGAAATTTTCACTGCAGTTACATTATGTGATGAAGGTGCACGATAAGACGGGGTTTCGGGAAATTCCACCCGCAAGTATGGAAAAATCGCGCAAAACGTTGTTGTAACTTTTTTGTTTACCATCCGATCGGCCTCAAACTTTCTTCTTTGTTCAAATTCATTTGAGGGGTGTTTCGCACTTTTTGGAAAATCCATGCCTCCTTGGTATTAATGGGGGTCAAAGATTTGGTGGATCACGTTTCGCCCTCAAATTCATTTCCAAGGATCTATATGAAAAATCATTTGAGACGCAGAATCAAAGCATCCTCGGGGAAATGTGCGATTCTAAGATTTTTTTGGTGCAGTTTTAAGTTGTGTCCGATTTGCTTCAAATTTTTTTTCAGAGCTCCACATAAGAACTTAATAAATACGTGTTTCAGAGATTTGGGAAATTCCACCCGCAAGTATGGAAAAATCGCGAAAAACGTTTGTATGAATCTCTTTTGTTCACCATCCGATCGGCCTTAAACTCAATTTTAAAAAACTTTGTTCAAATTAATTTGAGGCGTGTTTCACACTTTTTGGAAAATCCATCCCTCCTTGGTATAAATGGGGGTCAAAGATTTGGTGGATGACGTTTCGACCTCAAATTCATTTCCAAGGATCTATATGAAAAATCATTTGAGACGTGTTTCACATATTTCGTAAAATGTAAACTCCTTCGGTGGACAGATCATTTCAAAGATTTTTTTGATGAATTTTAAGTTTTGTCCGATTTACATCAAACTTATTTTCAAAGCTCTACGTGTTTCAGCTATTTGGGAAATTCCACTTGCAACAGTGGTAAAAGGGCGGAAAACTGTCATATGAAAGTAGTTTGTTTACCGTCCGCTCAGTTTCAAAATCATTTTCAAAGCTTTTTGAGAACGTTGATTTTATAACATACATGCCACGGGCAAGGCCGGGCTATACCCGCTAGTTATTACAAATATTTTGTTCTAACTAAAGAAATATTCTTTCAAATACTCTTGACCTCACTTGGAAGGACAGATAGCTAGATGTAAGACTTTCCTTACATCCTAGCTAGATGTAAGACTTTCATTTTATTTACAAATTATAAAGTAAAGGATCGTTTTTTTTTTCAATTTAATTTGGGGCCAATCTAAAGACTGTGAAATAATGTCACAGTTTTGAGCATTGTGTGGTTATTTAATTGAGGGATACTTAGCGTAAAGGTACTTAGTCTAAAATGATTTAAGCACAAAACGTTATACGAACAATGCCGGGCAATACCCGCTAGTATATATAAATATATTTAATTTGTATTGTATATACTTATAATATCTCGTCGGTTAATAATATCCTCAATGAGAACTGGATAGCTAGAACACCAAAGGCGGTAGGCTCTCGCATATACAAAATATACATATTAGAAATATTTAACTCCTCATATACCTTCGCCCATTCCGAAAAACAAAACTCATTCTTGAAGGTCGAGGTCTTGCTCTTTAACATATACGCACACTTGTCTGTCATACCATATCTTAGCCCTAGACTAGAATGAAATGTCAGCCTGGCACTCTAGGGTTAAAGGGTATATCATAGATGTATCAAGAATTGACCGCAAGAGAGCCTGAAGTGTGTTACTTGGGCATTGGCAATGTCATTTTGAATTAGCAGGCGCTTCGTATGATATGGCGATATAATATTATGTAGCTTGAATTAAGCTTAAATCACAAACAATGGTATTTAAATAAGAGCCCATTGAAATGAACTCATTGTGGAGAGATCTCTTATGAGCCGGGCATGAGAATGAGCTGTGGGAAGGAACCGCCGGGCGGACGTGAGCAAGGGCGACTCGGCTTAACTAAAATAAATTAAACCAATTGCGCTAAATTTCACTTAATAAATGCCATATACAGAATCTGGCTCTGCTTCAATTCAATTGTCGCAATGCGCGCCTCGGTATCATTAAGTTTCATCAACACTTTGTAGGGTGCCTCGGCCCGGCCCGGCCCGGACCGCCATTGTGAACTACTATTTGATGTACGTTTCGTTCACAATAGTGCAGGCTCTCGAATTCGAATTAAGTAATTATGATCTTGCGTTATATATCCGGAATATTTTCAATGCTGACAGATTGCAGCCGCCCCTATAAGTGAATCGTATTTACTTCAATTTAATATCCAGACAGCTGTCTCCACAGCCATCAATACTTGCTCGACTAGCAGATACTTCGTACTCCAAATAATCTTCGGAGGAGGTTTTAGTGTAAAAAGGGTTTTCAAAGATTGAAACATTCCCATTCTCGTAGATGGTTGGGCTTTTATAATATCGCAAATTCTAAAATCGATATTAATTCTCTGTATACACTTAAATGTATATACTTAACATTGTATTGTTTACAGGGCATATTTAGTGGGCAAATTCGACTCTTGCATCATTTTATATATGTATATATGTTTTTGATTGAAGTCCTTTGATTTGTTGCAGTTGCGAAATGTTGTTGAGCTCGGCGCGTCTCAACAGCGGCGTCCAGATGTCCACACGGAACTCCTGCAAAACCCTCAAGTGTCCGCAGTGCAATTGGCATTACAAATATCAGGAGACATTAGAGATCCATATGCG
This sequence comes from Drosophila littoralis, assembly GCA_018903485.1. NCBI lineage: Eukaryota > Metazoa > Arthropoda > Insecta > Diptera > Drosophilidae > Drosophila > Drosophila littoralis. The sequence continues at coordinate 1,240,155 of JAEIGF010000234.1, read as the reverse complement.
TGAAAAGCATCCAGATGGCGAGAGTGCCTGTGGATACTGTTTGGCAGGTAAGTTCAATACCTGCCCGTATTAAGTAGTTTCTTCTCCGAAAAAACAAAATGGATATCTATTAAAAACAAAAATTAAGAAAAAATTGTTAAAATATAAAATATAATATTCCTGCTCTTTTAATTATGTAAGCGATGAAATGAAATCAACTAAGAGTCCCTTAGCAGATACCCTTTGTACATCTTGAGAATGCAGGAAGACAACTTCATATTTAATTATCAATGCAGTTCCTGGTAATTCCGGCAAGATTACTTTTTTCGAATCTTAGTCTTGACAAGAATCAATTTACTCAAATTAAATACAAACAAATATAAAAAACATGATAGTTTTTTAAATATATTACATAAAAATGCATTTTAACAAATTGTTATAATTTGCATATGATTTGATGCAGAAATCAAAATAAAATGCTCTAGTCCAGACTGTTTGGAGCTGTATTTATGTTCCAATAAAATGAAAATAATTATTTTGTGTAGATGAAGAGTTAGTTCGACAAATAAGTCAGCTTACAGCGACTTGGCTGTGGATGATAATTAAAAGCAGATCGTTTTCAAAGGGTCAGAGATTGCTTCTTCAGCCTGTTACATACACCTGTAAAGCTTTCTTGAACACCTTTTATGCAGTTAATTATGAAAGAACGGCTATCTTCGGCACCCCGGAGATTTAATACGCTTGCAGACCCAACCTTTTCTCAATGCTCATAGTATTTAGCCCGTATCTAAACAGCACAGGGAAAAAAGTTAATGCCGAGTATGGTTAAGATATCTTAATCTCATCATGCATCATGCATCTTAATCTTATCATGCAAGAACCCACTTTTCCACCGATCGTTCCTATGGCAGCTATATGATATTGTGGTCCGATCCAGCTGGTTTCGACAAATGTACTGCGTGCAACCGAAAGAAGGACTTATGCAAAGTTTCACATAGCCTAAAAACTGAAAGACTACTTCGCATAGAAACAGACAGACGGACGAGCACGGACGAGCACAGAAACAGTCATACTTACTTACATACTTACAAGATCCATATACTCCTGGGAGTTATAGACCGAATCTCTTAATAAGACACCAGAGGCAAACAAAGTTCCAGTTATATCGAGAATTTGAATTACGTTGGAATAGATTTTTGTGTCAGAACCGATAAAGATCATCTAATTGAATAGTCTGCAAGGAGAGATACTTTCCATTCCAATTTCCATTTCTTGTGTATATTCGGACTAACTGAATTTTGACCGTATCTTTGCCCCGTTGCAGGCCAACAGCATCCACGACTGGCACGCGGAGAATCATACTCATGCGGATACAAGCCGTACCGCTGCGAGATTTGCAATTATTCGACGACCACAAAAGGCAACCTATCCATACATATGCAGTCCGACAAGCACTTGAACAACATGCAGGAGCTGAACAGCTCCCAGAACATGGTCGCAGTCGCGGCGGCAGCAGCCAGCGCCAAATTGATGCTGCCCAGCCCGTCCCCGCAAGGAGCAACTGGCCCAGGTTCAGTCGCAAGCGTCGGGGTGGGAGCGGGAATGGGCGTGGGTGTTGGCGTGGGCGTGGGCGTTGGAGTTCCACAGCAAGCGACCTCGAGCTCCTCGAGTAGCGGCAATGTCGGTGGTGTTATCGTCAGCGGCGCAGCCAATTCGGCAATGGGTTCGACGGTGTCATCGGCGTCCATGAAACCAAAGCCCTCGTTCCGTTGCGATATCTGTAGTTACGAGACATCTGTGGCCCGTAATCTGCGCATACACATGACCAGCGAGAAGCATACGCACAATATGGCCGTGCTCCAGAATAACATCAAGCACATACAGGCATTCAACTTCCTGCAGCAGCAGCAACAAGGAGCACCCGGAACCGGTGTCGGAGTCGGGGCCGGGGCCAACAGCTTTATGCCCGTGCCCGAGGTGGCCCTGGCCGATCTGGCCTACAACCAGGCCCTCATGATTCAGCTGCTGCAGCAAAACGCCCAACAGCAACAGCTGCAGCAGCATCAGACCAACTCCTCTTCGAATAGCAAAATGTCGCCCACGTCGAGCTCTCCGGTGAGCACGCCGGATCAGATGCATGCATCGTTTGCGTACTCACCGAAAGCGCTGAAGATGCCGCAGGGCTTGAACCTGGCCATGGGCATGGCCATGGAGTCGAGCACATCGGAGACCACGCTGGATGCATCGTATCCGGATAGCCTGCCGGAATTGTGGCCGACAGCACTGTACAGCTGCCTGATTTGCGACTGCTTTAGCACAAATGATCTGGACGAGCTGAATCAGCATTTGCTGCTGGATCGCTCGCGGCAATCCTCGAGCGCCTCGGCGGACATCATGGTCATACACAACAACAACTATATATGCCGGCTATGCAACTACAAGACGAACCTAAAGGCCAATTTTCAGCTGCACAGCAAGACGGACAAGCACCTACAGAAGCTCAATTTCATCAATCACATCCGCGAGGGCGGCGCCCGGAACGAGTACAAGCTGCAGTATCAGCAGCCACAGCTGGCCAGCAATGTGGTCCAACTGAAGTGCAACTGTTGCGACTTTCACACGAACTCCATACAGAAGCTGTCGCTGCACACGCAGCAGATGCGACACGACACAATGCGCATGATCTTTCAGCATTTGCTCATTATCATACAGAAGAGCCGTATGCGCAAAAGCTTTAGCTCCGGCTCCCTCATCCACGCGGATCGGGAACGGGAGCGGGATCGGGAGCGGGAGTCGCCGATGATGCATGACGGGGATCAGGAGCAGCAGCTGCAGGCGAAGAAGGCGCTCTGCTGTCATCTGTGCAACTTTGTGGCCAAAAATCTGCACGAAATGGTGCAGCATGTGAAGGGACTCAGGCACATGCAGGTGGAACAATTCATTTGCCTGCAACGCCGCAGCGAAAACATCGAGATGCTCGGACTCAATGAGGTATTCAAGGTGATCGACCAACTGCCGGGCACCAGCACTGAAGGTATGTCAATCAAGTCACTTTTCACTTTTCACCATTTTCCTCAATTTATTACCTGCTTTATTTTTTGGCTCTAGGCCAACATTTCTACTCCCACCTGACCTTGCTTCGACATTGATATTGATTTTTGCTCATTTTAAATGTTTTCTGCAATTGTGGTTCCGGCTTCCTGCAAGTCTCTGATCAAACCACGCTCCTCTTCCGATAAATGCACTTCAAGTGCCATTTTCTGATTTTTCAGATTCATATATTAATAATATTCAAATAAATGTTAACTTATTGGCAAGTACATATTGTCCGCACCTATTTCTTACTCTCTTAAAAATGTTTTTAACATTCAATTATATCTCCACGTCGCTATATTCCTCTGGTTAAGATGAAATACTTATTATACTTACTCCTATGATGAACAGTAAAGAAGACTTTGGCATGCACTAAACAATGAAATAAGAAAATAAAAATAATGCACATATACTTATTTCCATGAGGTATACGTATACCTTATAGGGTACTAGAGGAAGATACCCGGGCTCGCACGGCTCAATTGAATTATGTTGAAAATGCAAGTGTTACAGAACTTATTTGTATAATTTGTATTATTAATAATTTATATTTGTATTATATAATATTTTAGAAAGTTTATATTTTCTAATATGACGTTATCTATGGTATATACAATGTTTTAGGGATCTATTTCCCTGCATTTAACTCTCCGCGAATGAATGGAGACTGCCAAGAATACATTTGAAAAAAATATATTAATAGATTTTGGTTATGCCATTTTATAAATTTAATAAGGTACAAAATGCTTTCATCTGCAATTATTTTGTATATATATATATATTAGTATGGGACCAGACGCGTCTCCTTTTGGACAAGATAAACGCAAATAGTGAAGGATAAACCAGACTTGTAAACTAAGCCTTTTGTTATATGTGTTTGATCTGCGTTACATATATGATATTTATAAAAGTAACTTAGAGTGAATATTCAAGTCTGAATTACATTTACGACATTTATAAAAGTAATTAAAAATGCATAGTCAAGTCTGAATTACATTAATGATATTAAAGTTATTAAAAATGCATATTTATAAAAGTAATTAAAAATGCATAGTCAAGTCTGAATTACATTTATAATCTTTATAAAAGTAATTAAAAACGCATAGTCAAGTGTGCTTTACATTTACGATATTTATAAAGGTAATTCAAAATGCACATTCAATTCTGAATTACATTTATGATATGTATAAAAGTAATTAAAAATGAATGTTCAATAATCAGATTGACCTTCGGCCCGGCAACTTAAGGTACAAAATGCTTCTATCTGCAATTATTTTGCCTTCCCACAACAGTCTGCATATACTGTATGCTGTATAATGCGGTGCGTTCGTAACTCATCATTAAGCGCTGATTTTGGTTTGATTTTTTTGCCCCGTTCTTCGATTATTATCGTCCTTGTCCTGTGCTCTCCAATCCCAATCCCAATACCCAAACTCATGCTTGCATCGTTCGCGTATATACGTACGTAAATTCTTCATCGCGTAGCCTCCGCGTTGCCCTTCTGCGATTTATATGCGCTGTGAGATTTATACGCCGAAGCTGACCCTTGAGGAAATTATTACAAATTACTTAAGAATGCAAAAACGATTATATGTATCCATCGAATTTGCAATTAGTGACGTGCACACTTTGCTCCACGTCAGCCCCAGCCCCAGCCCCAACCTCAGACCCAGTCCCCGTCCCAGTCGCATTCGCAGTCGCAGTTAAAGTCCATTCGCCGTCGCCGCTGCCTATGCCTCTGTCTTTGCCTCTGCCGCTGCCGATGCTTCGAAAAGGCAAACATACAAAGCCACAGTGTGATATTCCCATATCAGATGCGGCGTCGTGCAGAGCCGAACCGCAGGCATGGCACCTAACCACAGAGTATCCAGACCCTAACCGGAGACGGAGACACAACAAACGCGGCGCTGCTCCTCAGACAAAATACGCTCAAATCTGGATTTGGAATTGCACTCTAAACACCCACCGGCAGTTACAGGGTATCTAGCCCAATGATAATAGGCCCCTTGCCTTCCCTTCCCTAGGCTCCCTCCTCCTCCTCCTCCATTTAGGGTATGCAATATTGTACTCAATTTTCTCTCGCGCGTTTGTGGTTGCATTCGAGTTAATTCGAACAACAGTTGGTGCCTCGACTTGTAATTGCTCTGCTCTTTGTCTTGACTCGACGAGTGAACCATTGTGTTGACCAGCCTGGAGACTGAGACTGGGACTGGGACAAAGCCCAAACAAACCGAACGTTATTCCTGCCTTGAGGTTCGGTTCGTGAACCTGGAACCTGCCACATCATAAGAGCCCATCTGTGAATGGGAAAACTACATTTTTAATTTATATTTGACTCTCCTGCACTAATAAATATTAACACATTGTGCTTTTCTATTGTTTATCAACAATTTCCTTGGATGTTCATTGGATGTCCGTTGCAGATTCGGATGGCATTGCAACAAGGATCTGCATAATGATACACATCTTAAGTCATAAGTGAACCTGAGCTTCTTCCATTCCGTTCTCCAGCCCGCACCTTGTTTTTGCATTCTCTTTGTTGTTGGTGTAGGATCACTTTTTGTTATGTTTCGCAGACGCATGTCCCTTTCAAAAACGCAAAATGCAGGGTATATTAAAGTTCCGCTCGAGGGCTATTTGTTCGAAATGTATGCTGGCAGATCTATCAGTAAAGTATTTATATGATCCATCAGAAATAGATTTTCCATATGAACTCTGTCATAGAATTTCCTTCAAAAATGTCCGGCTTAAAACCACATCGGTTTTAACCCGGAATTTAAATATCGTATTACCCCTGAACTAAGAAAAGTCAAACCTTTAGCTAAACCGAACTATATTTTCTAAAATAACATTTGGATATATTGAAAAATTCTTTAGATTTCGAAACGTCATTCAGTACTGTGACAATGATAAATAAACTACAATTTTGGATAAATAAAAATATGTACAAATATTTATGATGTATAAATTACATTCTTAACCAATTTGATTAAAAAGAAAGCATTTTGAGCATCTGTAAATATGATGAATATCGGAGAGAGCAGGGTATTAGCCAGGTTGAAAGCCCTCGACTGGGGCATTCTTTCTTATTTTGCTTTGGTGTTGGCGTCGGTGGCAGGCTCGATGATGAAGAGGGTGGTGCTGGTGGCTGGTGGCTGTTGCCTCGTGACCGCTTCAGTGGTAACAGCTGCGCATGATTATAGCCAGTAACAACAACAACAACAACAAAGGCAGGAGCACAAGAAATAACCAGGCACACATCAGTATGGTTAGTTTCATTTCTCTCTCTCTCTCACTCGGTCTCTTTTTGCCAAGTTCATTTTCCCCCGAAGAGCCACAGAACGCCAATGGTCTTGATTTTCATTTTTTTTTGTCGGCTTTTTAATTTGATGCAATCAAGCTGTATGGAAATTGCTTTGAAATTGGTAATGGAATTTGAAATATATTCGCATTTGGTCGTATCAACGTTCTCCACCCTTGCTTGCAATTAACTCTACGCAGCTGAGACCAACACCAACACCACGACCAAGACCAACAACAAGACCAACACCAACACCAACGCAGCACTAAACCCGATGCTGAGACCGGGATTGCGACCGAGCCAGACCGAGAGGCCAAACCGGGGCCAGGGCCAGGGACTGGGGTCTTCTTCTCGCTTTCTGCTGCTCATGACTTGTTCTGCGTCTCGCCTTTGTTGTGGTCGTTCCTATTATCAAAGGCATTGATTAGCCAAAGGGCTCTTACAGGATTATTAATCTGTACGTAAAAGCACAACTGTGTGTGTGGTTCTCTTTCTGTTTCTGTGTGCTTAAATATGTATGTTATACACACACACACACAGGTCATTGACTATCACTTGTTAGTCAGCATAACTTAAAGTGCCAAAGCTTTCAGGTACTTAACACCTATCCACAAAATATTGGTTTAATTAATTTATAATTATATATATATACATATATTTAATTTCAACTGCAACTGATTCCAGGTCCAAGCAGTCGCAATAACTTTTGAGTGCTTGGCAGTAAAACAACATAAGAATTAATAGATTATTCCAGTATTGAGCACAAATTACATTGTATTTTTTTAATTTGTGAAAAACGTTCACAGCAATAAAGAAAAGTTTGATTTAATCGTTTTCCACCCATTTCCACATTTTGCGGCTGGAATCCGAAATCCCGTTTAGCTAAAAATTCAGCTTTTAGCTCTCAAAGTTCGTCCTGTGCGTTGATCATCAATCAGTAAGTCAGTCAGTCAGTCAGTCAGTCAGTCAGTCAGTCAGTTGGAGAACCATTCAGTCAATCAATCAAGCAGTTAGCACCAATAGATTTATATATAAATATACAATTATTTTGTACGACATCTTATTAAGTATTATATATGTGCGTGTGTATGTTTGTGTGTACGCATGTGTGTATGTGTGTGTGTGTGTGTGTGTGTAAGTGTGTGTGAGTGTGTTAGTATATGCATGCATGTATGTATTCATTTATGTTTATATGTATGCATTAATGTTGGTTTTCTAACACCAAACGCAGATCAAGATTATTTCTCGCTTCGCTGCAAATTAAATATAACGAATTTCTGCCAAGTGCTCTATTCCTCGATTCTCAAGATTCGAGACGGCTCTACAGTTTTTCATGCTTAGCTAGTAGTGTTGTGTTCTCTTTTGGCTTCTTTTTGGTGTTTTTTGCATGTATGTATGTATGCATGTATGTATGTATGTATGTATGCATGTATGTGTGTATGTATGTATGTATGTATGTATATATGTATTAATGTATGTATGTATGTGTATATGTACATATGTATGTATGTACATATGCATGTATGTGCGCATGCGTGCATGTTTGCATATATACAAAAGAAACATGCGATTTTTCCACTAGTGGAAGTGGAATTTCCCGAGACCCCATCTTAACGTGCACCTAACTCACATTAGGTAAATACAATTCCGTCTTTCCTAGCTCTTACGGGTTGGTCTCTCATAAGAAGCATTTTACCCACACACGCATATACATACATATGTAAGTGAAATGAGTGCGAATTGAGCGAGATGCTAGGTTTTGAAGGTTTTTATTATCTGAGTCAAATATTATTATATATGTATTGAATAATTAGGAAGACACTCGTTTTGTCGACCAATAATAAATAAATAAATAAATAAATAAATATTTGTAGGCCGCTTTTTCGTATACTAAAACTGCTAGAGAAAACAAAATTGAAATTATATTATATTATATTATTATATTTATTATTATGTTATATTATTTATTTAACATTATTTAGTTAACCCTCAACGCTTTATTTTTGCTTATTGAAATTATTTTTGTTTCACACACATGTTTCACAATGTCAATTTCAGATCCAGGCCTTGACTGTGGACTTAACCTGGCAACAACAGCTGCCGTTGGAGCTGGCACGGAAGTCGGATTCGGTGTGGCAAGTGCATCATCAACAGATGGCAATATATTTTCGCCCGCCTCCGTCTCCAGCTGCTCGACATCCTGCGGCAAGGCTCAGCCACGAGTGCAATCTCCATTACCAATGGTTGGTGACTTGCACCCGAGCGCTTCAACCACCGTTTTTAAATGCAACCTGTGCGAATATTTTGTGCAATCGAAAAAGGACATGGAAAGCCACATCGAGACCCTGCACCCAACTTCGGAGAGCGATGACTATATGAGCATTCCCACAAACACGGCGGCTCTGCAAGCTTTCCAGACAGCCGTCGCAGCCGCTGCCCTGGCGGCTGTCCATCGCTGCAATGCCAGTGGCACGCCCACATCGACAGCCGCTGGAGCGGAGGCGGAGGCTCGTGGTGGTGACAGCGATTGTCCCATTGATATTAAGCGTGAGCGGCTGGAGGAAATAGATGATCCAATGACTAACAGTGCCGATGTTAAGGATAACAATAACGCCGACCTTGAGCGGGAGAGCAATCGAAACAAGAGCAGGCTGTCGCCAAAAATTGAAACAATGCCCCAATCGGGTGTATCGTGCCCCCTATGTCTGGAGAGCGGATATAGTGAGAAATCTTCCCTGGAAGCTCACCTTATGAGCGTGCACAGTGTCACGCGAGATGGCCTCGCCAGGCTTCTGCAGCTGGTGAACCACAAAGCCTGGCGACCCCTAAAAACTCCGGATTCGGCAACAACTGCTGTTTCCGTTTCGGGTTCGGGTTCGCCTGGATCCTCGGAAAGGCTGCTACAGGAGCACAAGTGTAATATTGTCAATGCCGAAGATTATGCATCCATATCCACACCCACCACCACATCATCAGCAACAACAACAACGAGCTGTTCCGCCGGCGGTATGCAGGGCATCTCATGCCAACAGTGCGACGCAAACTTTAAGCACGAGGAGCAGCTGATGCAACATGCCCAACAAACGCAACACTTTCCAGTGCAAAACGGGGAATACCTTTGCCTGGCCGTCAGTCATGTTAGCCGTCCCTGCTTTTTGACCTTTGCCAGCTTGCCGTCGATGATTGCTCACTTCAAGGACTCGCACATGAGCCTTGTGATCTCGGAGCGACACGTCTATAAGTACCGTTGCAAACAGTGCTCGCTGGCGTTCAAGACACAGGAGAAGCTGACCGCACACATGCTGTACCACAGTATGCGGGACGCAACCAAATGTTCCCTTTGCCAGCGCAACTTCCGCAGCACTCAGGCCCTTCAAAAGCACATGGAACAGTCGCATTCGGCCGAATGTACGACTGTTATGGGCAGCAGTCCGCGGGACCTGTCGCCCAGCTTCAGTTCCAGCGAAATGGAAAAACCACCAACTGAGCCAAATGTTTTTGACTTTACCACAGCGCGTTCTAGTGAATCGGGTAAGTCGTTATCAAAGGAGTTCGCCCATCCATAGACGACAAAGACCCTTAATACGAACTATACTAGAGTATGCCTCATCTGGTCGCCACAATATTCATCTAGACAGAATCGAATCTGTGCAGAAATTATTCTGGTTAGTTTGGTCTTCGTGGCTTAAATTGGGATCCGTCACACTCCAGTAGACTTCTTATGATTAATCTTCCTTCCTTAATTAATTATGGGTGTAATTATGGGTGCAATAGACTCTTCTATGTTGACTAGCAAATTAAAGTTCTCCATCCCTTCTAGACTAACATGTTCAGGTTTCTTCTGTGATGACTGTGATAACAAGCATTATAGAGAAATCTTTCTCGGAGTCTCCTCTTCCTCTAATAAAGTCATCTATCCTGAACTTTTTGGCAAGTAGATAGTCTTAGTATAAAGTGTTTGTGTTCAAAAGAAATCTATGATGGAAATTTATAGTCATTTTTTAGTAAATACAAATGGTATACTTGAAGTTATGTACTCTAATGTCTTGAGGAGAAAGTAAAGCTGAGATAAGATAAGCTGAGCTAGTCAAGTCTAGCTGGCAGTCTGTCTGTTTGTAGCTGTTGTAGTTTGCAGGTTCGAGATCAAGAATGGCTGTTGCATAGCGCCCTTTTGAACATTTCCGATAGATAGTCGCAAGCCGCAAGCTTTTCCTTAGGTCAATACTATTCGATTAATATGATGAAGTCCTCAAGATCGGACCAATACGTCGCCATTTACTATTGAAAGTAAGCAAAGCAAAGCAAGGTAATGTAAATTGTAAACTTCTCGTTTTCAGTTGCCAAAACGAACAAGTCTGTTGTCAAGCAGTCCCCCCAGCGCTCTCGATCGCCCTTTCAATTGGATACACAATCGAAGGATCAGCTTTCCGATCAGCTGTCGCCAAACGCGCTCGATGACCCTTCAACCGAACAGCAGCAGCACTTTGCCGCGCTGACCGCAGCCTTGCTCAAGCAGCAGCAGCAACAGCAGCAGCAGCAGCAGGATGTAGATAATCAAATGGCCATGTCGCCCGACGGGATGCATCAGCTTCAGGTGAAACCCCTACAGCACGGTCCCTTCGGCAGCATCGGAAATCAGCAGTCATTTCACGGACTTCAGAGTATACAGAACTTGCAGCAAATTCAACAACAGCTGAGCGCCGCTGCAGCTGCATCGGGCATGCCAATCAATCCGGTGGACATGCTCAATCTGATGCAGTTTCATCATTTGATGTCTCTCAATTTTATGAATCTAGCACCTCCATTAATCTTTGGAGGCAACACTTCCAGCGGAACAACCGCAGCAGCAGCAGCAGCAACCGGAGGGATCCAGAACAATGGCATTGCCGCAGCCTCCTCGGCTGGCACTTCGGCCTGTCTGTCTGACCGTCAACAAAAATGCTCCGGCAGTGCAAGCGATGGCACCAGCATCAATATGATACCACAGTCGAATGTAACTAACAATAACCAGGTAAATTGAGACTGAAATTCCCATGGAATCATATTGATCTCTAACCCATTATCTCCACTATTTCCAGCAACAATTAAGCAGCAATCAGAAACGCGCACGCACCCGCATCACAGACGATCAGTTAAAGATTTTGCGGGCCCATTTCGACATTAATAACTCACCCAGCGAGGAGAGCATTATGGAAATGTCACAGAAGGCAAATCTTCCAATGAAGGTACCACATCGAAATAGTTTAAAAAAGAGCAGAGACAATAAATAAATGAATGATGGCATAACGAAATCATTTATTTTTCAATTCAAACAGGTTGTTAAGCACTGGTTCCGAAACACGTTGTTTAAAGAACGGCAGCGGAACAAAGACTCGCCATACAACTTTAATAATCCGCCGTCGACTACCCTCAATCTGGAGGAGTACGAACGCACTGGCCAAACCAAGGTGACCCCCCTGCCGGATACGGGTGTCAGTAACCCGGTCCCTTTACCACCTGCATTACCCCCAACAACAACAACAACAACAACAGCAGCAGCAGCAGCAGCAGCAACAACGGCGGCGGCCATCAATCAGGCAGCTTCGACTGCGGCGGTGTCATCAGAGGGGGCATCCCCGAAAAATTTAAGTGCTAACATATCGGATTATTTCAAGACGCAGGCCGACCTCATGAATGCCAAGCCGGAGTCGGAGAATTTGGGCGTGTTGAGCTTGCCATTGGAGGTACAGATAAAGGCCGAGCCCCAGGATGATGTTTCAGCTGGCAACTTTACGTTTCACAAGAATCAACGCCAGCTACAACAGCAACAGGAGCAAGTATTTGAGTTTCTTAAACAACAGCAGGCCGAGACGGCAGATCCGGTGAATCCCAACGCGAACGAGGACTTGATGCATGACCCCGCCTCGATGCAGACAACCGGCTCCTCAATGCAGCATTATCAGAGCCAGCCCCAGCACCAACAGCAGCATCATCAACAGCAACTGCAGCAAACTAATTGCTTTGAGACCAAGTCGGAGAGCGGCAGTTCCGATGTTCTTTCGCGGCCGCCAACCCCAAATAGTGTGGCAGCCAACAATCTGTATAACAGCATGAACGATTTACTGAGCCAGCAGCTGGAGAATATTGGCAGCAACATGGGTCCACCTAAGAAACTACAAATCGCAGGTAAATCATTCGAGAAGATATCAAGTGCCGGCTCCTCATCGTTGCCTTCAGCATCATCATCGGCGTGCGCCCAGTTGGAGAGCAACTCGTCGAACTCGTCGAACTCATCGTCGTCAACGTCCGGAGGAAAGCGCGCGAATCGGACACGTTTCACTGACTACCAGATTAAGGTGCTGCAAGAGTTCTTTGAAAACAATTCGTATCCAAAGGACAGCGACCTCGAGTATTTGAGCAAGCTGCTGCTGCTATCGCCGCGCGTGATTGTCGTCTGGTTTCAGAATGCACGGCAAAAGCAGCGCAAAATCTACGAGAACCAACCGAACAATTCCCTGTACGAAAGCGAGGAGACCAAGAAGCAGAACATCAACTACGCCTGCAAGAAGTGCAACCTTGTCTTTCAGCGCTACTACGAGCTGATACGCCATCAGAAGAACCACTGCTTCAAGGAGGAGAACAACAAGAAGTCGGCTAAAGCACAAATCGCCGCCGCCCAAATAGCCCACAATCTAAGCTCAGAGGATTCAAATTCCTCCATGGACATCCATCATGCCGCCGCCGGCGGGCCAGCCGGGCTGGGTTTGGCCAGCCAAAATGTGGCCGCTGCGGTTGCCGTGGCCGCTGCTGCGGCAGCAGCCCATTCTGGATCGCAGCCGTTCGGCTCATCGCCCTCGCCGCAGCACCTGTTCAGCAAGGCCTCGTCCTTAACCGATTTCAGTCCGTCGACGACGCCAACACCGCCGCAGCGGGAGCGCAGCAATAGTCTGGACCAGCAGAGACTGCCGAAATTTGAGTGCGACAAATGCGAAATGCAGTTCAATCAATTGGAACTATTGCGCGAGCATCAATTGATGCACCTAATGAGCCCGGCACTCTTTCCCGCCGCCGCCCACCATCATCAGTCGAATCAGTCGGAAACTGCCTACGGTCCCTTTGGCACCATATTGCAAGGTTTGCAGCAAGCGGCTCAACAGCAGCAGCAGCATCAGCAGCAGCAGCAGCAAAATCAACAACCGCCTCCGGCAAAGAAAAGGAAATGCTCCGAAAGCTCATCGAACGCGGAGGAGGCATCCATGGGAGAATTTGAGACTACACAAAAGAAATACGAGTTCCTATACCAATACTTCATGCAGCATGAAACCAATCCAGAACTGAAGCAGCAATTCCTAATCCAACAGCAGGGAAACGAGTCGGATCTGGAGCTGGAGTTCCTGAGTAATTTCTATCAGCAGAGCGAGCTGAAGAAGGTCAGCAGCTACGATTTTTTACTGCAATATTATCGCAAAAATGAGGATTCCCTGAAGCATCAGTCGTCATTTAGCTCTAGCAAAAAGCCCAGCATTGAGTTTCTGCTGCAATATTATCAGCTAAACGAGTCGAAAAAGTTTTTTCAGTTAGCTGCCTCGCCCCAAACAACACCTGATGGCACAGAATCGCAGCCGTCGTCGCATCAGCCGAACGCGACGGCGGATGAAGCAATCAAATCAATCGGCATCGGCAGGCAGGAACGTACACAAGAGCAGAAGGTAAAACTAGAGCACGAATTGGAATACTATACCAGCACCAGCCAGGAAAATATCAAAACGGAGACACCTAAAAATGGAATTTGTACAGCGACCGAACCGAACGACCTGACGGATGATCCTGTGCATCAAAAACTGAATAACAATCACATCAATATGCACGTGGGTCTAAACGAAGGGCAGCTGTCCTTTGATTTGCTGCGGGACACAAAGGAAAACAAAATTGAACAGATGGAAAACCTGGAAGCACCCGGTTCGGCCGGATCCATGGATGCAGTTAATGGGGGCGACAGGCAAAAATCACCTTTCCGTGGCAGCGAAATCATACGAAAAGCCGGCGGCGATATCGAGAAACCTCAGTATTTTCAAAATCTGGAAGACTTTCTCGATGCGACCATGATTGAAAATAACTCCCAAATGTTGACATTTAATGACGACGACAATCTAAGCCCAAAGGTTGAGAATGTCGCCTCCGCTGTCAAAGCGAACGATTGCCTGCCCCTGGACTCTTCGGTGCAGTTGAGCGCTCCTTCCAAGCAAAACAAGCGACTGCGAACCACGATACTTCCAGATCAACTGAACTTCCTGTACGAATGCTACCAAACCGAGTCCAATCCCAGCCGCAAAATGCTCGAGGAGATATCCAAGAAAGTAAATCTTAAAAAGCGAGTCGTACAAGTAAGTCGAAGTTTCTCCTTTCAAAATAAACCATATATGCATAAGGTTTTTCTCTCAAGGTGGTAGGTTGGGGAATTGAATCCCCCTAAATATACAAAATAAGAGCTTTCTATAATAAATAAAGGTTTTCTATTTTATCTATGGGGAGGAAAATGAATATGAGCAGCGCGTTAGTTGAGGAGGAACAACTTTTACCTTTTTATTACTATCATTTGAACCGGGTTTATTTCTCCTAGTCTGTCATATATATCTGCACGAGAAATCATATCTTACATTATTTATCTTAACCGAACTTCGGCAAACCGAAGAAATGTGTTCTTTTAAAATTAAGTTTGTTTTTATGATTTATACATATTTTGCTTAAATTTATTTTATTGTTATTATTATTTACTTTTTGTTTAATTTAGTAAAAGACAGTTAATCTCAACCAGATATAAACGTCGACAAGACCACACAACAAATATCGGACTCTATATGGGAAAGGTAGCATTCCATCTCGATACCATGTCCCTAGACAGCTGACGATGGCGATTCGCTAAAGCAAACAAATGAATCGTATGCAGGTAATATTTGAATCAAACGATGGCCAAATTTATTATTACATTGTAAAGGCAAACACTTTATCCCTGGTAAATCAATCCCGATAAGCATAGGTCATTTTTGTTGTCTCCAAATGTGTAGGAAATTAAAACAACTTACTTAAGTTAGTAACTACATCTAAGCTCATTGATTAACGTCTGATCCCTTACGTTAATCGCTTTATACTCGTTGACGCTTTTGTGTTAAAATGCGTTAAAATTGTTAAAAAAGTTAGTTCCCTAAACTGGAATCGAATCTGAAAAAAAAACCTAGCTAAAATTGCAATTGTAGTTCTATTTGTGTGCAAATGCGTACAAAACTTCTTGCCCTTTGCACTTGCGGCCACGTGGCTGCCCAATATAACTCTATTTAATAACCTCGATTGTTCTTAGCTGATCTAAGAAGCTAAGCTAAGCGATTCTAGAAGCTAAGCTACATGTGAAATTTGAGATTTGAGCTCCGATTTGCTCAAAACACGGCATTTCAATATCGATTTTTATCGATTTTTTGTAAACGGGGCAAGTTATCGACTATCGGATACAAATTCGTACTGCGCGGGCACTAGGAAGACCTATTTTCAAAATTTAAAGTCTTTAGCTCTTATAGGTTCTGAGATCCTTGCGTTCATACATACGGACGGACGGACAGACGGTCAGACAGACAGACGGAAGGACATGGCTAGATCGACTGAACTGATGATGCTGGTCAAGAATATATATACTTTATGGGGTCGAAGAGGCTTCCTACTGCCTGTAACACATACATTTGCATAAAATTATCACACCCCTTTTACACATTTTTAATAGGTTTCGGGTATACAAATGTCTGATCATGGAACAATTGAAGTTTTTAGAACCTCTTGAATCGAAAAAGAAGAAGCGCGTGCTTTTGTAAACTTTGTTTTAGTGATTACCTTTTTGATTTTGTTTCTTCCAAAAATATTTCCTTGAAATCTGAGCGATTTCTACATTCTTGGGTGGTGTTCGATTTTTCAGAAAGATCTTCTTTCAATTCAAGGCTAAATTCCCGCTGGACTTGAAGGGAAAAAGCCTTTAAAAAAACGTATCTCTTGATGAAATTTTCATAAAATGTATTCTTAAAGTTTTTGTTTTGAGGACAAAATTATAAAGGATATTTTTTAAAACTAGAAAATTAATAGAAATTTACAAAATAGTGCAAAACTTTTAAGGCATTTTTTTCTCTATATTTGGGGTGTAAGCACAATTAAAATTCGAACTATGCGCCCGTAAATAATTGGATGCTTTCGCATTGGGCTTTCGCAGGTTTGGTTTCAAAATTCACGGGCCAAAGATAAAAAGTCAAGGAACCAGCGCCAATACGCACACATTTCGGACGACAACAACAGCTTCGACGGATCCAGCGGCAAGGAGGCGGGCAACAGCAACAGCAACAACAGCAAGACCCAAGAGCAACTGGGCGTGGCAGTGGCAATGGCAGCTGCCAACTCCGGCACAGAGGCTGATCTGCAGCTGCAGGACTGCCAATTGTGCCAGGTGCCGCAGGTGAACATGCAGACGCACGCATTCAGTGTGGAGCACATCTGCAAGATGAAGGAGCTTCTCGAGCAGACCAGCGAGCTGTATGCCCACAGCAATGCCAGCGGCAGCGGCGATGACAACGATTGCGATCGGGAGCGGCGTTTCTATAGCCTCTCCAAGGCGTTCCTCCTCCAGCACATGGTGTCCAATGCAGGCATGGCTGGCACGGAGCCCGGCACTGAAACTCGCCTGCTGACAACGACCTCGGCGACTGGATCTGGGACGGCTTCGGCTGGTGATGAGTCCGGGAACGAGCCCGGCGCTGCTGGTCGTCGCCACCTGGCAGGCGATATTGCCGTCTCTGTCAAGGATAGCGACGAGCTGCCGGAACCGGGCAGAAAGAGCGCATCCGGCGGCAGTCGGGAGCTAATGCAACAGCTATTCAATCGCAATCACATCACCGGTAAGAATTGCGAACTCCGTCTAGTATTTTGATATGATGAATGTAAACGTGGATCAGCCCGGCGGTATGAGTAGCATACTATTTGATTTCTATTTTTATTTGATTATATTTAAGTTATATGATTTCGTGATTTCTGATTTGATGTACACAATTAGCATATACTTGATATTCACACTCGTTTCCAGTATGTTTTATCAACATTACATACTTGCATCACATGCAACGCATTAACTAAATATTAAGGACTGTCCACTAAGATACGTATGTATTAGCGTAGTTAACCATTGTACATTCCTCATAGTATGTACATGTCTGTCTATGTAAAACAAGACATGTGTGTGTGCCCCACCACGATGATGATGTACTGATGTACGATGATGTACCATATATAGCACACGAGCATTCGCAAAACCTAATGTCAAAGACTAAACGAAATTTGATTTTAATCAATAATTAAGTACTATATACATATATATATATTGATTAGTAATAATTAACATATGCCTCGCAACATTTATTCATAGCTGATATGATACATATATATATACAGACATATAGACATATAGTAGGATGGATTGCCACACAACTGAAAAGTAAATAAGATTAGGATATCTCCGATGAGCAGGAGTCTCGAATCTTCCAATTAACACTCAACACTTAAAGTGTTCTAGCTTACGTATAACATTCATAATGAATTAATGAATGAATCAATTAATTCATCAAATCAATGCGTACATGTATGTTATGTATGTATGTATATATGCAATGAACTCTTGCGCTATATGAACTCCTTAGCTATTCTCATTGAAATCAATGAATATTCATTTCATAACCTCTGCTAATGTATGTAAATATGCAGATTTTCTTGTACTTGGCTTTGTACATAAAATCCACCCATTTGATAGTTTTTCAATGGGATTATCTGATTTTTGTTTCATTGACTCAACAAAAGAACATCTCCTCTCTTGCGAATGGAATCCTATTCCCATACTTCAGTCTTCAAGCTCTTATCAAACACATCGAGGTTAAATTTTAAGCTTTTATCTCAATATCCGAATGACTAATTTAGTGACTTATGGATCCCGTTATCAACATTCAGCCATAAATGATTTTTTCACATTCTCTGGATGTAAGAGATTTTATTCTCTTATTTTAATTTTTTGAATGAAAGTTATATATAAAAGTGGCATCTTTTATTTTCAGAGTCAAGAATAAAAGTCAAGTCAAGTCCCAATATAAGTATATTTTGAGCCGCAAATATTTATGATTTGGCCTTATATAAGATCTAGGGTTCTTCTTCGTTAAAGTTTCAAGCCCCAAATGTTATTTTCGGTCCCTGCTGTACAATATTTCTTGCGGCTTTTGAGCTCGAATTAGAATTAGAATATATAATAGACAATTTCGGGGTTTTTTTTGTATAAAGCTTAAACGTACGATTCAAACAATGAAGTTTACGTCTCGAATGCGTTCATATATATCGCAGCATTTCGTTCCAATTATACGCACACATACATGCATACATATATAAAATCCTGCTGATCGATAGCTTAAGTAGCACATACCTCAAAAGAAAACAATGTTTTGCTTGAGTGTGTTTATGTACTACACATATACATATACATTTTATTACAAATCAGATTATTTTATTTTTAAAAGTCTGTGCAAAGAAATAAAACATTATTTGACTAAAATTGTACTCATTTATTCTTTATTTGTTTTCTTTACTTGATTTCTTTTGCTTTTGCTTTTGTTGTCCCATCTTGGGACGCATATTTGTATACCCTGTACCTGCTTCAAATGGGTTAAAATGGTTAAAAGTGGAAACAATTGGGACCGTCCGTCCGTAGATAATCGCATTGAATCGTATGAAGTTTCTTAAGCCAATTTTATGGCCTGAGCAAATGTTTGTTTTACTCCTCGCTGTCTCTCTCTCCTGGAGATATTGGATATTCTTCATGTACAAATGTGTTTGGGGATGAATCAAAGTTGGGTACAGGGTATCTGCTAGTCGTGCTTTCGTGATTCGCTTTTATAAACGGATATCTTTTCCCTCAACCTATCTATGCATTCTTGGCTATGAAGTAGTAAATAAATTTTTTAACAGTTATAGGTGGCAAATAATTTTGGAGTCCTTTAACTGGGCGACTTACGGGCCGACAGGTAAGTTAGACAATGTCGCACATATATGAATTACATGATGCCCTACTCTCTTATTACAGATTCATCATTTCATCATCACTTGACTAACCATGGCATGGACGGATGGGCCACAGGGTGGAGGAGTAAGAGGAGGAGAAGGAGGAGGAGAATACCCACATTTAACTAAGTAAAACAATAACAAGAAACTTTTAGAACATATGCGTATACTTGCATAACATAATAAGATATATTTACATACTATGAAAACTTGAAAGTTCCTATTTTAAAGAAATTTAATGCATGACATTTCATGTGGCTAAATATATACATAACTATGTATAAGTAAATCAACAGAAACAGAAACGAGATTAATAATTTAATAAGAATTACAAACTATACGGAAGTGTTCCTAACTATTCAAAATATATGTAGCAATAATGTTAACAAAATTATATCAAAAACTAAAACACTAATAATAACTGAAAAAGAAAAAAGAAAAAACAAATGAATGATCAAAATGATGGAATTCATGCGATACGAAATAATCAGAAGTCCGTGTAGCTAAGGCAGTTCTCGCTCTACCCTATCTGTTTTTGAGTAAGAATTAGTACTAAATACTAAAACCAAAATACAAAATACTAAATACTGTAATTGCCCTTTTCGCTAAAAACTTGAATACATACAAAAACATACATACATATTTACGCAACTGCGAGAGAATAGTCTCCGGGTCTTGTGTAGATGATGAGAACCTTCGAATTAGAGAGATGCAAACTGAGTTCCTAGCATTGTATTGCTTTATGCCTTTATTTTCTAATTAAATATTAATAAAATACTATGTTAAAACAAGAAACACACAAAATATAACAACAAAAAATACAGTAAACTCAGATTTAAGTTTATAGTATATAGAGTTTCGGCGCGCCGAGAATATTGCATACACCTTCCAAAATGGGTTGGCTTTTGATCCAGCCACATCCCAAAGCTCAATAATAACCTTGTCCAATGTTTATTTCACCTCTGCGTTACATCAGCTTGGAAAGTGTATGTGCTTCACAGCGTAACAGCTAACTGATGTATATGTAAAACATATTTTTGAAAATGTGCCAATGTTTTACTTTGCCATGCATGCTTACACACAAGGAAATGGTCAGCATATATATATACATACATATATACATATATGTTCATGTACTTGGTCTTGACTCTGAGACACATACATTTATATATCTATAATGCAAATTGTTTGTCCTGACTGACTGATTGATCCAAACATTGGGATTGCTTGGAAAGCAGTTGAATGCAATTTTTTAGTGTATCCTCCGATCGGCTTTAAAGTCGTTTTTTTTGTTTTTTTTTTAGACCAGACCAGTCCGACCTTAGAGGTCGAAATCCATTCTGGATCAGCTTATAAATAATTTTTTTTATTTTTAACTTGGAGAAAGTACTAGAACCTTTTAGTATTTTATCCAATTCTTGGATAAAAGCTTCTAATATGTATAAAAATATTTTATGCCCGCTCATGAGTTTCTACCTAGGGAATATCGTTTTGCTTAGGCATTTTCTATGTAGTACTACCCACTATAATCTTGCCAATTACCAAAGAATCTCAAGCCTTGTTCTTTTTATTTGATCATGTATCTGATGTATCTGAATTGTCCAACATATTGAAGAAGACATCTCCGTTCACATCTATATTATTGAACTGTTTCCACAGGCCCGTCGATATAGCCATGTCTATTATATTCCTCCATTCGTTATATTCCTATCCCTGAGGCAAGAATTTATCGATAATAACAGCCCAAACTAACCGCAAAGTAAAAACTGCTGAGTAATGGAAAGGAAGGAGAAGAGGAAGAGGAAGAGAGAGTTGAGTCCTGGTAATAACAAAAAATAAGAAATCTATAGAAATTGTGTACAATGTGTACTTGCTTTATACTAAAAAGTTGTAGGATATGCACGAGATCAGTCAGCATAAATTTGCAAAAATAAATTCCACTAAAGTTCGGATGAGCTGATGATTTATAATAATATGATCAGCAGATCGGCAGGACATTAAGTCATTAAATAGCTTTTTCTGAGTCTCAATTATAAAAAGTTTTCACTTAGGTTTCACCTTTTCATTATTTTTTTTTTTTTTTGTTCTATTGAAAATTAGCTAAAAGGATGTCAGACATTTGTGTAGATCTTAAAGATCAGATTCTCGCCCGAGATCAGGTGAAGCGGGGAGGGACAAAACTATTTCACAATTATGTAAATTTCTAGTTTTTTTTTTTTGCCGTGTTCATCATTTTTGTTAACAAAAGGCTTCCATTGCAGCGAGTCGAGCGTCCGGTGTCATAGCTCACCTGCTGAATATAATACCGTTATGCGTGAACCTACAACAAGAACTTTTCTCAAACATAGATACATATGCATATTCATATTCACATGCAGCATAAATATAAACCTCTAGATATGTCTCTGAAAACCATCCAAAGACTGGCAATGTTTGGTTTTTCTATCACAGATAATTTGTCAAAAAGGATCAATTTTCTAGGTTTGTTTATGAATTTATGAATATGTCGGGATCAAAATATTTTACTATTTGACTATTTTACTATTTTACTATTTGACTATTGGATATATTATCGAAATACTCAAACAACTCAATCAACAATTGAAATACTCTAGATTGAGCGTTATAAACAAATAACCAAATTGTCAGTTAATTTAAGCATAAATTCTATTTTTGTTACTCACACAATGTTTTTCCATTTGTCAGTTTATGCAATAACAATAACAATAACATTTACATTTAGCATTTAATTGTTTTCGAAAACTAAAGAACAGACAATTCGAGCATGAACTCTGAAAGATGTATAGAACCAACAAATATGCATACATATATGTATGTACATATGTATTTGCTGGAGTAGAAGCAAGCGAAACACTTACAATTAATGTATAAGAACAAACTTTAATTAAAAGTTCCTATAGTATTAAATATAACAAATTCTTAGCCTCTAAGAACGCACATACATACATGCAGTATAATATATATACATACATATATATATATATATATACAAACAGGTATATTATGTTTTAGGTCGTGCACGTAAAATACATACATATGTTTACACAAATAACTGAAAAAAAAAACAAAATGACATGAAACCTCGCAGCAAATTGAATTAGTTGTAAAGTTAAACACAGCAAATTGACATATACATAAATAGGTATATATATATACATGCATATATATATATATGTATAACTATATATGATATATAAATATATATTACTGATGCATAACTATTTGCTTTCGCCCATACTTATAATACACACATACATAAGTCGTTTGTAATAATACCGAAAAAAAAAACAAAAAGAAAAACAAACAAACACACACACACACACAAACGCACACACATAGTGACTCCCATATATAAATACATGGATAATTACGTCCTATAGATCTATTGAATAACGACACACTCACACACACGCGCACACACGCACACACACACACGTTCACACACACACACGCACACACACGCGCACACACACACACACACATTCCGTAAATTGGTAAGCATATGACATATCACTATATCTGATAAGTGCTTATGGATCTGCTTGCCCCACACACACACATGCATAATTTCCAATGAAAACGGTAGAACAGTCTGCATTGAGAGACTTAGCAATATGCGGCGGTAATATTCAAATTATTTCTATATATATAGATGTACAAGCACAGAAATGCATATATGTAGGTCTAACGGAAAGATGTTAGTATATACGCATGCATGTATGTATGTATGTATGTATGTACAAATGCATGCACGAGAACATCCATGAATGGGCAATTAAATAATGGTAAATTCAGTAGCCAAACCACCCAAAATAAAAATTACCTGTATTTTAACATGCATACATATAATTTCACTCGTCGCGCACACATACAAGCATATGCATCTACATACGTACATTCTTGTAAGTGTAGGTACAGGTACACAATATTCATAATGTTAATCAGAGTTGCTGCAATAATTGCATAGAATTTACAAAATAAAAATACATATTTATAAAGTTCCTATAAAAATATAATAAATGGCAAAAGATGTGCAGATATTATAAAATTATAAATAAAAACATGCGAAAATGTACACATAATTGTCTTATTTATTCATTGATCTATGTTTTTATTTAATTGATTTACCTTAACTTCAAATTTTGAAAATCTATGTATAGCTTTGGTCCAAGTGGAATGAAGGGTACAAAAAAAAAAAAAAAAAAAAAATAAATAAGAAGAGAGTAAAAAAAACTGCCGTCCCTCCTCCCTCTATGGTTCCTGGATGTCCAATATATGCTTGGTTTCACCATACCACTGATATAGTCCTGGTGAACATAAATCTCGAAATTCGTGCAAAATTTGCCTAAAATGGTCCAGAAAGATGAACATGCATGCGTTTCTTTCAGCCGTAGCCTTCGCCCTCTATGGTTCCTTTATCATGCCATAAGTATAGTAGTCCTGGTGATCCTACAGCTTCAAATCCCCAAAAAATGCTCTTAAAAACGTTATCCACAATTAAATGAAGGTTTAAAAATGAACGGTCGCATAATCCTGAATACCAGGCGAACATAAATGCCCAGCAGGTAGATGCACATTAAATTATCAAGGTGCTAAAATGATGACATGCAAGTTTATTAAATGTCCACTTATATTTGTTGCATTTTGAATTTTATTTTAATGCAAAATTGCATTGCATACTTACAATGTTGCTGAGTAAAACGGTTACTGGAAACAAAAAAGACGACATACATATTTCTGGACATTTTCCGTGCGCATTTTGCGGGGATTCGGTCCTCTAGGTTCACCAGGACTATATAAATGGTGATGGTATGACCAAGGATATGTGGGTCACTAGGCACCGTCGATGGGAGGGGACGGAGGGGGTTTAGTTGGGCATACATATTTTTTGACAATTTCGGATAAGATAACCAAGACATCTAGGAACCATTGGTTTTTATATTTTTATTATTTAATCTGTGTGATTAGGAATTGATCTGCCAAAAAGTAAAAAGATGAACTACAAGTAATTTGTTTACATATAATATTTATTATATTTGCAAATAGTTTATTAAATCTGTAAATTGTATTCGAGCCTCAGCTATTTGCAAATAGAAATTACCTACGGCACAATTTCACATTTACAAAATATTCATGGCAAAACAAACGTTAAAACGGATCGAACTGGTTTCGAATGGAACGGATTTGGGCTGGCAACTTACTTTGCTTCTATTAACTAAACCCAAAGTTGAAAAAATTGCCCCAAAACGCAGATTGATTTAAACCGGAAACCGAATCATATTATTTACATGCATACTGAAAGATGCTTTGTGGCTACAGAAAAATAGGCAGACAAAAGCGCGAAACTTCCTGAACTTATATGTTTAAAACACACAATAATAATGACTATTACATGTCACGTTTTTTGTTTTGTTATTTTCAAATGTGTTGATTTTCGCTAATAAAATCAGGCAAAAGCCTGCACGGAAAGGATTCAAATCAGGATTAACTTAAAGAAGAAAACACAGTTCCATCTCGAATTCAAAATTGAGGATTTACTTTTTGATTAGCCTTAACACTTATAAGTCTACTGATAAAACGAATTGCGGTATTTACTTTAACGTAATACACTGTGTAACTCAGTAAGCAATAGATATATATTATATCATACCCACAAGGACAAGGAGAAAGAGACAGAGAGAGAGAGAGAGAGAGAGAGAGACGCAGACAAATACGTATGCATTGTATGTTAATACGTATACTATGATAATACATATACACAGATCTAAGTAATATTAATTGTCCGTTGAGATGCTTACAAAAGAAATTTATTAGGCGGAGTCTTTGGTTATCTTATTTAATTGTAAAATTTACTTAAACTATATAAGTATAAGTACGGCCTAGCCGGAGATTGCTGGGCGAAAGGGGCCGCATCCGTGTTTAAATCACGCCGTCGGCTTCGTATCGTGTTGGTTGTGTTGTTGTTACTCCTGCTGCTGCTGCTCCTGGTGCTGCCATCAGAAGCCGCTGTAGCCGCTTATGTCGGACGGCTTGAGTCGCTCAAAGACGCTCAAATGGTGCGCTGCATGGCCTGCATGATGATGATGATGATGGTGATGCGGATGCGGATGGGCATGCGGATGGGCATGGGGATGGGCATGTGCGAAGCCCGTGTAATTGCCCTGCGGTGGAGTGTGGCCATACGGATGCGCATACGGATAATTGGGGCTTGGCACGTGCAGCGTCGGTGCCGGATTTTGAACGCCATAATGGCCATAATCTGGCGCCGAGGTGCCATGCTGCGGCCCGTAAGGTGAGCCGTACATTGAGTTAACATTGACCGACGGCATGTGAGCCATGTGCGACGTGATGTGCGCATGATCCATGTACATTTGCGGATGCGTATGCGGATGGGCATGTGGATGCGGCGGCGGTATATGATGCTGGGCCGTTGTCAACACCTGTGCATTGCCGGCAGTTGCTGTCGCCAACGCGCTGCTGATCAAATGGCTCGCATGATGCGGATACCCGACTTGGCTATGGTTCGGATAATCGCTGTTGTTATTGTTGTTGTTATTGTTGTTATTGTTGTTGTTGTTGTTGTTGTTGTTGTTGTTGATACTATGCCCACTGTCGGGCCTGCTGGCATTGCTGCCAGGCTGCGCCAAATGAGTCTCTGTATTCGACGTCGTTGCCGCAGAAGCTGCCAGGCTGCTGACAGAGAAATTGCTAATCACATTGTTGTTCGTTGTGGCTTCCGGATGAACTTCGTTTTCCTGATGACAGCGCTTTTGCTGCTGCTGCTGCTGCAGGCCGAGTAAACGGCTTTCGACAGCGGCGGCAGCTGCAGCTGCCGTTGCCGAGGATATTGCACTTGATTCGTGTTCACTTATTGTTGGTATCTGATCGACCAAGGACTCGAGGCCGGACAGACTCTTGCGGGACATATCGGAGGCAGCTTGCGCCTGAATTTGGCCAGACTGTGGACTCATGTTGATGTTGTGCTGATTATGCTGGTGCGGAGATGCCAGCATATAGGGTCTGCTGCTCTGATTGCTGTGCTCCTCAAAACGATGCCAATGCTCGGGAGTATCTGGCTGATAGTTCGGCTGCGTATAATGCGAGACGGCGACGGGCGAGGACTGAGATTGAAGTGTTTGCTGATTAACAACCTTTTGGGCGGATTGTTGTTGTTGTAGTTGTTGTTGTTGTTGTTGTTGCTGTTGTTGTTGTTGCTGTTGTTGCTGTTGTTGTTGTTGCTGTTGTTGTTGTTGCTGCTGTTGATTCTGGCCTGGCGATAGCCACTGCTGATAATGCTCCTGGACATGCGAATGTGGCTCAGCGTCGCGCTGTGCAACAGAGCTGGGGTATGATTGCGATTTATCTAGCAACCGGCCCTGTTGCGACATAACAACAAGATTTGTGTCCTGTCCATCATCCGTCGGCGGCTCAAAATCAACAACGCTGCACATATTTGGTGAGCTTGGCGGCGGAGTTTCACCCAGATGCGGCTGATCCCTGATACCGCCACCGACGACGACCTGGCTCTGATGGTTGCCCGGCAGATGATCCGTGATTTGCTGCAAATGATGTTGCTGCTGCTGCTGCTGCTGCTGATGATGATCCACCTGGCCCACGGGCGGTGTTCCATGCGAGTGTGAATAGCTGCAATTGAGGGCCGGCGATGCCATGGGCGATGCCGACGCCGTGTACAAGATGTGAGACGGCGGCGGCGTATTGTACAGGCTGGGCGGCGCCTGATGGCTGCTCTGCGGCGACGCGGTGTGCTCCATGGAAATCGTGTGCATGCTGTTGGCTGTCGGCCCGCCGCCAATCGATGTGACTGTCGCCGACTGCGGATTCGCCCCTGAATTCGAATGCTTTGCAGCTGTCGCTGCTGCCGTTGTGAGTATATTCTCGAGTGTGGGCTTTAGCTTCTTGGGCCTACCCCTCTTCTTTTTGGTGGGCATCTCGCTTCCGCCGGTGGCCATGCTGCCGCTGCCGGCGGCGGCAACGGGGCCGCCGCCAGCTGCCGCAATCATGGACAGATTCAGTATATTATTAAAGTCATGCTGCGGCGTTAGTTGGACCTTGCCGCCATTTGTTGGATCGATCATCTCCTGACCTTTGATCTTTTTGGGACGGCCGCGTTTCTTTTTCTCGGGCAACGGCTGCTGCGGCTGGTGTTGACTTGCTCCAAATACGGACAAATAGTTGTGCTCTGCTAAAGATCCCCCCGCCGCCGCTGTTGCTCCCACAATATTGTTGCCTCTCATGGCTTCATCATTATTGCCGTAGATAAATCCTCCGCCTCCTCCTCCACCTCCCCTGCCTCCTCCTCCGTCACGTGGTATCACATTGGAGAGATTTGCGTTGAAGTGCGGCAGCAATTGTTTATCAACAACCTGATTTGAACAATCTGTGCCGGGCTCAATATTACTGCCATTGTCATTGCCAAACATGAGACTAGATTGCTTCAGATCATTGCCAGCAGCCACACCCTTGAGCGATTCCTGTTCGCAGCATTGTCGTATACGCTGCTCCGTGAACACGCATTCCGACTCGTCCATGTGCGGTACTAGGCCATTGAGAAAGTCCCGAAACTTTTTCAGCGCCGCGTAAAATGGAACCTTGTCCGCGGCTCGAGGAAGCTGAGCGCACCTTGCCGATGAGGAAGGCATCACCCAGATATACTGAAAGTCAATAAAGACAAAGATTAAAATCTACAATATTAAACATAAGCAAGCGTGATCTAGTCGGGAGTGTCCGACCGGAAGATGCATTGAACCTGCGACGAGCCACTTTTACGAACAGGCTAGCTTCCATCCATACATTTAAATACACCCTTATAGACGAAGATTAAACTATGCAGAGTTTCCTTCTTCACTTTGCTCCACACAATGGGTAGAGTAAATATATTCTTGAATACCTTTGGTGCTTATATATTTCCATGGCGCCCAGTTATAAGTAAATACCAAAGGACTCGGTTCTAGCTTTTGGATGAATTTGTGTATCCAGCTCTTATAATCCTCGAAAAGAAGAACAAGTCTCAAAACCGATATTTATCGATTAACAAGTAAGAGGTTCTAGTCGGGAGCTCCCGACTAGGGAATACCCTGAACCCCTTTGAGGTGGTAGCGGGGAGGTGGCGATAGGTATAAAATGAAAGATACTTGACATATGTATATATAATATTCTAGAAGCAACACATCATGTTTGGTGACTCTAGCTCTTATTATTTACCCAATTTGCTCAAAAAACAGGATATCGATATCGATTTTTATCGATTGCTTGGAAACGGAGTAAGTTATCGATTATCGGAAACAAACTCGATCTGCGTATGGTCAGATCGGTTCTACGATCCATGCGTTCATACATACGGACAGACGGGGCCAGACAGACAGACTGACCTGACTAGATCGACTCGGCTGTTGATGCTGATCAAGAATATATATACATTATAGAGTCGGAGATGCTTCCTTCTGCCTGTTACATACATTTGCACAAATACATTATACGCTTTTTACCGATTTTCAATGGGTTCAGGGTATATAAAGGTTAACAAAATATTGCAATTTTTAGTTTATGATTGCACGATTAAGTCATTAAGTGAATTTCTTATTACAGAAGCTGCGGCCCAAATTTAATCTCTACTTAAAATTGACTTCCAGGTCTGATCCCTGGGATTAATTACTGTACCCAACTCAGCTTGTTAGTTCTTGTGGTCTTTCAGCTTAGTTATAATTGAGCCCGAGCCAAAAGAGAAAGGAGTTCGAAATATGCTTACAGTATTTGTGCCGTCGACACGATCGGGTTGCCGACCGAAGTGGAACTCCTTTTTGCCAGAGAAAACCTCAAAGATTAGTTTGCCATTGAAAACGGCAACTTTGGGTCGAAACCGTTGAAGTTTCTCAAGCAAAATGCGGCTACCCTCTTTGATTTCCTTGCGCGTTAGATCCGCGGAGCCTTTGGTGGCACGCGCAACCATGTTGGTGAAGCCGATGCCCTGCTTAACGAGCGTATAATCATCGTCGGCGCTCAATTGTTCCTGGGTGAGTCCGGATAGATAGAGGCATTTCCAGAAGTGATTGCCGGGTCCTGCATAATGATGACCCTTGTAGGCAGCGAACAGACCCGGATTTATGCCGACCTGCAGGCAGGGTTTTTGGAGGAATATAAGTTAATCAAACACATTTTTGCAGTTGATCAAATAAACGGATACGAAACGCGAAATTTACAACTCACTATAACAATATCAAGATTATCACAAAGATGATCGGGTATCGTGCGCTTAATAACTTCCGCCTCGGACATGCCATTGAATCGATCGTGCTTCTTGCGCTCCTTGGGCTTCATCGCCAGGATATCATCGGACCCGCCGCTGCCCTCCCGGACGCCGCCGCTGTTTTAAGATAAAATTACGAGCCGGTTAGAGCAAATCAATCAACAATTTCAAGCTGCAAACATGTAACTAAATCGGGACTTGATTGAAAATGAATTAATTATGGTGCTTCCCTGAGATGTACGTATAACATCCTAAATCGCTTTACATTGGGTTAAATCGGACACTGAGATCAACCCTTAGCTTTAAAGCTTGCTTAAATAGTTTTGTGCATTTGTTGTCCTTCCACATGAGGTGCTCCTTGGCGGCATAGATTCTTCTTTTCTTGTAGGCTGTCTTCAATTCTTTTGCTACCTTTAAGACCTGCCAACAATTATGCCCCCTTATTCCTACCTATGTGCACGACAGATTAGACTGAGCACAACTCCTTTCATTCCCTATTGTTTTCCCAATACCTTCATAAAGTCTCAGCTATGAGCGAGGGCCAGACTGGCTCTCATCCATCGGCTCAGCCCCTGAATATACCCCCTATACCCGTATCTCAGTCTACATACTAAATATATTTTTTACCTTTGTAGAGGCTATTATATTTTATCTGTAGCGCATAAGAGTCTGGCCTGGATAGGAACTCACCATTGCTGTTGTGGAGCTACCACCATTTGCATGCCATCCGCATCGATTAGCTTTTTTTTGCGTCCCCTTCTTTTGGGCACAGATCCTGTCCTGGCATTCAGATCGCAGTTGGAGTTGTTGGCATCTTGGGATTCAATTCTGGTATCTGCACTATGAGATTCCACCAGGGGCTCCGTCAACGATTGCTGATGATCCTTTGTGCTGTACATGCTGTTGTCCCTACACGACGCTGCAATGGGCGTTGATCCTGTAACTGGCACAGGCGAATAGCTAGAGGGATTAGAAGAGGTGCCTGGCAGATCGACCGCCTGCTGACCTCCCGGCGACAGAATACTCATCTCTTCTGCCATAAAACTATACGGGTCATTCGACAGTGCGACCTCAACGTTATTCGAGCTCCTCGCATTGACGCTCTGCTGTGGCATGGTTAGATCGGGAGGCAGTGCACCTTGCCCGCCTGAGGCTTGCACCTGCGGACTGCTTCCCGACGTGCTTGGAGTTGGATTATTGTTGGAGTTCAGATCTTCGTGCTTGTTTTGCCCAACAAGTCCAAGGCCAACGTGCTGCATCTGATGCTGGGGTGTCACCGAATGGGTGGACGAACTATGCGAATTGGGCGTCAAAACATCTCCTGCGCTCGTCTCGTAGCCATCATCTTGATTTTCCGGCTTTGCATTGCTTGGCGAAAGTGTTCTGCAATGGCAACAAATGTGCTTTCCCAATTATAAACTATTATAGATAATTCAAATTCCCACTCGGAGATACTCCCATCCGAATCCCACGCCGAGCTACATTGACAAGCATTTGAAACGTATCTTTGCATATCATAAATTGGCACCCAAAGCACACTTTTAAAGTGAAGCAAGTATCCAGAAAGTCAAATATTTTCAATCCTTACATGCTACTACACCAAGTTAATTAGATCAGTGGAAAAGTGGGGCATATAGCAAAAGGCTAAACATTCTTTATCTGAGAACCTTTTTAAAAAACAACAAATTATGCTCAAAAACGATCTTTATCGATACTATGCAAATTGGAGATATCGAAAAAAGCAGAATGGACAACATTTGAAGCCTCTCGCTTTCGTAGTTTCCGAGATATTCGAGAACCTTCTTAACCTTCTTTTGCGTATTTAGCTCTAGAAATCCTCAAATTAAGCCCAAAAACGATTTTTATCGATACTAACTAAAATGTGAGATATCGAAAAAGAAACAGATCTCGGAAAGTCTCTTGCGAAACGGACAGACGTAGCCTAATCAGGAATATACAAAACTTAACTTCCACCTTCCAACAGCCCCAAATGTGGGATTATATATGTCTGTAGATATAGTTCTATATATGATGAACGTGCTTCATACGTTACTCACAACTTGTACGCTGAGCAGGGATCCTCGTGGAACTCGTCCATCATCAGATCATGATAGGGCTCCTGCAGTTGCTGCTGTTGCGGATGCGCTGCCGTCTGCTGAATGGACTGTTGCTGCTGCTGCTGCAAATGTCCATGGCATTCAATGTGATGTCGATGATGGAGTTGGGTCTGCTGCTGATGATGTTGCTCCTGGAGCTGCTGCTGCTGCTCTTGGAGATGCAGCTGCTGTTGGCACTGGGGCTGAGTATGATGTAGGGCAAACAGCTGATCGTGAGCATAATGCTGATGAATGTAATTTGGATAAAGATGTGGCTGCTGCTGCTGCTCATGAAGATTCTCCTGATGTAGGTTGTGGTGGAGGAGATGATGCTGCTGCTGCTGCTGCTGCTGATGCATCATTTGGCCGTACATGTTATGAATATGCGACGGTTGCTGCTGCTGCTGTTGAGTAAAGTTCTGTTGCCTTTGACTGTGGTGCTCCAGCGGCAGCATTTGGCCAAAGCCGGCTGACGAGTTAGTCTCCTTTTCGATTTGTAATAAAAGTTCGGCGGGATGCGACTGTCTTTGCTGTTGGTCTTGACGATGTTGCTGCTGCTGCTGCTGCTGAGTGCGATAGATGTCTGAGTCGCAGCTCAAATGCAAACGATCCTGGTTGGGATTGGCCTGATTATGCTCCTGCTCGTGCCCGTGGCCGTGGCCCTCCCCGGAGCCAGCCTGGGCTGGGTGGTCATCTTTATATTCACCGTGTGGTGCCCATATTGCTGCACGCCGATCACTAGTCAAAATATCACTCGTTGTTGTTGTTAATGTTAAATTAGTAGGATTCCTTACACTCAAGTTGGATGAGTCTATTTCACAACCATTGTTTTTATCAGTTTCCGCCGCCCGAGTCGGCGAAATCGTAGCACCAAAACGCAACTCACTATTAAAATGTGACTCTGAATGAGACGACGACGACAACATGGAGGAGTCAAGCGCTCCGGAAGATACAGATACAGCGACAGGCGCATGGATAGATGGCACCTGGGCGGGCACAACGAGCTCTACCCGAGTTACGAGCGCCTGCTCGGGTGCAACATATGTACTATTTGTCGCATATTGATCAATTGGATCGGCTCTCGATGATAGCTGGCCCAGTGCCAGCCGATCTCTGGAATCGGTCTCTTCATCGTTTGGAGCTCTCTCAACCGATTTCGTCTGGCCATAGTCTGGCACATTTTCGTTGGCTTTCGTTGGATTAGGTGCTGGATCATCTAGGGATCTAGGTGCTGGCTGATCATGAGACGACACACCACATATCCTTCTCTCCAGTTCATCTGTGCTAGTTGCTATTGGACATGTATTGCTTTCTCTTTGATCATCATCCCCAGTCCCAGTCCCAACCCCAGCCCCATCGTTCCCATCGTTCCCAACATTTACATCGTTGGCCCTGCTCTCGTAGCCGTTGCTGTCTCTTCTGATGTAGGTTAAGGGGGACAACTTTTTTCGCTTGCAATCAATTCTCGCATCAGCATCAGAAGCCGATTTCTTATTACTGTTTGACTTATTCTCGGGATAGTTATTGTCCGTCGCTGAATTGTCGCTGGCGATATTCTCGGCGAGATTCTCGTCTCCATCCGCATTTGAAGCCATCGCCGTGCCTGCGAGTTTAGTTTTGAATGCGTTCAGTACCAGCCAATATTGTGCCTCAACTGTTTTGATATCCTTTACAATTTGCTCGAGCCACTCCACAAAAATTGTCCGAATCGTGAAACGCCTTATTGTTGTTATTTGAAGTGTTAATATGAAGGAACTACTTGTCAGCGGGATGTTATTTTGCAAAAAACCTTCCACTTGCATCTCCCTTTCAATTAGGCCTCATTAAAGCTTAAAATCTTTCTCGTCCCTCGTTCGTTGTATGAGAATAGTTTTATCTTTCAGCATGAGTATTTTTTTATTTCGATGGATTTAATCTGGAAGAGAAAACGGTTTTTAACAAATCAATTTGATATGTTTCCATATATATAAAACTGTTCGACCTGACTGACTGACTGACCGTAGGAGCTGGCATCCTGATATTTCCACCGTTCGAATTCATTTGAGAGTTCTTCCTTGAACCATCGCTTGATGAGGCCAAAAACAATTCTAGCCTCATCGAATCCAAGATCAAGAATGACACCAAGATCATCATTAACTTAATTATATGAAAACTTCTTTATGAAAAAAAATCCTTGCATTTGGAGCAGTTTAAATTGAAGAGGTTAACTTGACTAACCAAGACTGAAAGGCAACAAAGTCGGCTACTGCGGGCACAAGGATCCAAGAGTCCAAGTATTCAGTGATGGTTCATATAAAAAAGGATGTCTTAAGTCCAGTTCAGTCCCAGTGAAGCATACGCAGTTACAATCAGTTACATCACCAGACGAGTCCAGGCTGTGTGATGCCTTGGTTAGCTTAAAGTCTTCCACTTGGGAGGTGTAAAAATGCGAGCTAAGAGTTGTTTTATGGATTGGTGAGGATATTCAGCTGCCTGGTGAGGGTATTCAGCTGCCGGTGAGCTAAACTGAATTGTCCGGGCTGCTAATGCATGTATTGCTTTAAAATTTCATGTTCGTATGTATATGTATATTTAAATATATATGTATATACACATATACTGACACATACAGGCAACGGTACTTATACACACATATACAGAAGCATGCCCCAAAACCAACACTAACTCAAATGGACAGGAACCGTTTAGATTTCTCTGAGCCTACTTCGTGCGGGCGCGTGTTGTATTCTGCATACACACACACATACATCCCTGTACATACTTGTGTGTACCTATGTGTGTGTGTATATATACATGGACTCGTACATTTGTATGTTGGTGCAGGGGTCGGAGTTCAGATCTACCGAGTGCATTAGTTTTTTGTATGCTTCGTGAGCTGATGCTAGTTGTTGCCTTTGCAGATTTTGCTTCCATTTAAACCAAACGATTTTGGAGCCCACCTCGTTATTATTTGAATGTGTGGGTGGGTGGGCGGTTGTTATACAAAGACACACACACACACATACGTGTGTATGTTTGTGTAGTTTGCATGAGCTTGGACAGAACTACACACGAATGCACATACACATGCACATACACATGCACATACACATGCATAGACATATGCACATAAATAATAATAAATATACATATATCGCCAGCCATACGTGTATATGTATGTATGCATGCATGTATTTATGCATGTATGTACGCATGTTGTCAGTATATATACGAATATAGCTCTAGCATTTAATTGTACTTCTGATCGGAGCTGAAACCCCATCCATGTAGGTCTTGGATCCAAGCAATTCAACTTGTAATGTCTATCTATGTAATTGCCCACTTATATATCCTGACTGCACGATGCTCAACATGTCTTACATTCACAGCCTTTACATTCTGCGATTCCATTAGCAAGTGTCAGTTGTCGGTAATATATGAATAGCAAAAGTACCGCTGCTTTAAATAAACAGCTGATCGGCTGGAATTGATTTACCTAAGATCCACAACTTTTTCTCGAAGCAGGGGCTTCATTTGATGGACTCTGCGGGATTCGACCATATTTAAATGTTAAAAACTGTGTCATATCAGCTCTTTGTGTTAATGATACTTTTATACTTTCCATAACATCGATATGGAGTTCGATAAATCATCGCAAAAAACACGAATTACAAACGTACTTCACATTTGCAAAAAAAAATGTAAGAAATTATGACAGTGGAATTAGGCTATAGTCACTGCTCAAAAATGTATCTAAGCTGATGGGTTCATATTATGAAATAAGCTAGAACTCCGAGTTTCAACCGGATCCGAACCGGCTTGCTACATATGTGTGTATATCTAGGTGTTTTGTATGCATTCGAGTACATTTAACATACTTTAATTGTAATTAAGTGTACAGTACAATATATTTTCAGTCTTACCTTCAATCTGTACGATGTCAAAAACGATAAGATCTGGAGACAATAAATTTGAAATATGTATATGCACATCAAGTATACATAAAACTTTTGATTACTGTTTTTTTGAGCTTATCGCAGAGAATACAAGAGCTAGAGAGTGTATTTTGCATATAAATGCCCGTTTAGTATTAATAATATTTCACCTTTTGACCCATTGGTCTAAGACTTTTCTCGACAAATTTGTGCTTTTAACTTTAGAATAAGCTACACTCTTCTTTAATTTTAAGGACATGGTTGAATATGAAATTAAGCTTAATATGCACATGGTTCAATAGTAGTATATATAGTGTATATTTTCGAGGTTGAAGAGAATGCAAATTTTGTTCGATGTTGTCTTAAATTTTTTGAGTATAAACGCGTTTTGAGACGATCTTAAGGTTTTCGACCGTGCCCATGGGGCGATCAAATCATAAAAACTTTAAGACATACAAAATTTATATAGGTTCAAGAAAATTCATTCCAACCTTAAAGTCACGAACCCAAACATATCAATCAAAATGTATTCCTTAAATACGAATTCAACAGGGAATTGCGCAGTCGTGTTGACCAGTCTTTAAGTTTCTTATAAGTATAATAATAATAATATAATTTAAGTTAATTTTTAATAACTGATTATAATTAAGATATAGAACCCAACGATTAATAAACTACTTATTTCTGAAAGTTTGGCGTTACAAGAAACATTTTTTTAGTGACACACATTTGTAAAATATCAACGGGGAATTTTACGATGTAGATGCATACATATGTACATACATACAAACATATCCGAATACTATAGTACATGCAATTCTGTGTACACATACATGTATGTTTGTCGTAGGCTGGCAAAAATATGTGCATGTGTATGTACATGTGCATGTGCATGTGCTATGAATGTGTGTGCGTGTGTATGTATCAATGTGCTGTATGCATTCGTTGTCACGACAAACGCAAAACCCGACGAGCAAAATTGAGTCGGTCGATGAGAGAAGAGTCAAAAGCACAGAAGCAGCTGCAGCTTCATCAACCCGAATAATACTAATACATAATCGAAGCAAGAAAGAAACAGTTGCATCGAATGGCAGCGCACACTGGGGCAAGTGACAAACATAGTCGTTTACAATACTTATGTATGCACTTATTACAACTACATATCCTCTCTCCTTCTTCTTTCCGCCTGTTACTCATAACAGAATAATAGTTGGTTGAGTGATAAAAGTCTGCCCATAACTGGCATATTGAGATTATTAAATTTAAATATTTATTTTCGTTCGTATATTTGGTGAGTACATGCGGTCTGATATCGTTAAAAGGTATCAATGGTATACTGAATATTTTCTTTAAATGGTTGCAAAATTTCAAAAATTATAAATATCATAATATTTAATGCTCTACATTTTCCAATAGGCATTTAAAATAATGTTCAATATTAAATACAAGTTTGTAATCTTTAATTTTTATAGAAACTTTCGAAACAGAACCCACTGTGGCTTTGGCTCTCTCTTTTTATGGCGTGAGAGTCGAATGTGTCGGTGTCGGCGCGTCATTGACTGTGTACCTGTGTGTGTGTATTCGTGCATGTGTGTGTCCGTGCATGTGTGCATGTGTGTGAATGCAAACCGCACAAAATGTCCAAAAGCAAGCTAGCTTTATACAACATTTTGTATATATATGTATGCACGTACATATGTATGTAGATATGTTATTATGTACGCATGTATACGCACATCTGTACAAATAAATTTCAAACATGCATGCAGTTGAATTTTCGCACACGAATTTGTTGGTGTACCGGAGATCTACATACATACATACATGGCTATGAAAATACGAATGTATGTATGTATGTATGTATGTACACATATATGTGATTTCCCAATGCGCAATGCTACGGGACCAACAGGCTCCTTAGCTTGCAGGTCGGCCTGTGTGCCTACATACAGCATATACGTATGTACATATTTATGTATATGTTTTTACATCAAAAGTACATATGCTTATAGATATAGGTATAACATATGTACATTTTAACTTACATAATTCATAAATACAAACAATACAATGTTTCTTTTGGAGTTGATGTACA
Organism: Drosophila littoralis; assembly: GCA_018903485.1. Classification (NCBI taxonomy): domain Eukaryota; kingdom Metazoa; phylum Arthropoda; class Insecta; order Diptera; family Drosophilidae; genus Drosophila; species Drosophila littoralis. The sequence continues at coordinate 1,202,291 of JAEIGF010000234.1, read as the reverse complement.
CATATGTAAATATGTACATATGTATTTATGGACATCAATCTCCAACCCTAACGAAGTAACCTAGAAAACTGCTCGAAAATTAAATCGTGATACACCCTACTGCCTATTTCTTGTAGTTATTTCTAAATTATCGATTTTATTTTGGAACTTCGTTTTTTTTTTAGATGGAATTTGTTATTTTCCTAATGTGAAGATCCAAAGAAAGGTAGTTCTTGAAACAAGAAAACAACGTAAGCAAATGATCTTCATCTAACAATTGAAGTACCCTATACTGTCTCTGAGCACGCCGTAGCTTTATGCTTTAGGAAAACAGAATATTTTTCCATATAAGAACCTATGTCCACTATATAATAAAGTGGTCTGACGTTAATTTAATATATTTGGGAAGAATAGTGTAATAGATAAGTCCCGAGTAAACTCAGGATATCTGAATAAAAACAAAAATGTTTTCATACAAGAAGTAATTTTTCGACGGATTGTTCCTGTGGTATCTAATATATATATATATAAATAATAAATATAATGTAAATGCCGAGTTTGGTCAATTTATCTGGCAAAAGAAAGGAGTTGTACTTTATTTTCGATCGATCAATCATATGGTCGCTATTTGATTTAGCCTGCAACAGAACGGTACGGACCTATGCAAAGTTCCAGAACGATAGCTTTAAAACTGAGACTATTTCGCAGAAAATCAGATAGACGGACATACATCAATTGATGCTGATCGATATATATATATATATATATATATATATATTTATATAGATATGTATATATATTTTATACATATAAACACTTTTTGGGGTCGGAGATGTCTCCTTCTATTTTGAAAATGAGATGAATGAAAATTAAGTCTTCACTTTCAGAACAAGTGTTTTACATACATATGTATGGATTTACATATGAACATACACACAATGTATGTAAAACAAGAATGCGCGCCCATATGCGTGGCTTCTCTCAAAGCCGGCAGAAATTTAGATCGAACCCGCGAATGTTATTCATATGACAGTGTGTGCTTGGTGCGAGCAGGACAGAAGCGTGTCAACATACATACTATATGTAATTATGGCATTGCCTTAGAATAAAATAAAACTCGATAAAGCACATACATACAAGAAGGTATGTATTTGTATTTCAAAATATTCAAAAATGGTTCTTTCAAATGTTCGAAAATTTAGTTTGGTCTTGGCCCTAGGTTCGATATTTATTTGTGCAATTTAATCGGTTCACAGAGACTCAGCTTGTCGTCCTAATCAAGCATATACCTAAGCTTTATGGGGCCGAAGATGATCTCTTCTGCCTGTTACATAAAGCCATATACCCATTTTAAATGGGTTTAGGGTACAAAAAAAAAAAAAAAAAAACGTTCGCTCACATTTACAAAAATGTACGTGTAGCCCAACCGGTTTATGTGTCAACAAATATATGTACATATGTACACACACAAGTGCATGACTACATACATTTATATTTATTAATTTATTTTATTTATATATATTATATTGTTGCACAAAAGTAAGCTGAATCTGGGCACATTTAAGGAAACTGAACATTCAATATCAAAGAAGTAGGTGTATGTCCGTCGTTTTTATCAATGCCTCTTTTTTTTTTTTTGTTGTATGGCCAACAAATCCACTTTCGACGAGCTTTAAACCTGTTTGAGATTTTGTATTACTTTCATACTCCGTACCCGATCAAATTGAGCTACAACGACTCGGCTGAAGGTCTAGAATGCACACATGTATAATTTTTATAGGTAAAAGTAAATGTCTGCAAGGGTATTAAATCTGCGGCGTGTCGAAGATAGCCTTACTGTCGTCCGTAGGAGATACAGTAAACTACGCGCCCTACCGTTACAATCATTTGAGCTTTTTTCTATGCATACAATAGCTCAGACATAAGCTTGATGCGCACTGCGCAGCTCACGCTACGGCTCATTGAGTAATAACTGGAAGGAGGGAAAAGTCACTCTGAGCTTTTATTGATGTGTTAAAGTTTAAGCAAGGTACATTAGGTTGGCCTGCATATGCATAATCAAACACAGGCAACAATAAATCAGCACGAAGTCCCGTTTTGTTTTTGTCGTCCGTTTTGATCGACCTGGAAGTTCAAGCTAGATCTCGCACGAGCAAACAACATAGCATAGCTGAGTCCCCCCCGGTGCAAGTAGGTAGAAAATTTTAATGCCAGAAGGTCATCGCTATAAAATCAAAGGGTTACGCACACGGCGCGTCAACATCATAAGTTATGACGTTATAGTTCAAAGAATTTTATATCTTCAATTTCTACCTTTATTATGCAAGTTTAAATAACTTATTATATAGTAAATAATTGAATATAGAAAAATATTTATTTTAGATTAATCGATCATGCACAAAAAGCCTTAAGCTGTGACGTCATACGCAGATCAAAACGTTGCAATCTTCTTATATTCATAAATTTCTTCTTTTGCTTGGCTTCACAGACACATACATACATATACATTTGCACCACAATGTGTGTATGTGTGTTGAGGCAGACATGCCAACTGTTTGGCGCGTTGAAGCATAGATACCCTTTTTTATAGTAATAGTTTATAATTTTTAATGAAAACAATTGTTCTAATAGTTGCAAACTAAATACGAAATTATATTTTTCTCTGACATTGCATAGGAATTATTATATAAGAAGGTCTTTGGTCTTTGAATACATTACTGATCGATAGTTAAAGTACCCTATTTTGAGCACCCTTTTTCCCGAGCTGTGTGCAAGTTGAAAACGAGTGGAAAAGACGAAGACATGACTCTGTGACAGCGAATCACAGGCGTGGAATACAACAATGAGTTAGAAGAGTGCAGTAGCTTAGATCATACGCTGTAGCCCAACACAAAAAGGGAGAGCAATGGTAGGTAGCTTAGATTATTGGATCTTTGATTATTGGATCTTGGAGATTTTGATGCAATAGCCCGCTCTATCTATTTATTGCTCCATAATCTTCCATTTCATAGTTTTATATTAATCCACTCTTTCTGGGTGGAAAATAGGGGTCATCGACGAAAACTCAAGTCGAGGTAGATTAGCTTAAAGTTGATTGATTTTAAGATCATTTACGAATATTCGATCGGGGTTCTATGGTAAAACTGGAAGATTTAAATCTTTCTACGGGAGGGACGAACAAGTAATTTAAACAAAAAATTGGAGTCGGCAAAGCCGGCTAACATCCCCTGGGGTAACATAGATATGTATGTACATTTGCATAAAAGTTTGAATTCAATTTATTTTCGTCAGTCGTGAGAATCATACAGTCTATAAGTAGATAAGCGAGCAGAAAACCATGTGGACCAAAGATTTTTGTGCATTTATCACACAGAGTGGGATCTAAAATCATTTTTTCGTAGTATATACAATATATGTATAAATAAATGTCGTAGTTTAGACACAAACACATGTTCGAACCTTACATTAGATGCAGCCGACTGCGGAATACTCAATACTCAGGACATCTTCTTAATTATTATCAAAACAACAATTACCAAAAGCCGAACGCAAATACGGGAAAATGGTTCAAACCAAGATACATATATTATTTCTGGTTTTCAATCATATTTCCAATAAAATTCCTTAAAATAATTAATGATTGAAAGTGATTTAGCTGAGCCTTTCCACAAACTAAAAAATAAAATAACAATTAAAAGAGGCCAAGGAATAATAAACACACCTGCCACCACCTGCTCCGAAATCGATCGAGAAAATGCTCCTAATTTCAATATTCTTCCTTGATAATATTATCTATATATAAATCTGCATGTTATGACGAACTGAGAGAGGCGGAATTTGTTTGGAAAATGTTTACCGTAGATACCCTTTTTTCGATATATTGACAAGAAAATTTGGAAAGTTTGTAGAAAATGGTTGCATGAAATTGTTACCTAGTTCGAACGATTCATTTAAAGTTTCCAGCCCCACACGATAGAAACTGCATTCTCGAAATACTATGATGTTCATATTTAATCCAATTCGGACGAATTAGCATATACCCATTTTCAATGGTTACAGGGTATACACACTAGCGCCCCCTAGTGGACGTGTACACAATATTTTCACACTATCGCTCACGAATTTTCAGGAATATTCATATTCCAGGCAAATCACTTTCATAGGGCCGGACAGACATGCAGACAGACAGACGGACGGACAGAGATTTGGGGTAAAGATAGAGTAAATTGTGCACTAAGTATAAGAGGAATAAGCAAAAATAAGAGATTCTATCGGCTTGTTGCTACACGTATTTATTATTTCGGTTTTGTGTGGTTTCAGCGAGAGATGCTTTGGCTTTGCCTCTTCGCAATGAATGTGGATGGATACCAATACCATAACCAACACCATTGCCATGCATACACACGATAAATGTACGTATGCTGTATGTATGCACACACATGCATATATATATATATATATATAACTACATATATGTATATGTATGTATGGTACGTCTACGGACGGTCGTATGAAAGTGGAAGCATGAGCATTGTCCATGCAACTTACACACACACACACTAATCAATGTGTGTCTGCTGTGTGTGCAAATGTACTACAAAACTCACATAGCCGTTTTATATACATATGTATGTATGTATGTACAATCAACTTATGTGCATACATATATACGTTTGTAAATATGTGCACATGCACATATGTTTATGTATATGTATGTATTTTTAAGCACTCACACCTTGGGCTTGACGCCCATTGAATTTGTTTCGACTTTTGGTACACAGAGAATTATTTTGTATTATTACATATACATACACACTCGCACACATAGCTATCCGCAAATACAAATGTGTGTATGTGTTTGTTATTCAATATATGTATTTGAAATAATAAGTGTGCAGATATTGAAATTAATTACACAACAGAATATTCTAAAAAAACACACACACGCACACAGAAATTACAGTTGTATTATTTTCATTTACTTTAGGAATGTGAAACAAAGCGTTAAATAAATTTTGTGTTTTACCAAACTTGGCTTTTACATATGTGCAACAACCGAACCGAACGAACAAACAGTACTGCCGCAAATATAAATATGTACATACTATGATCGACGACATAAATACATATGCATATACGTATGCATATAGTATGTTAAATATGTATATAATATAGGCTTCCGCGGCACACGACCGTACGGACGAGCTGTGGATTCTCTTTTACAGTTTATTAACATTCCAATCTGAACTGAGAATTAAATTTGGGATGGTATAAAGCACGTAACAGAATGTTAAAAGAGCGGTACATTTCTCCGTCGGGTTTCTTGATAAAAAATACCATAAAATACTAAATCGCGTACATAACATGTGGATCCACAGTTGCCCTTTTGTGGACAGTGTGGTGTTAGAGGGCTGTTATGTTAAACAATCTACTATTATTAGCAGAATGTTGTCCCCCGTTGTATTCCTGTTTTGCAATGCTTAAATTCAGCAGTGCACATCGGGCAGTTGCGCGCTCATTTAAAACAAAAAAAATTGCTAAAGCGACTCCATCGCTTACTTCGTGCTTGTTATGGCGCCCGAAGTATCGAGTTCGTGTACCGTATTTCAGCTGAACTGCACGAAATATAAAATGAATGTAAAGCAACAATTAGGACAGCCCAATAAATGTATTTTATTTAAAAATAAATATGTATTTCTAAACGTGAGAAATAAAATGCGCAGAATACCTGTGGCAACAATTGTTTTTACTCGTTTTAGTGATTGATACCAGCTTATGCTGGTATGATTGTAGTTTCACAACACTGGCTATGCGGTAGGTCGTTTACTAAGTCAAGCCGAAACCTGATTAATAAACTATTTTCTACGATGGTTTTCTGTGAAAATATTGATTCGAGATAAAAAAAGAAACGCGATGCATATATGTACATACATATTAGTATATATTAGTAGTATAAATATTTTATATCCTTATATTCCACCTGCCTTGATTAGGGATCTGATATAAATAGAGATCGCCCACCTCATTTCGGATGGAATACCTTTCGAATAGTCGATTTCGTTAAAAGAGCTGATTTCGATTATTTTTTGAAATCAAATAAGAGGGTTGCCACTAATATCACGTTTTCGTGCTCTGCGTGCAATACTATCGTATTGAAACTGCATTAGAATTTTGTTTTGTTTGCATCTTTCCTGCTTGATAAACTAATTGAAGAATACATAGGGAGGGTTTATGATACCTGCATGACGAAACCTTAGTTTGTTTTTTTTTTATCGCATTTCTTGTCAACTGATTATCAAAACATGGGAAATTTAGATTTAATAAAATGTGTTGCTAACAATATCGAAATGGACGGCTCATGTGTCATCTCGAAGTGAGCATCGTCGTCAAACGGTGCGTGCGTGTATGTGTGCGTAAATTAAAAAAAATAAAATATAATTTGTTATTAAACTAAATTATGCATTAACTAAAATTACATATACACAATTTAAATATCTGTGAGAGTATCTACGTTCTTGTATGTACATGTGTGTATGTATGCATTTATGAACAGTAACGTTTGTCAGCATAAAAGTTCATAATGCATTTACAACGTTAACACCACATTCTTGACGACTAATAATATAAAATGGTATATTTAAGTAACATAATAACCAATGGCGATATCCGAGTAAATTACATAAACGTGCGGGGCAGATGGAATTGAGCATACAAAGCCCCATACACATATGTGCATACATACATAAGATATGCATGTGTGCATGTACAGCGTTCAAGGTTTTTGCAAGAGTAGTTCAATGAAAAGTTTACATGTACTTTTCTGTGTGATTGTGTGGGTATACAGCCAGTATACAGGCAATAAGTGTGCATTACCATATTGATATTGTTACGTATGTGTGTGTGTGTACCGTCAATTAAACACTTTAAATTAATATATTTACAATTATAGATATGTACATTCAACATTTTCAGTAGAGACACATATGTTTTGATTCGCTGTTTACATATATGCATTTATATATATGTACATATGTATATGCATGTTTGTATATGGTTTGTCTGAATAAACATGCACATGTTAATGTTTATGTATTAGTTAATGTTAATGTTATGTATTAGGTCAAATAACTTTACAATTATGTTTGTGCATTTTAGTTGGAGGAGTGCAGAGCTTTGCTCCGGCTAATACGTTAGGTAAACATTGCTAGTAGGCTAATAGGATAAGAGGACAAGCGGATAAGAGGCAGAGGCACCAGCGAACCGGATAAACGGAGTTTGATTTAAGCGCCAAAGCTTAGAACAAAACGTTATTTTCGAAAGTATTTCGTAATGTCTGATCTTGGAAGTGGCGAGGAAGGCATCTCAGGATCAAGTAAGTTATACAAAAAGAAAAAACGGTTATCTTCGGCGCGCCGAATATTAAATACCTTGTAGAAGGTAGCTTTGCTATATATATCTTGGAAAACAGACAAGTTTTCATTATTATTCATTATCATCAATCCAAATGTTAATAGCTCCCAAAGCAACTCCCTAACAAAGGTGAGCAGGTCTCTGCACCTTGGAGCTTATTGTGTAGGAAATCCTAAAGTCCCCATTTCGATAACAAATTTTTGGGCTTGAATCTCAGGATTGGAAGACATTCGGGGACCAACTCCATGCTCGGTTACGGCCATTGATCCATCAGCCAACCCCTTCGGTTCAGCTTGAAGGGATCCTCGCTTGGATTGCCGTGAACCCATTCGTTGTGGTCTTAAAATCAGTTCTGGCGGATTTCCATGTCAGAAATGTCTTTAATCGGCATGACCATAAAACTCTGCCAGCGTATATCTACGGAATTTGAGAGTTCCAGGTTAGTTGTTTATCTAAGACAACATCTGGCTATTTAACCTCATTGGATGAGTATAGAGTGTGCCTGTATTGACTTTGTACCATTTTTAGAAGGCATCAGTGATCGCATTCTGAGGACTTTTATAAGGACGCAACGTCTACACACCATTTGTGGACCGCGTCAAGAGTTCTCTGCATCAACTTTTACTGGGAACAGCAGGAGGAGAGATACAATAATCTCATGTGGGCAAACCTTAACCGCCCTGAGGCAGACTGGGGCTGCGTCTAGTTCCAACAGAGCCCGTCCAATCCAACAATATCCAATGTTATTAAAGGCACCGTCTATTTTAACGAAGGAGGACAGACCAATTTCCATAGCCCGGGTTGGTCCTCAGTCGGCTTGCCTTTGATTCTGGCGAATTGTGCCTGAACTAAGGATCTAATAGCCCACTTGACATTGTCAGGATCAGAGATAACTCGCCCGATAAACTCACCTGTTTGTCCCCAGTGAAAGCCACTTAGTCCTTTGCTTTTGCTAAAGAGAGAGTTCACTTACGAGAGAAGCTTTGTATAACTTTTTTCACGGCACGTCAGCTCCACAAATGCCGTTTCAGAACCGAGATGCGACCGACTTGGCTGACCCGGTTTCACTGTCCAAATCCAACCAATCGAATCGACCAATTCTTATTGAGTTAGATTCCTGACTTGCGGCAATTGAGCTCGATTCAACCCAGTGTCCAAGGGGGTCGTTGTGTTTGCCAGGCTGCAGACCCATAGCTGCCATGCTCATGTTGGTTGTAATTTCGTGAAAGATTCTCTCGAGAGAGATGCTGTTAGATTGTACAATATATACATAGAGATTACGTGCCACGGGCAAGGCCTGGCAATAGTATTCTTGGTCAAAATTCATTTAATCATTCATACAGCCATACATATGCATACATACATACAAACATATGCATACATACATATATATGTATATACATACCTACATATCTACAAACAAACATACCTACATACTCTTCCTGCTCCGGCGCCTTTGTGCTCCTCCGGCTACTCAGCTTACAGCGTTGAAGTCGCCTGCGCCTAATTCATAGGTGAAGCCTGCAGGCCTTACTTAAATTTTTGAGAATCGAGGAGGAGGGCAGCTTTAATAAATACGTTTTCTTATTTAAATTTGCCGCGCAACAAGACAAATTGGTCTGCATGCATGACTATATATGTATACATACACACACGCATACGCACAGTCACAAATTCATTCTTTCATTTTATACCTATCGCCAGCTCCCCGCTACCACCCCAAAGGGGAGGGGAGGTATAAAATGAAAGATACTTGACATAAATATAATATTCTAAAAGCAACATATCATGTTTGGTGACTCTAGCTCTTATTGTTTACCCAATTTGCTCAAAAAACAGGATGTCGATATCGATTTTTATTGATTGCTTGGAAACGGATTAAGCTATCGATTATCGGAAACAAACTCGATCTGCGTAGGAACTAGAACCTACAGCTTAAATTTCAGTCTCTAGCTCTTATAGGTTCTGAGATCCTTGCGTTCATACATACGGACGGACGGACAGACAGACGGATATGGCTAGATCGACTCGGCTACTGATGCTGATCAAGAATATATATACTTTATGGGGTCGGAGATGCTTCCTTCTGCCTGTTACATACATTTACATTTTGCACAAAAACATTATACCCCTTTTACCCATTTTTAATGAGTTCAGGGTATAATAAATTGTCAACATTGTGAGAACTAATAAGAGTTTTCACGAGCGAAAAATTAGTGGAAAAGTTTGCATACTTTTTGGAATTTGTATTTGTTCTTACATTCAATCATGTTCTTTTGTTTTCAGAGTATAATGCAAGCAATATGGAAGGTTCTTCAAGCAGAAATGATTTTGACACCTCCGTCAAAGGTAAGTTAAAAAAAAAAGGTTGCATCATTAATAAAAATGTAACATTCAATGGTTTTCAATGAAAATGGTTTCTTATATATGTAAAAAATGAAATAATGACACCAAACTAGTGTGTGTTAATTGCCATGTTATGTGCCTGCAAGATATTCAATTATCGGCAAACAACAAACAATCTGTTAATTATAGCCCGAACCCATTGAAAATTCCTAAGTAGGGTATAATGGACTTGTCGAAATGTATGTAACAGATAGAAAGAAGCATCTTCGACCGATTCGATCCTAACACGACTTATCTTCGTTTATCGGTAACTTAACGTGTTTCCAGGCAATCCATAAAAATCGAAATCGAAATCCTGACATTTTGAGTAAATCCCTTGGGTTTTAAGAGCTAGAGCCCCCAATTCGCATGCAGCTTTTATAATATAGAATACAGATCAAGTATCGAGCACTTGCTGATGGTAGAAGAGGGTTCAGGTTTTCTGACTAGAGCTTCTTACTTATTTGTTGCATTTACCCATTTCAAATCACATTTTCTATAGTTATATCCAAAACTTCGCTCAGAACTCTATAAAGTATTCATTCAGAGCCATTGATCGATTGAAGAATTTTATGCAATATTAATTTTACCAATCGAATTCCTTATCTTTTTGCAGCCGGCAGTGCAGTTGAGCAGGAGCTGGCATCAAAAATGCTCCAAATTCAATCAAAACGATTCTATTTGGATGTAAAGCAAAATCGTCGCGGACGCTTCATAAAGGTGGCCGAGGTAAATATATACATATATATTTATACCAAGACAAAAGCATTCATCATCATAAACATTTATTGTTGGTTTTCGTTATTTCTTAGAATATAAATCAGGGCTACTTTTGAAAATCCGTTTACGCATCCTTTTCTAGAACACTTTCGAATTTCGCAAAGATGTGGGAATCAATTGATTGTAATCTTAAATTTGTTTAGAAAGGAAGGATGTTTGTTACACACTTTTCGAAAAATTTACCCCAACTCGGTGGAAAATATATATAGGTCAACGTCTGTACGTCTGTAGTATATATATTCTTGATCAGCATCAACAGCCGGGTCGATCTAGCCATGTCCGTCTGTCCGTGCGTCCGTCCGTATGTTTGAACGCAAGGATCTCAGAACCTAAAAGAGCTAGAGACTTGAAATAGCTGTAGGTCCTCCTAGTGCCTGCGCAGATCGAGTTTGTTTCCGATATTCGATAACTTACTCCATTTGTAAGCAATCGATAAAAATCGATATCAAAATCCTGTTTTTTGAGCAATTTTGGTAAGTAATAAGAGCTGGAGCTACCAAACTTGATATGTTGCTTTTAGAATATTATATAAATATCAAGAATCTTTCATTTTGGACCTATCGCCACCTCCCCGCTACCTCCTCAAAGAGAGTACAGGGTATTCCCTAGTCGAGAGCTCCCTACTAGAACCTCTTACTTGTTGTATTTCACTTTTCGCAAAATCCACACCTTTTGGCTGATGAACGGGTGAAATTTCCGGCTCATTAGCTCATTCTCAAAGATCGTTTACAAATTTCATTTGGGGAAGTGTCAAAGATTTTGATGGGAAAGCTTTAAGTTTCGTATGGTCGATATTAAGTTGATTTTTAAAGCTCTATAGAAAAACGTAATGAAAACATTTTTCAACCGTTTTGGAAATTCCACCCGCAACTTTTTGTGTTTATCGTCTGATCAATAGATAGTACGGGAGGTGGGTGGAAAAGTATTATCTAAAATGGGAGGCCGGGAAATACCAGATTTTGAATTGATTGTGATCAGGATTAATTCTCTGATAGAACTGATAGAACGTTCCGAGACCTAAAGAATGCTCATTGATCTACTTAATGACATTGTCTTTGCGTTAATATATATGATTCCTAGATACCAATACTTATAATTTGCATTCCATTTCGCATTCTTGACATCCGGTGGCAACAATATTAACTTCCCATCATTTCAGATTGGTGCAGACGGCAGACGAAGTCAAATATACTTGGCGCTGTCGACGGCAGCCGAGTTCCGTGACCATTTGTCGTCATTTAGCGACTACTATGCTTCTCTAGGTAGGCTATGTTCTGTCTTTTTTTAGTGAATTGTTTATGACCTAAAAATCAAATAAGTTCATCAAAATGTAGGGCCTCCGCACACGGAGAGCTTGCCAGAGGATGGCAAATTGAAATCAGAGATGATGATCAAGGACAATCGGAGGTATTATTTGGATTTGAAGGAAAATGCTCGCGGCAGGTTCCTAAGGGTAAATATTTAATATATATCTATTAAATATGTCAATTTTTATTTATTTATGAGTTTTTCTAAGGCAAAATAATCTGATTTCCAAGATTCATCCTCACATATCTGCAAAATATAGTTCGACTTTGGTACTCTCTCGTTCAAAGTTCTCTTAGCTTATATTACAAATAAAATGATATTGTTTATAGTAAGAAAAAATTGTCGGTTCGAATCTACCTCGAGCATTGATGCTCAGTTCTTGAGCCTGGGCTTCTACTTTTATTAACGTGGTCTTGGTTCGAACCTTAAGATTGTCATATATTTAAAGTAAAAAATCTCCATGACAATAATACAGCTCCAATCTCATAAACTAAATACGTGACTAACTATCATCAATTTTATTCAATAGTCAATCAAAAAGGGGAATAATTTTAAGTACTAAGGTATCTGCTAGTCGGCTACTCCCGACTAGAGCACTCTAGTTTACGTTTTATTTGTATTTTTATTTGAATTGATCAATCAATTGACAGTATTTCAAGGCATTGTTCCAGTGAAATACTTTCACTTGCTTTCATTTGCATTGTGCTAAAACATTTACAATTTCAGGTTTCCCAAACAATAACAAGAGGTGGGCCCAGATCTCAAATTGCGCTGCCGGCCCAAGGCATGATTGAATTTCGAGATGCGCTGACTGATCTCTTGGAAGAGTTTGGAGCCAATGATGGGGGGTAAAGTATTTCAATCAATCAATCAATCAATCTATGTCTTGCAAGGCTTTTAAATAACTTCAAGTGAGAACATGCTGAAAATCTAAGTAAACTTATAGATAGTAAAGGGATTTTTTAAAAACTACGCATATATTCTAAAAGATCTGTATAACAATTTCAATTCTTAAAATTGCAGTTTTAAAGGCGATTTGCCGGAAGAGCGTCATATGAAAGTGGATAACAAAAACTTTTACTTTGACATTGGTCAAAATAATCGTGGAGTTTATATGCGAATAAGTGAGGTACGAGTATTTAAATTTGTTATAATCAATATATATTCAGTTGTTAAATTTTGACTAAATTTCAGGTAAAAAATAACTTTCGCACTTCTATAACTATACCGGAAAAGTGCTGGCTACGATTTCGTGATATATTTAATGATTATTGCGACAAAATGAAGAAATCGCCCGATTCAATCACTGCCGATAATATTGTACCGACATCTACAAATAGTCTTAAATAATTTAGCAAGAATAGCCCAGATCTTAGTAGTTATCAAAGATGCACACAATGCTAAATACAAAAAAAAAAAACAAAATATAAAGCTTTTTCAAATTTCTGCGTTCAGGCCTTGGAATCAAACAACTGAGCCTGAGCCTGAGCCGCTGACAGGCGGGGAGCGAGGCTTCAAATGTTTGTTGTTCCCCGCAAAAAAAAAAAAAAACAAAATAAAAATGTCAAATCAACAATTGTGGGACGATATGTAAATAGCTTTATGTATTATGATGCCAGCTGCTAAAATGATATGTGATTATTTTTGTTAAATATCGTTTCTTGATAGAGAGAAAATTGAAAAGCTTTTAAATTAATGTAATGTATCTACTTATATGTATTTATATTCAATTATATAAATGTAGCATTTAGAAGATTCATCATCTGTATTTTAGTATACTTTTTTAACTATTATATTAACTTAATTAAATACAGAACAAATAGGGCGTCACACGAGAAAAACAATATGCTTTAAAATTTAAACAGTTAACCAATATCGCAATATTCGCATCAGTTAGAGATATATCTTTAATTAGGGATATCTTTATTTAATAGATCTTGTAACTTTTGTTGTGCAGCCTTTTCCCCTTTAAATAACCAATTGTGGACATAGAAAATATTTAAAAATATATTAAATATGTATTTAAGAAACATACATCTATGGATGTATGCATATACATATATATATTAAATTCTGTTATATATGGCTCTGTACCTTCTGAATACTACCTTCACCTGTTTCACAGGTGTGTTCTGTATTTAGATAATATTTTTTTATTACATACTCTCTGTGAATATTGTGACCAATTTGTGCAATACATCATCAAATCAGTTGTAACTATCAGCTTTATATTTTGTGGGATCTGGGATCCCGTGATGCAATATGACCAGACATCAAATTTCCTTGACTATTTAAATAATTTGACGGTCATCATTAATTAGATGTCCATTCTTAGGCTAAAAAACAAAACCCGCCTGTTGCGAAACATGGCACCCACAGCAATCTGTTACTCGTTAAACTAATTTGTAGAAAATAACACTCGAATGTAGATTGGAATAGAGATCTATTAAGTGTGTAAATTTCGTCATAGTATATATATATATAACTAACTTAAAATGTCATCGCAAATATGAATGTTACAAAATTGTTAAAGCTTTTAGGAATATGTTATGAATTACAAAATGTCTTTAACTAATTACTAAAACGTTTATAAAACAAAAGTTTCAATGTGATCACGTAGAATAAAAACTTATTAGGTACGAATACAAATGCATAGCAAAATAAATAGAATCCATAGAATGTGTGCATGTATGTATATTAATTGAAACACTTACGTATACGCACACATGCCTATGTCTATGTATTGAAATAACAACAACAATTATATGAATAATAATATACAAAATGCAAACTAGTGTTATATGAATAGTATCAAATTTCAGCCTATTAAATGGATAAACTATATTATATTTATTATTAATTGAATGACAACAAATACGCAATACATAATAATGCACTACTACAATATGTGTATATGTGTGGGTCACAAAAAAACCCTTTAATGTACATACATAAATAGATAAGTCCACATATGCGATTCTCCAGATCCACAGATTCGCATATCGATGGACTTATTCTGTGGAGCTCCTTTGGCGCAGCCCATAATACATACAACTTTATTCATTTGCTAAGCTAATGCACACAGATAAACAACAACAACAATGATTAACAGATTTACCATATGTGACAAAAACTATTATTTATAATACAGTGAATTTATCTTTGATGTTGTTTGGCATTACAAATTTTATGAATTTTGTGAATGAAGAAATAAAAATAAAGTTGAATAAAACAAATGCTCCAATGCAATACTACAAAAACGTAAACCTCCCGATCGATTCATTTCGTTATTATTATTCAAATTGATTTGATTCTTGAGAAATATGAAAGACTTCAAATGTCATAAAGATCGTGGACTACAAACTGTGTAGTCGATGGCTCTCTTTCCACCCGCACTCTGGACCCGGACCTGGTGCCCTTCTGGCCGACCGATACCGTGCAGCTATCCTCATATAACAAGCGGGTACCAGAAATTTTAGTTATAACTTTTGACCCATTGCTCGCCCGTTAACAATTTAAATCAAATCCTTACTATCTTGAACTCCACATATTACTTTTATTTTTCCGATATTACAGAACAAGTTGCAATCAAGTGCCAAAGTGCGGCCGGAGGAAACTGAGAGCTGACAGTAGCCATCCCAGAGATGGCCTATTGCCGAGACGACGGCGTAACTGATCCGGAAACGTGGGACCTGGCAGACGAACAGAAGTCATTTGGAAGGCGTGAAGTCGAATTACTCCAACTTGAAAATGAGGCCCTCGGAAAGACTCACATCATGGAAAACACATCGATGATAGACAGCCGAACCGAATATAAAACGATCCTCTCCAAGCCCATGATGTATTTATTCCTGTTCAGGGTG
Organism: Drosophila littoralis; assembly: GCA_018903485.1. Lineage (NCBI taxonomy): Eukaryota > Metazoa > Arthropoda > Insecta > Diptera > Drosophilidae > Drosophila > Drosophila littoralis. Next base: position 1,186,566 of record JAEIGF010000234.1, on the reverse strand, counting down.
ATAAGCTAAGTCGATTTATCCACGTTCGACCGTCCGTCTATGAAGCCGAAAACTACAAAAGCTACAGAAGAATCTATTTCAAATACATATATATAGAATACATAGGACTCTGGAGCGTAACAGCCTTTAAGTCAATATTTCCAGCCAGGTGTTATGCTAAATATTTATTATTTTTGTAATAAGAATAATTTTCGAATTATTAGAAGGGCGATGGGTGCATGGCCAAAATTGTTGCTGTTTTAATGGCTGCATTTATATTTCTATTGTAAGCTTCATAATGTTGATGTTTGTACAATTAAAAAAACAACCTATCGATCGATTTCACCAAACACAACGTCCAGGGTGCCGATTATGGCTACTACATCGGCCAACATGTGCTGCTTGCCAATTTTTTCTAGCGCTGCCAAATGAGCGAATCCTGGCGCCTTGATCTTGCAGCGGTAGGGACGACTGGAACCATCTGATATCAAATAAACTCCAAACTCGCCCTTTGGCGCCTCGATTGCCGTATAGGTGGCGCCGGGCGGCACCGGATAGCCTTGCGAGAAGAGCTTGAAATGGTGTATGAGCGCTTCCATGGAGGTCTTCATTTCGGAGCGGGTCGGTGTCGTCACCTTGGCGTCGTCTGTCTTGATTTCACCAGCTGGCATTTGGTTCAGGCACTGATCGATGATGCGCAAAGACTGACGCATCTCCTCGATGCGGCACAGGTAGCGGTCATAGCAGTCGCCCTTGGTGCCAATCGGCACATCGAAGTCGACCAGATGGTATGCGTCATAGGGCTGTTGCTTTCGCAGGTCCCATTTGATTCCAGAGCCTCGCAACATGACGCCACTGAAGCCGTAGTTAAGGGCCTCCTCGGCAGACACAATGCCAATATCTTCGGTGCGTTGCACCCAGATTCGGTTCGTGCTGAGCACATCCTCAACCTCATCCAATCGCTCGGCGAACTTTGATGCAAACTCGTAAATGTCATCCATCAGACCCAGTGGCATATCCTGCAAAAAAGTTATGTTAACTTTGTTTTCTTTATATTTATCCAAATAAAGAGTTACCAGTGAGACACCGCCGGGTCTAATGTAGGCGGCGTGCATACGCGCTCCAGAAACACGTTCGTAGAATTCCATCATTTTCTCACGTTCCTCGAAGAGCCAGAAGAAGGGAGTCAGTGCGCCCACATCCAAAGCATGCGTGCCCACAGCCATAATGTGATTGAGGATGCGCGTGATCTCAGCGAAGAGAGCTGCAAAGCAAACCTTTAGTTGGAACTACGAGTGGACTGGAGTGGAGCACCTACTTCGTATATACTTGGCACGCAGCGGCACCTCGATGTTGAGTAGCTTTTCCACAGCCAGCGAATAGCACTGTTCGTTGCACATCATCGAAACATAATCCAAACGATCGAAGTACGGCAGAGCCTGCGTGTAGGTCTTGTACTCGATCAGTTTCTCCGTGCCGCGGTGCAGCAGGCCAATGTGCGGATCGGCGCGCATTACCGTCTGAAAGCACGCTCCATTAATTATATATATATTAGGAAATATAAATATTAACCTCGCCATCGAGCTCGAGGACTAGTCGCAGCACGCCGTGAGCAGCCGGGTGCTGGGGTCCAAAATTCAGCGTTAAGTTGCGCACTGACTTTTCAACGGGCACCATTTTGCCTATTGCGGAAAATTAAGCATAAAATCATTAAATTTTTTTTTGATAAATGCCTTTGTAAGCGCATACTGTTCCATGGCGGCACCTTCCACAGCGAGGTTACTTCATCGGGATACATGACCGCGCCGCTGAATTGCTTCATGAATTCGGGATCTGGATACCATTTTGCAGCGCCGCGATGCTGATTCGAGCTATCGAATATATATTTATATGTAATTATTTGTATTGGTAATAATTTTGCCACAGTGGTTCCTGTGGAAATTTGATTATGTAAGTGTGCGCGTAGCTTGATTGTTTACCTCAAGATGCTGCCACCGGCCGATGCAATAGACGATTGGGTTTTAAGCAGCTGCGCCCCTGCGACCAGCGAGCGCCTAAAGCCCTGGGAAATCATTTTTAATTTCAAATTAGTTTATTGGACTTTTTACGCAAACAGTATGGCCAAACCAATGGATGGTCAAACAGCTGTTGCGTTGTGTATGTGCGGCGCTGGTGCAACCGATACCTATCGATATACTTGCAGTCATTACCGATGTTTCTAGACTGGGTTTGCGATCTAAAACAGGAATGTATCGATATGCAGAATAAATATACTAACGAAATATTTAAATTTATCCATAAACGCTCTTTGGTATTAGATTTAAGCGATGTATGCATTGATATAGAAATAAGCGATGTATAAATCGATGTTAACAAGCAACTATATCGATGTTGTAATAAAAAATTAAAACATCGAATTTAGGAATTTTGAACTGAACTTAGTTTCCGAGCGATTGAATTATGTGCACCTTAAGAGAATGTACAAATATTCACTGTGTATAAGAAAGACTGCAGAAAATTTCACCGAAATCGGTTAAGAAACGGTTCAGTAACGCTATCGATAAGGTCGAACTGCAAAATAGCAAGTGGTTAGCTCTTCGTTCGAAAACACTAAAAAAAAATACTGACATTTAACTGATTAGATAGTTTAGTTAGTATAAATACATTTTTCAATATTTTCACAATAATTAATTAAAATTTATTGATGTTAGAGTTTTATTAAAAAGGGGAGTTTTACGATATGCACTTTACTCGTTTCATTTGTGAACGGTTCAACAAAATGTCACACCTTTTACTCGTGACTTACTTTTGTAACTGTAAACTACTTTTCAAAAAATACGGCTTAGATACAGATACATTTTTCAGATACTGCCACACTGTCAGTACCGTATTATTTTTTTTACATCTAACACAGCTCTTTAAATGCTGCATAATATTATTTACATACGAATTTATTTAAATTAATTTTAAAATGTTGTGAATACGGATACGGCAACTCAACACACACCAATGGAAGATAATGGGAAAAATGTGATTAGTTGAAAAGTAAAATAAAATGCAAAAATGTATACATAAAAACTGGCATTGTGTCTGTGCGTGTAAAGTGGTTATTATGCATTTATAATGACCAGAAAATGACAAATTGGTTAATTTCTAGACATTCGGGAAAACTAATACGGGCCCTGTATCCTACGCAAAATTTCTAGAGCTTGAATTTATAAATTATCTCACGTTTTTATTCATAAAAAAAGTGCTCAATTATTGTATCGGGTTTGTGTATGTATACAGAAAATTGTCGAATTCAATGTTTATGTATTTGAGTCTCCTGCGAGAGAGAGTGAGTGCGAGAGCGACAGAGAGAGAAAGAGAGTGGGAGAGAGGGAGAGAAAACTCTTGATTTTAGTGCAACAATATTATTTGTCTTGCCAAAACAAGCCATATAAAAGACTCAAATTGAAGAAAGGCTCTTGAGCTCTTACATATTATACATATGTACATACGTATGTAGATGAAAATGTATGTATGTACATATATGTAGGTTTCAAAAGATTGCAGCTCATATTACCGAAAAAATTAAATGCATTTTTTTTTATATATTATACTAGAAATTCAGGATCTGCAAATGACGGGGCAAATGCCGCCGTACGATTTCGTTGCGTATTATAACATGGGCAAATATACATACATATGTATATAATTTAGCCTGTATACATCTCGAAATCGGCGACATTTACGATGAGTGAAATACAAGAAGCATATGATGTACAGACATATATAAACACACACACACACACACACACACACACACACACACACACACACACACACACACACACACACACACACACACACACACGAACGCACACACACAAACACAGACACATACACACACAGAGACACACACACACACACACACACACACACACACACACACACACACACACACACACACACACGCACGAACGCACACACACAAACACAGACACATACACACACAGAGACACACACACACAGATATGTGTATGTGCAAAAATTTACACAGCTTTAATTTACATCACTCTCAAACCCCGACGCACGCATACCCTTTGCTTCTTGATACAATTTAATAAAGTAAATCATTAAGATATTTTTACCAAGTAGAAAAATAAGCTAATTTATAAACTACCTTGCCAGGCAATATTCAGTATTTAAATTTGATTTGATCAACGGATAAACTAGCCGCTAGAGCTATGAGCAGGAACTGGAATATGTTTTAAATGTATTAATTAAAAATGTGTTTTACCATTTTTGTAAAACCGACCGCGAATTTGTCAAGTTTCTGTTTGGTCATTTGTAAAAATGAATGTAACAGAAAGGAGAAGTCATCTCTGATCATTCTCATCATTCGTATCATTCTTAACATTCTTATTATCTGTCACATTTTTTCAATTCGATCGAAAACTTGTATTTTTCAAAGATTGTAAGACGTGTACATAAATATTTTCTGATGTTTTGAACGCGATTTCAAGCATTTTCGACCTGTGTGCATTTTTCCACTCTTGGGGCAGCACATTTCCATAATCCCGGTCTTCTTACACAACACAAAACGGAATTACTCTAGCTCTTAAATTTGTATCTCAGTCAGGATAAACAGTGTTATATATGATTGATTGATTGATTGATAGGTTAAAATTGTGTGAAATTTGATTGAAATGAAAAAAAAAAGTAAGAAAACTTAAAAATGCGCCTGAGTCTGTGTTTTAATTTACTTACAGAAACGGGAGACATCGGCATGTTGCCGGCGGACGCTATTTTAATTTTGTCAAGAGCTAGGAAGAACAAGAACAACAACTGGGTCAACGGGCAAAGGGCAACGCGAGGAAACAAGTCACATCTACGGCAGGCGCAAACAACAGTTACCAAAGTTGAGCTTAAGCAGAAATCTTGAAATCGTCCAGAATCGAGGCTGTTGGAGCTAAGGCAATAGAAAGGTCAAACAACAAAAATCAACGCAACGAACCAAGTGAAATACTGAAAGACTTTTATAAATGATGCTCGTCCCGTCGACGACCAAGTCCAATGGAAGACTAGCTCTTACTGTAACTTGGAAGTCGTTGTCAGCAGGAACGGGATCGGGATCGCGAACAGGAAGCCCCCACAAAGAATCGGGCTGCCAAAAAGAGCCGATGTCCAAGCGTACCAGCCTCAAGGAGCCCATGTCTCTGGATGGCGCACCCGTCGCTCTATCGCCCAGTTTGGCGTTCTGCTGCATTAAGTGCCAGCGATCAGCTGTTGGTGTTGACAAGTTGGGGGAGAACGTTGAGAATGAGATCGATAGCAGAAACGCTGTCACCTCGACATCCCAACCGACGAACATTGACAACTATATGCCAAAAGCTCGAAACCGAAACCGAAAGCAACCAACGAGCGCGTTCTTAAAGCCAGCGATGCATCGAAAGTCCAAAAGTAAAAGCAGGAGCAATACGGCAACGTTTGGTATGGGACTCAATCCAACAATAACGACAACAAATTGTGCTGGCCCACATGTTGATAGAACGCAGCCGAATCCCCAAGCCCACTCGCATCCCCGGTCCCGGTCCCAGGTCCAGTCCCAGCCGGGGTCAACATCGAGGCCGATCGCAGCTGAACAAAAGAATACGGAATGCAGTACGAGAATTAACATAAGCAATAATAAAAAGAAGGCCCATTCGGCGCGATATAAAATGGTAGTTCCGTTGCCCTCCTTGCGGGCCACATCCTTCGTCACGCTTCTCACCATAATCTGCATAGAGACCGTGCTTCTATCAACCATGTCGAGCTGTGCTAAGACATTCTACATGCATTGGAACACATCGAACAGCATGTGAGTACCTCTTCTCCTATTCCAGATTGTGATCCGAATACCCATAAATATATATATATCTTAGTGGGTCGTATAATGATGAGACTTCTCCGACCTCAGAGGGTATATATAGACCATACTTATATTAACTTATCACTTGGTAATGCCATAAACATATAAGAATACATAAACATATTGGGCCCCATTTAACGATTCTGGCAATCTAATAATTATCTAATAATTGAGTCATTTTTCGGAATTCAAAGTGAATATATAACTGTTATAAGTACTCCTTTCGTTCAGTTTACATAAAATTATATTTATATATATATATATTCTTGATCAGGATCGACAGCCGAGTCGATAAATTCATGACCCAACAAATCTCTCAGTTTTAAATCTATCGCCTATCTATGAAACTCGCAATCCTGGCCAGATCGAACCCCTATATCACTATATAGCTATACTCTTGTAGCTGTCCTAATGGGAATTGAAAATTTATAAGCTTCACTATGTTCCTTATACATATATGGAGCTAAATTCCATTAATATTAGATTTCGATATCAGAAAGGTTCACACGAAAAAATAATATTTTTAGTGAAACATTTGTGTTTTTCGAGATAACTTCAACAAATTCGTCAATTCTTCTCCTTCCCGCACGAAATTGTGCCTGTTAAAGAATATGAATACATGTTTTGGGAGTATTTAATTATACTCCATATATGTGTATAATTATAAAGAAATTAGTGCGTTTTTTTACCCCATAAGCGGTTATTAATGCTTATTTATGTGTATTATTTTATCAATATGTATTATTTTGAAATCTTAAATCTCATGCAGAGCGTCCTGCAAGACTACTAGCATGACACGTCAGCAAGAGCGTCCTGCAAGACTCCCGCCACACTTTAAGAAAAATAACATTGATGACACCTTTTGCATTGCAAAATTCCCAACTTGGTTACTATAAAATTATATTTATATAATATATATATATATATATATATGTATATATAGGAATATGTCTTCTTTAGATTGTCAATTTCGATTTCTGCAAGATTTTTCTATAGTTCAATGCGTGTTACGTATCCCCCAAGTGGAATAGGTTTCACAAAAGTCTCGTCAGAGTGTGAGCAGTGTTGACGTAGTTTTACGAACATTCATACAAACATACAGGATACGCATAGAAACGCACTTCAGTCAGAGAGAAAAAATAATAGAGAGAGAGAGAGAGAGGGAGGGAGGGAGGTAGGCACATAAATGTCCTCAAACCAGTTGCACCGGCGGCCACCTAGAACCTTCGTCCTATTGGGATACGCTGTCAGAGAAGTGCACAGAATAATCGCTCAGAATCTTTTTGAACAAGCGCCGAGGTGAGTGCACGCAACTTGTAGCTGGGCTGTGTTCGTGTTTTAGTATGCGAGAGTTGTTCACTCGATTATTGGACGAACACGCAACATATGTCCTCTGGTTCGGTTGTAATTTCTAAAAGCCCATCATCTATTCAAAGAGGAGAAGTTGCGGCCTGAATTTGATCTTTACCCAAAATTGTCATCGACAAAATATTACCTTGATGCGGAGTCTTTGTCTACAGTGTTTTATTTTGATCAGCATCAAAGCCGAGTCGATCTAGCCAAGTCCGACTGTCTGTTCGTCCGTCCGTATGTATGAACGCAAGGATCTCAGAACCTTTAAGAGCTAGAGACTTGAAATTTTAGCTGTAGGTCCTCCTAGTGACCGCACAGATCGAGTTTTTTTTTCGATATATGAGTTGCCCCGTTTCCAAGTAATCGATAAAAATCGATATCGAAATTCTATTTTTTGAGCAATTTTGGTAAATAATAATAGCTAGAGTCACCAAAGTTGACATGTAGTTTCTAGAATAGTATATATATTAAGCATCTTTCAGTTTACAGCTATCGTAACCCCCATTCTAATCAAATAAATAAATCATTTGTAACTAGCCCCTAATTGAGGTCACAATTGTAATGCAATTGTCTTTTCGAGTATATACGAATATCGTATAGCGCAATAAGATCTATTGTTGTAAATTTGATCAAGATCGGTTAAGAAGCACAAAAGAAAACGTGTTTTGGCTGGCCACGTGGCAGCTAGCGCAAATTGCAAGAATTTCTGAATACACGCGCACACACACACGCATTCGTTCGCGTCTTTATTCAATTCTATCAACAGCATTGCAATTGCGATTGTTTTGTTTTCTGTTTTAATCCGTTTTTTTCTCGTTACGAGTTAATTGTTGGCGTGGCTGTTGAGTAGAGCCGGTGGCAATTCGAGTTCTATTAATGGAACTATTTTATCTTTTTTTTTAATGCTTTTTTATTACGAGCTACATTTGGTGTTGTTAGAATAGGGTTCAGGGTATCCCCTAGTCGGGAGCTCCCGACTAGAGCTTCTTATTTGTTAACTTTCCTGGATGGTGGTGGGATCCAACTCGTTAAATATACACGAACAATCAATGCTCAAATATAACAATATATGCTCAAAAAACCTCATTTCGATATCGATTCTTATTGATTGCAAAATTTCAAGTGTTAAGCTCTATGTTCAGAAAATCGACGCGTTTATACAGACGGGTTGATCGATTCGACTTTTGATTCTGAACAAGAAAAGATATATACCTTATGTGGCCAGAGATGCTTCCTGCTGCCTGTTGTACACATTTGCACAATACCAAATTCACGCAATTTGCATTTATTTTTGTTATATTATACTAGGTGTTTCCCGGCCTTGCCCGTGGCAAGCATTTCGCTCAACATTTTAGATATAGCTTTACTCCACTTCTAGTTGAAATTATGTCAAAGGTCCATTGAAGAAAGAGCCCCAAGTTTGGAATTTTCAATACGTATTCTACGTATTCATTAAGTTTTTTGTGGGGCTTTTTAAAAATGATGGGAAACAAAAAGTTTAATAGAAACATTTTCGCGATATTTGCACACTTTCGGGTGGAAATTTTTAAAGAAAGTTAAGGGTATGCCCTAGTATTTTATATATTGATAGTCAGAATTGGGAAGGACGGAAAAAAAACAAAAAACGTCGGCATACTAAATATCTGATTCGGTAGCGGGATCAGATTTTATATTAAATATGCTTATCATATAAAAATATATATTCCACACTTTCGGGTGGAAATTTTCAAAGAAAGTTCAGGGTAACCCCTAGTATATTATATATTGATTGTCGGAATCGAGAAGGACGGAATAATTCATCAATATTCATTCGCCCATCTCCAGTTCTTGTTGAAGGATGTTAAACTTAAATTTCTATGGGCTAGTAATTTTGTTCAAACTTCTTAAGCAACCCTATATATATATATATATATATATAGCTCGACTGTGTGTCCCTGTAACCCTAGTCGCACACTCGCATTTATGGGATTGAGTGTGTGTCGCCAAAGCGAACATGTAAAATATGCGTACTTCATCATTAGGGGGTGATTTTTGATTTACAAAGCTCTATAATAAAATGGAAAGGAAAAAACAAAGAACAACTTGGAAGGGCAGAAAGAAACCAACGAAACGTCGACGGGGGCGTGAGGAGTGCAGGGGAGGGGAGAGGCGGGGCAGACATACATAAGTGCGTGCGTCGTGTTAAACAGTACTTGGGCATGTTGGTAGGTGAGTGGAAGGGGGGCGGGCATTGGGGTACACAGGTACCCTCCTGTGGTTTCAACTGCAGCCGAGCAAAGGTTTCAAGAATCAGTCTTACCCCAGCCACCCGCCCTCCTCCCCCGCACCGCACGCTCTGCACTCTACATTCTGTCAACGCACCACCAGCTAAGTCGCACATTTCACAAATAAATAACGCATTTTTTACTCTCTCTCTTCCTCTCTCTCTTCGCATGCATGTGAGCACATGCGTAATGGGGGGTGGTGGGGGAGGGGGGACGGGTGCTAGGGAGGATAACTTGTTGGCGTTCTTCTTAGTGCTGTTATTTTTTTTCCTGTCGAAGGTTTCACTATGACAAACCAAGATTGTTCGAATTGGATATACCCTGGCCTGTTGTGCGTGGCGTTACAATAGTTTTGGGTTATGCATTCAATGTAATATACCCTATCAGATGCGAGGGCAGTTCTGAAAAATATTGTGAGTCTTTTATATATTTACCAAAAGCAACTTAAAGAAGATTAGAAGATTAAATACCCTAGATTACCGAACCTAAATTACACAGCTTTAGTTGTATACCCTGTAGGCTGAAACGGGTATAATGGATTTGTGAAAATGTCTGTTACATGTGTAGAAAAATTATCTTTATATGATTATCTTATAGGAGCTAGAGACTTTTTATGGCCGTATCTTCTTGGCTTAAGTAATACCGTTAACATTACACACTTAACATTAAACTTTTAATAACAGTTTATTATTTATGTAAAAGTCATGTGCAAAGGCTCGTGCTAGGCTGGGCAATTACCCTTTAGTAAAAGATAAATAAATAATAATGACTGATCAAATTTTGATTTGCAGATTTCGGATTGATAACACCGATCATATTATTGACGTGAATAAGGGTAATCTGGCATTCGAATTCGACCAGGTGCACATAATATGTCCAGTTTATGAGCCCGGCGCGTTCGAGAATGAAACGGAGAAATACATAATATACAACGTGTCTAAAGTGGAGTACGAAACATGTCGCATAACGAACGCAGATCCGCGAGTAATAGCTATATGTGATAAGCCTCAGAAATTAATGTTTTTTACGATAACTTTCCGGCCATTTACACCGCAGCCAGGTGGTTTAGAGTTCCTACCTGGAAATGACTACTATTTCATTTGTGAGTCGCATAGATTATATTATTTTAAATATATATTAAATGTTTTCTTTTCTTCTATATTTAGCGACGTCATCGAAGGACGATTTGTACCGTCGCATAGGCGGTCGTTGTTCTACAAATAATATGAAAGTTGTGTTCAAAGTGTGTTGTGCAGCCGAAGATAAGAACAAGACAACGGAAACTACGCTCCTGGGCAGTGTGCCGGCCGAGAGTGGCAATGGCGTCGACAATGCGGGGGTTAACGTGGATCAGAATCTAAATGCGAATGCCAACCATGGACATGGCCATAATGCTGTCAATACCATTGGCACTAACACTGGCTACATACCGGCTGGATCGCCAGTTGGCGGAGGAGGAGGAGGAGTCGGCGGCGGCGTTCAACTAAAGCCCATAAACGGAATGATAGGCACCTCGATCAACACGAACATTGATCAATTCAATCGCATACCCATTCAACCAAACGTAATGGGCAACAACAATATTGGAGCAGCTGGAGCTGGTGCTAGCGGTGGCTCTGGTACTGGCGGCATAATGCTGTCACCTGGCCATGGCAGCATAAATATGCTGCCACCGGGTCGTGGCGGCGTTCATATGACCTATCCCGGCCATCATCACATACAGACTGGCATACGGATTAATAATGTGCCAACGCAACCAAATAATCAGCATCCGCACCACAAGGGCAATATGAATGTGAATAGCAATGGTAAGGATACATTAAAAAAACAGATTCCAAATGCAGATGCAGATGCAGATCAGTTCGACTTGCAAGAAGTTGACAGAGATATTCACTATTTGCCGCCAGTTGTGGTTGACACCAATCACAGTAACATTGTACAGAGCACCATTAATTGGCCATTAACTAATTGGGGCATGGACACAAATAACACGACATCATCCGGCAGATTATTAACAACTACATCCACCATATCTACTACTACTACTACTACTACTACTACTAACAATAGCAAGCAATTGTTCGATCCGAAACACACCAATGTCAAAATTAACACCAACTCAGACAGTCATAACAATAACAATACAAGTATTAGCAATTACACACAATCATCCCACAGTCCGCCAGCCCTTGGTACTAATAATAACAGGAAAAGTAAGTAGAACTTATAGAACTGGATTTGCTTTTGCATTTGCCATTATCCAATACCTGTCTGCCTGCGTCCATAATACCCATACCACAAATTCCGTTCCATACCCACCTTGATAGCAATTTCATAAGATCAGCTTCAGTTCGGGCAGCTAGCTGGATGCTAATTTGCACAATGGCGCGTAGCTTATATTCCTTCTATATTCCTTAAATACTACTCAACAATAGTGCGGGATTATAGCAAAGCTCGAAAAGGTCTTCTTGATTATTGACTGTATTGAATGAATGGTAAGGCTGCAAGTAATAATGGCACGTCGTTTGGGAATTCGGAGGAGATTTATGTAGCTTGTAATTGCTGAGTTTGGTGTATATAATGGAAAACGAAATTTGTCCAAACAAACAATCATTTCGACCGATTTATTCTGTAAATATTATGGTAAAGTTGTCCGATCTTGACACGTTTGTAAGCCGTGGATATGATATTTTAAAAACTAAAGTTTTTTTTACAAGAACTTGATTTTCAACAGATCAGCTATATGTACTGTCTGCAATAGAAGGACGGACCTAGGCAATGTTTTATGACAGTACCTTCAGACTGAGAGACTAGTTTTGCTTTATCGGTAGATATATATCTAATTTATGGGGTCGGAAATGCTTCCTTCTATGTGTTAAGTATTTCATGACAATGGTATACGAATGTAGGACTCGTTGATTGTCTCAGTTTTCCCGTTCATAGTGGGCGTGGCTATCTCATTAATGTGGTGTACATGAGTATTTAATAATTTCGTTTGCTTTAAAGGCATTAATAACAATAATATGCGCTTTTCAAAGAGGTAATGATTATGAAAATCGCATCTCATCATTAACAATTTGTAATAATTATCAAAATTATAAAACTAATGATAATGAAAATTACATTCCATTTTAATTATGAAAAGTAATGATAATGATAATCACATTTCATTATCAATTAAAAAAGGATAAAAAATCAATTATTATTAAAATTGCAAAATTGAAAGTAATGATAAAATATTTGCAGCATTAGCATTTTCAATGAAAACTTAATTTCATTTGCTTTGGTTATTGATTTTTAATCATTATTTTATAAATTGATATGTAAGTATATATATATATTTATAAATCAATTATCAGTGTTAGTGAGATTAAGTTTTCATTACTTATCATTTTGTGTTGATATTTATTAACTATTTCATTATCATTACTACTGTCAATGAATAGCAAATGAATTTTCATTAGCATTACCTTTTTTGAGTGTTTATGAAAAAGAAATTATTATGACGAACAGACGACCAATTCACAGCATCAATGCGCACCTTTTCACGTTATGAATAGAATATGAAAGTGCAAACATTCTTAGTAAAAAGCAGAAGTTTACGGATGGCGGCTTCTTATTTTTTTCCCAACCTACCACCACATTATACAACTATATGAACGCCCAATTAACTTAAATGTTGATCATGATAAAGTTGATAAATTCCAAAATATTTGTGTTGATAATTGATAAACTGAACCGTTTTGGGTTACAGTCCAGTTCTTTTCACAATCCGTTAAAAGAGAGCACCTGATATAAGGATTTTACTTGGCTTGCTATTATTGTCGATATTAAACGGCTAAACATGAATCCAAATGAAAAGTCAACTTACTCGTTTTCAATATTACAGATGATCATCACAATTATGACAAGCATCCCAATGAGGTAGTCAAAAACGAAGAGCTCACCTACAACAGCGGATCGGGCCAAGCAACTCGCAGCCATATCTGGATCTGGACCTGGCTGGCAGGCGGAGCGGCCACCCGGGGTCTAACCTCTATGCATGCCTATGGTATTAATTCAACGCTCTTGCTGGCCATCATGGTAATCACATTTCAATACCTGTTTTGGGCACCTGCCGCACATACGATGCGTCGCCGCCCCAAACCTCTTGGCATTAATTACCGGTGAATGGTTATCAACGGCTCTCTCTCGCTGTAGCTGCCAGTTATTTTAAGAAGACATAACATCACACACACACACACCCACACACACAGATAATGTCCTTTTGGTAGTACTATGTAAACATGTTTGCATATTTATGTATTTTCAATGGGATCGATTCGAATGGAGCCAAATTGAAGCAAGCGTGGAGGAAGTTAGTAGTTGAAAAGAAGGAGAAAGGTGAAATAGAATAAATAAGTAAACAAATGAAATTTTCAAGCGCATTAAAACATAGTTTATAGCGATATAGAGATTAACTTTACGCATAAGTCAACAAAAAAAACAAAAAAAGAAGGCAATACGCCGCCGATTTAAGACGATTACAGTTTAAAGAGAGTATAAGTTTTAATTGCCATTGGCCTTGCGAGCCATAGGGCTCTGCAGTCTCGTTGCAGTTCGTATTCCCAAAGTATCCCAAAACCGAATCAATATAAAAATAACTTATCGCCTGCCTTGAAATTGTTCTACCTTATTTGAATGAGTCAAAAAAGATATATGCAACTAAATTCAGAAGGAAGCAATACACACGCGAGAGCACCTCACAAAATATTTTTGCATATTTCGAGAAAATGTTATGTAAAGTTTGCAATTTAGTTGAGGTGTTAACGACAACGTTTGGAATATAGATTTTGCTGTAAATATTATTATTTATGTTGCTCCTTCAACAACTTCATCATCAGTTCAGTTAAAAGTTACTGTTTTTAGACGTGGACCTAAAGAAGTTTTTGAATTGAAAGTCATTCACAGATCATAAACACACGTTTATCCACGCACTTATCCATCAATTAGCATCTAATCTTTATGTGTAATAGACATCAGATCCTCGAATGTCGCAATCACATAAATTTCACAAACTTCTAACTCAAAAGCAAACTCACATTATATAAACACATACTTCTCGTGCAGCAGCTGCCTTGTACGGTGAAAGTTTTGACTGAAAATTAACAAAAAAAAAAAAAGAAAAAACATTAAAAAAAACACATGAAAATAAAATAAAAAATGATGTATTAGCGTTTATATAAAACACGTGTAGGAAATTAGAAACTAGGTCAGACTAAGCGAATGCCAGAGACGATAATCTAAACGTACACGAAGAAAGTAAATGTTAAATCGAACCTATGTATGTATGAATGTTTCGTATGCATTTACATTTACATTAACATTAACATTTACATTTACATTTACACTTACAATTACAATTATATTCGTATTAAGTATTTCGAATATGGGAAAGGTGAAATTCAAAGAACTCAACTGTAAGTTTTACGTTCTTATGCTTTTTGTTTTGTTAGTTTTTAATTTTATAATTTTGTAAAGGAACCAAGCAGTATATGCATATATATACATATATATATATATATATATATATATATATATATATATATATATTGAATAAGTTACATAATTATACTAGAAGATACATTCGTATATATACATTGAAATGTATGTGAAAGAACACAGCAAAGTTTAGGTGAAACGTTATAATGATTGTATATTTAATAAACGAAAAGATTTTGTAATTTGTCATGTATTGTTGCAGTATTTGCTCCATTCAAACATAATGAAAACTGAAAAGAAATGAAATGAAAATGAAAATGATAAACAAACAAATATTTACATACCACATAAGCAAGTATTCATATACAGAAGACATTCAAGACAAAAACTTGCACACACACTCGAGCATAATGAAGGTAGATCGTTTCGGTGTATAATTAAAGTCTAGTTCTGATAATAATGTGCATTATGTATAAACTGACTTTAAAACTATTCTGAAACAAAATAATGTTTTTCGTTTTCTGTAAGGTACTTAACCAACAAACAATGAAGTAAACAAACAAATAGAAACAAGCATACCCATACACACACACACACACACACACACACACACACACACACACACACAAACACCACACACACACACACACACACACACACACACACACACACACACACACACACACACACACACACACACACACACACACACACACACACACACACACACACACACACACACACACACACACACACACACACACACACACACACACACACACACACACACACACACACACACACACACACACACACACACACACACACACACACACACACACACACACACACACACACACACACACACACACACACACACACACACACACACACACACACACACACACACACACACACACACACACACACACACACACACACACACATGCAGTACTTAATTGTAAACACACACTCTAAGCTCTAAGTTAGTGGAGCGTAGCACTCTTTTTGCCACTTGTATCTTAGTGTACTCGATCCCCTGCACTGGCCCGCAATAGCAAACGCTTATTTAAGGAAAACCAAACAACTTACGACTAAACCGAATTTATATCATCCGACGACCTCGCCCAAATCGTAGCGAAATCGGGCAGCACCCAGAAACCGAAACCGAAACCGAGAACCGCGAAACCAGTTTTGAAATGATTTCAATCAAATGCTTTGCAAAGCTAACTCCACATAGGCAACAATATACACACACACACACACGCACACACACATGTAGATACAATAGGATCTTACCACATACCGATTGCGACGATTAGGATTACGCTTACAATACACCCAATAAACACCGCACACCCCATACAATACAATTCAATATAATACATACATACAAACAATCATATAAATCAATCATACAATATACATACATACATACTGAACCTTACAAATAGTTTTCTTAATAACTAACTATTCATTATGGCAGCCCATTTAGTTTTACCAAATGTATATCATATTTACAGTCCGGTTTTGGCCTCTATATTTCGACTGCTCTCTCTTCTTCTTAAGTAGGGCTTAAACCGTCATCTGAGAATTGGCAAGGTACAACTTACCCCATCCGGCTCGATTTTGACCGCATATTCCCCTTTTATTGACTGACGTTTAGCCATTATACTTGTACACATTGTTCACAAGTCTGTTTCCTAAAGAATTCACAATTTTTATCGGTACATTTTTATTGAAATGCAAATTTTGTCATCCGATTTTGTATATCCCAAGTATTTATAATGCAACTATTTTTTCCAGATAAATTTGGCTATTTTTAAAGCTCGTCGACCGTAAATAGATAACATTTTTAATTGATTTGGCTTTTTTTTGTTTTTTGCCTCACCATTGCCAATTTGTGGTTAAGTTTTATTTAATCATTAGACTGATTCGCACAATGATTTAATGACACTTCACTCCACGCCTCAATTTCTATTTTTATGCAATTTAAGTACACGAATTTGAATACAGAATACATAACAGACCGAATAAACAGATCACAGCTGTTGCTCTCAGTTGAACCATAATACATATTATAGTGTGCCCTTAAAAGTATGCTATAGACATCCACGAACATACACATACTCAAGCACACTCTCTCTCTTACACACACGCACACACACACACACACACACACATGCCGTAAGCGATCAACGATAACTGTGTAATTCAATTATAGTTGGATACACTTGTATGTGTATGCACTTATACACGGAGCTGGTTTAATTGTAGGCCGATAGCAAAGTTGGGGTAGTGAAGGACTAAATTGTAGTTTTTAACTGTAGCACAGCAAATTTATATCTACTTATACCATTTAAGGGGTAAGATAAGCAACTGCATTCAACATACAAACGAACTACATATGTATATGTATAAAGAGAATACGAACGAAGGCAAGAAAGCAACAGAGTGGAGAAGTGAACAATGTATCAATGAAAATAAAAACAAACAAATTTAAATTAACAGCTTGCGTTTCATTCATTCAATTCTTTATAGCTTTGTACGAATTGTTGCGTACACATGCATGCGCATACATACATTCAAACGATCCCTAGCCATAATGAGAGAGCGCTGAGAGTAAGCCTTGGCTTACTCTCCCTGCCTGTTGAGATAAAATACAGCGATGCCGTTCTACCACACAAATCAACGTATTTCTTACACTCTTGTAATGGTAATGCCTTTTTATAGAAGCTCTCCCCAAATGGTTTCCTACACCCTTGACAGCCTATTATCTAGATGTCATTCTTGATCAGATAAAAAACTAAGACTTAGACTTCTGTTAATTGAATTTCCTTCTTTAATTAATCGTAGAATTATGCCTTATCTTCTGAGTTAAACTTATCTAGACTAACACTGAAATCTACTCCTTTATTGCGGCGTTTTATCATCAATCATATCATTTTTAACCAACATTAATAAAAGTTTATACCCGTTTGGGTTACCAAATATTTATGTTGTAAGACTCAAAGTAATTTGAATTGAAATTTGACCAAATCCACTGTTAAGCTAAGCTATCGATGAATATGCGTATGTAACGCTGTTAAATGTAATATCGATACATTCCTTTGGTTTGTAACTCTGTTAAATGAAATATCGATACAAGCCGGAGGAATGTGCCGATATTTTCATTAAGCAAGCGATCACTTTTTGAAAGATTGTTTGCGGTTGGGTAAAATAATAAAACACCGAAATTCACACTTTACAATATATATATAGAAACGTCATTTAAAGTACATTTTTAATGCCACATCTCTGCAATCAGAGAGTGTTCTTTCAATCTGTTAATCTATTCAATCTGTTAATTTAATTTTAAAATTCCTTTACAACTGAACCGTCGAAACCATTGGGCATAACAGAAGGAACTAGTTGCGGTTCCGAGTCCTTTGCTTTCACGAATGTTGGCAGCCCTAAAAGAAAGGAGGGCACACGTCAACTCTAATTTGGACACAGCATCCAGACAAATAGTTAGAGCAACCCCTGTTCGTGACTTTTTGTTTTAAGTTGCTAAAAATGAAGCAACAATTTTAATATAAATAGATATTTAATAAATTCTGCAACTGTTTGCTGCGATTCTTAAACCTTATCACAGTTCGCGTTAATATAGCGAGGGTAAGATAATTTTATCTTCGCGTAGAAGGGCGGGGTAAAATCAAGGACTCTCGCATTTATTGGATTGCCTTGAGAGTCGCAAGTAAAAGTGCATTCAGAAGTGAAACTCTGTTCAAATAGTTCAAGGTCACGTGTATTTAATTTCAGCCAGATAAAAAGTTACGCTCAATGTTTTCTCACAGAGCATATAATAAATCTTGTTCCTTACGTAAAGTGTTCCAATTGGAACACCCTAACTAATTCACATACCCCGAACGCCGCGTAAATTCTAATTGGAAAAGTATAAATAACTCTTAATAAAACACGTATTTATTCATAGAATTTTGAAAAGCAGACCTGATGCTAAACAAAATAGTTTCATGCAAGCGTTTTAAACTATTTTGCCACGTTTGCGATTTGGTATTTCCCAGAAAATACCTTTGACCCCCAATTTACACATTTACAAGTGGAATGGATTTTCCGAATTAGAACAAAGATATTTGAAAAAATGAGTTTGAGGGGGATCAAATGGTAAACAAAAAGTTGTTTTTTCCACACTTGCGGTGTGACTTGAAAATAGAAATTTATGCTTAATTTATTATTAATTAAAATATATATTTTTATTGTGACAACCAAAAAAAAAAAAAAAAAAACGAAGCCTAATAAGGAAGAGCCATGTCATGGGAGAGCATCGCGTCAAAGGATCTGCTTAGGTAAGTTGGAGGCTGAATTTATTTACTGGGGAATCCAATGTTTTATGGAATATACTTTTAGCATCCCGCAAAGTCATAATTTATCGGCAACACATTTACTCGCGTCTCCCGATGGATCGCGATATTTGTTGGATAATTGCAATGGTCCGTTCAAAGAAGGTAGATCTAATGTGAGCCAACGATTACTGAATCGGGTTTATCCATGTGTACAGATCTGTGCCAATTTGAGGAGAACTACTCGAGAATTGCCGGACACGGCTCAAGCCCCGATGGAGATGTGGGACCCCGTTCATTGTGGGTTCGCCCGGGTCTCGCTCGTTCCGGCCAGGTCAACACCATAATCAGTTGCTTTTGGTCATGTCAAAGAAGTCTGCGTCAGTACATAGCGAAGCGAAAGGTACATCAATATTTGAGATTTGTATACCCTGCAGAGGGTATTATAATTTTGTCGTGAAGTGTGTAACGCATAGGAGACATCTCCGAAGCTATAAAGTATATATATTCTTGATCAGTATCGACAGAAGAGTTGATATAGCCATGTTCTTCAAAGCCATCTTCATGAAATTTTGCAAAAGTTTCCCTTTCTGTTGCACGCAGTACATATGTCGGAGCCTGGATCGGACCACTATATCATATAGCTGCCATGGGAACGATCGGTCTAAAAGTAGGTTCTTGTATGAAAAACCTATTTGTTTATCAAGATACCTTGACCAAACTCGCCATTTATTAGTTTTACTATACTCCTCATATATTTGCAAAATCCTATCAACATCGGACCACTATATCATATAGCTGCCATAGGAAGATCGGTCGAAAATTAAGTTGTTGTATGGGAAAGTTTGTTGTTTTTCAAGATATATCAAGATATATCAAAGCTTTAAATATGTTCCCTACATATATGCAAAATCTTATTTACATCGGACCACTAAATAATATAGCTGCCATAGGAACGATCAGTCGAAAAGTAGTTTATTATATGAAAAAATTTTTTATTTATCAAGATATCTTAATCATACTCGCCCTTAACTATTTTGTCTGTACTTCTTATATGTGGGCAAAGCACTATGAGGATTATGAGAAGGTTGGCTCTGCAAGGTTATTAAATCTTCGGCGTGCCGAAGAAAGCCCTTCTTTCTCGTTATTTTGTTGTATATATCAAAGAATTTTTGAGACAGAGATTTCTCAATTGATGCGAACATATTCAAGGTCAAAAAATGGTATAAAAATCAGGCAATGAAAACCGGATGCAGATTGTGACACTCAAATCTATATTACGATAATTTGCAGCCCTTGAACCGTGTATCCAGGAAATCGTTCACGGTCAGAGCTAAATCTCTTAATTCGTTTGCAGATCGAACGCGGATTGAGATTGTACGAGCAGCATAATCAGACTGCGGCAGTTCGCACCTGGCGGAGTGCATTGAAGGGTACCTGTCGGCGGGAGGACTGCTTTCAGCTGCTGGGCTACCTGTACCAGGCGCACATGGACTGGGGCAAGTATCGAGACGCCATTGAATTTGGCCACCAGCAGTTGGGCATTTCCGAGGAGCTGGATTCGCCCAACATGCGCGCCGAGACGTACTTGAACTTGAGCCGGGCTCACGCCAGCCTCGGTGGTCTGGAACGGGCCCTGGCCTATGCCCGACACTCGCTTTACAATGAGTCCGGAACGAAATGCCGCAGCGGCCTGGTACATTTGACCGTGGCACGGGTCTATTTGGAAATGGGTGGCTTTTCGCGAGCTCTGGAAGGGCTGCAGGGAGCCCACAAAATAGCCACTGCCATTGGCGATCCCTCGCTGGAGCTGCAGGTATACGTGGCGCTCTCCGAACTTTTTAGCCGGCTGCAGGACAACGACAAGAGTGCCACATATGCATCCAAGGCATACGATCTCTCCCGATCCCTACAACTGGGTGACCTCAACTCCTGCCATCACAGGGCCGCCTTGCTGCGAATGGCAGCCTCATTGCGCAAGCAGGGAGAGCTTGGAGATGCCCACGACTATTGCTTGGTGCGTGGGATTAACTACCCTCTAGACATCCATATTTTACATATATATTTTATCTGTTTAGGAAGCAACTAGGCTGTCATTGATTTCCGGAGATCAGGCCACGTACACACGAAGTATCCGTGTTATGGGCGACATTTACCGCAAGAAGATGGATATTGATGTACGTTTAGGGCAGGGCGTAAATCTAAATGGAGTGGATTTGTATGTCCCTTAAGGTTATTAAGGATATCTGGGAAAACAGCCGTGCCCAGATATGTCAAGCATTTCGGAAGAGATCCGAGTGGTTTTCCGATTTCTTAAATCTTCCATAGCACCTAGCATTAGTTCAAGAGGGTCTATCAGACCTCGCTAGGTGATCAAGAAGAACGCAGATATATATAAAAGCGAGTACAGGGTATCATAAAATAGGAATCTCTGCACATAGACTGACAGGTAGATAGACGGACATACAGAAAGACTGACAGGCATTTCGACAGACATGCAGACAGACAGACATACTGGCAGAGAGAACGACAGGTTGACAGACTCACAAACAGACAGACAGGAAGACTGGAATAAAGACAGACTGACAGGAAGACAGAGAGACAGCAGCAGAGAGACAGCAGACAGAGAGATAGACAGACAGACAGACACTAAGACAGGATGATAGGCAGACAGACTGATAGATAGACCAACAGACAGAGAGGAGAGGCCAATAGGAAGACAGGCAGAGATACAGAATCGCAGGTTGACAGCCACATGAACAGTCAAAAAGACAGACAAGCCGACAGACTGACAGACGGGATAATAGAGAGACAGATAGACAGACAGACAGATAGACAGACAGATAGACAGACAGACAGATAGACAGACAGATAGATAGACAGATAGATAGACAGACAGATAGGTAGACAGGATAATAGACAGACAGATAGGTATAGGTACAGTTGAGATTTTACAACAGATTCTACATTTATTTTATAAGGAAGAAATATTCCTTGAATAGACAAACTTGAATGTTTCCATCCTTTCTTCTTACTTCTCCTTGCCTGAATCAGACCTCAGACCTAAAAATATATAAAATTGCCTGACTAAAACCTTTAGTATATATATTACATTTAATATTAGTTTAATGGATTTCTTTGTTTTAAACTTAGAGAGCATTTCGGCAGTATGAGCAGGCGATGGGAACTTCGGCAACTTTGGGCGATCGCATGGCCCAGATGGAGGCGATGGATGGCGCAGCCCGCTGTCTGGAAACCTTGCGATTGCAAAATAAGATCTGCAATTGCAGGCCTTTGGAGTTCAATACACGGCTATTGGAGGTCGCCAGCTCGATTGGGGCGAAGGTAAGGCACCTATTCCAATTGAAAAAAAAAACAACGAAGACTTACTAACTCTTTATATATATCTTAGTTGTTGGTTCGGAAAATTCGCAGTCGGTTAGCTCTCATATATCGGGCCCTGGGCGACGAGGACCAGTGCAACACTCACCTCCGTTTGGCTGATCAGACTGACGCGGCCCTTGGCCTGATTTGTGGCGCCTGTGGAGAAGTTTTCGGCATTCAGCCCGCCAGCCTGGAAGCCCTACCCTGTGCGCACATACTGCACGCCAGGTAACTACCTCTAGTCGGGATCAAGCGATGACCTAAGCCCAGCAAGGAAAAAAAAATCAAAAGAGTGAAATATTCTCAATCATACATATAGTACCTAATGTATTGACATGTTAAAAGTTATCTGAGGCAGTTAAGGGTTTTAGGGTTTTATTCCTTGACTAGATGGATCCAATTCCGAACTGTGCTAGGTTGATTGGGCGAGCCGAAGATCGGCTTGGATTGCAGACGCCTTAGCTTTCGCCAACAGCTCAGAGGGAAGACAGTTGGCCTGGAAGCCCATTGAATTGAGCACAGACTATATGCACAGCCAGAAGCCACGTGTATAAGCCTCTCCTTCACCTTTTGGGGTCATCTCCACCAAGGTCTATTCCGGTCTTCGTGCTCCTTTAAGCTCTCTCTCTAGTTAGCATAGAAATAGAAAGACAGGCATGGTTGCATATCGACTCGGCTTCTGATATTAATCAAGAATATATACTATGTATACTTAAAGGGGAACTGAATATGTTTTCTTCTATAAACTTTACGGCAAATTTAAAACAACCTTAAGAACGATATAAGAAGTAAGAAAAGCTATCTTCTGAAGAAGAAAGAAAAACTGAATTAATTTGGTAGAACAATCGTAGCCCTTGAATATTCGCCCCTGGCCTGCATTTTTCAAAGGATCGTTAAGGAACTTTTTCGGAAGGATCCTTAAAAATCCCTTTGAATGTGATTTAAATATTTTAATTCCTTTTTTTCAGATGTGCTCATGAAATCTTTCGCCGACGGGATAAGAGTATATCGGCGCGATCGTGTCCGGCTTGCAATAAATTGCTGAGCTCCCGCCTGCAGCTCTATGGGAACGAGATCACAGCCGAAACTGGGAACTTCGATGGAGATGGTGCCAGGATCGCAGCGCTAAACGCGAATGGACTCAATATCGAAGGATTTATGTCGCTCAACTCGGAATCTCTGTTGCCGCTGCCAACGAGAGCCTCGGCCAATGAGTCGGCGGTGTTCTGCAACGGGCTCCAAAATAAATCCATGCCCAGCATAGAGAACACGGCTCTGCTCCTGACAGCCAATGCTTCTCCCAATGCCGTCTACCGCAGCAATTTGTCGCTGGCTTCCCTCAGTATGCGCGCCTCAAGCCTCACAATCGATAGCGCAAGGAACGCGACATCTTCCGTCTAGACTCAAGGTCTGGATTATCAAAAACATTTACGAAAAATCTACCAGAAAAATAACATAGCTTATAGAATAGTTTTTTTTTTGATTACTCAAACGTAATGAGCCAATAATTATTTTACTAATTGTCGCTAACAGGATTTCGATAATTTCGAGACTTTTCAGTTGTTGCCAGAAATATCAGGACATTTTGGGAAATCTCGGCGTTATATTTCCTATTTTAAGCTTTCCGATTTGAATTTATGCCCTGAACCGATCTTAATGAAATTTTCTGCAATAGATCTATATACTCTATATATCCTCCTATAGACCTTATACTCCAAAGAGATCTTATACCCTATAGATATTATGCTCTAATACTACTCTAAATAATGTCCAGTGCCAATGGGGTATTTATTTATTTATTAGGATGTTATTCATTTAATATGAGCTAATTTAATTTGGTGACATTTTCTTAAAACCTCAGAGATATGATCAAAAACGAAATTAAATGTTAAGTTCTAAGGCCAGACGGAGGGGCAGGCAAACGGACATGGCAAGAGGGGAGTTGCGTTGGGAGATGCTTCATTCTGCCTGTTACATACATTCGTACAAACCAATATACCCTTTTAAGCCATTTATTCAATGGATTCAGGAGCTGAAACCGTGTAAAACGATTGAAGGGTTTATTTTAAACTATGATGAAAATGTATATTTACTAGGCGTCAAAAGAGGTGTCTATTTTATTTTTATTTACCGATAAATATCGATTTTCGATAATCGATTGCTTGGAAACGGGGATAGTTATTGATAGTCAGACAAATAAACTCGTTATAGGCGGACCCACGTTCATTTCAAGGCCCTAGTTCCTATAAATTTTGACCACGACGGACGGACGGACAGACAGACGTAAGGATCTTAGAACCCATAAGAGCTGAAATTTTAGCTGTAGGTCCTCCTAGTGCCTGCGCAGATCGAGTATGTTTCCGATATTCGATAACTTGCCCCGTTTCCAAGTAATCGATAAAAATCGATATCGAAATTCTGTTTTTTGAGCAATTTTGGTAAATAATAAGAGCTAGAGACACCAAACATGACATGAAGCTCCTAGTATAGTACATACAGATGAGGTATCTTTTAAGGAGGGAGATGGTTCAGGGTATCCCCTAGTCGTGCACTCTCGACTAGAGCATTCTTACTTGTTTTACCTTTTTTCGATGGGTTCAGGGTATGAAAACTTGGAAGAACCACAAAGGGGTTAACATATTGAATTCAACATTTCTTAAAAATTTACTTTTGCTCATTACAGTATTTAGTTGAATATTTGCATTGCCTTCACAACATTGTAATATCTGCAAGCATATTTGATTCATTTTGAGAATAAACATAAAAAAATCCAATTAGAGGAGGAGAAGCTTCAGAGCATGGGTAAAAGGTAGAAAGAGAAAGAGACCCGAGTACCTAAATCAAAATGACAGACAAGTTGTTAAAGTTTCAAAGTTTTAAATGAATAGCTAGTTATACATAACACAGATAACACAAATAACACAGATTCCTACATATGTAGACTTTTATAGCTCGAAAACATATATTAAATAACACGAGTATCCGTTAATCAATTCGTACATAAATATATATGAAATAATAATTGAGTATGCAAAGAAATACACTCAGAAAATCTATATGAATTAATAATTGAGCATGAAAAGAAATACATTCAGAAATAAACTCAGCCGGATGTCAATTGAAAATTTAACCTTTTTTTTAGAAAATAAATTCTGAAAACATTTTGCCAATGAATTTAAATTCAATTTGCTAAAACATATTTATGAACATTTTTTTTGGTCTTGAAATAATAAAGTTTTAATTCACCTAGGAAAATAATTTTCTGAAAGGCAGGAAATATTTCTAAACAAAAGAACTTTCTGAAATTAATTAAATTTTAAATTTCAGTTCGATTTTCTAAAATGTAGGCAATTTTTATTTGGGTGTACTTGTAAAAATAAAAATTAAAGTAACCAAAATGATTAACTAACTTAATATTTAAAAGTTATTGTTGCAACCTTTAAACATGCCTGTATATTCAGTAAAACACCTGAAATTGTGTGCATGTGTATTTTAAAGTCATGATGTTTGAGGCGATTCGCAAGATTTTAACTATTCTTATCTATGAAGCACATAAGTATTTAAGCACACCTAACTTTTAAGTGGTTATTAAGTACAGATCGTCACCTATGACAACTGTTAGACAAAGTCAATCACTGATCAAATCAATTGTATTTTCTGTATAATAGTTGTTAATAAAATGCCGTTGGAAATCTCATTCTTTCAGTTTCAAACCGCGAACATGCTACATTTCGCTGCTGGTCTAGTCGTAGGTGTCCGACTAGGAGATATCCTAAGCCCCGCGGCGAGTTACTTTGACAAACATTTCAGCTTCCTGTAACGACTTTTCATGCGTACTTAGTTCAAAAAGCGAAAAGTTCCTAGTCCTACCACTACTATATACATACATTAATACATACATACATACATACATGTATGCATACATATCTACATACATACATACATGCATGCATACATATATACATACCTATACACATACATACATACATACATACATACATACATACATACACACACACACACGCACACACACACATACTTACATACATAAACACATGCATAAATTCATACATACATACATATGTATATACATACATGCATACATTCATACATAGATACATACATATATACATACATATATACAAAATAAATTTGGCATCTAAATCTGACAATCAGATAAATGGATTGACTTGGTTATTGATGCTGATAAAGAATATATATTTCAGGTTCAGGGTATTAAAATGGCTAACATTCACCTTGAGCTAGCCAAAAAACTCTCTGTAAGTACGTGGATATCGCGATATTAAATTGCATTTAATAGTTTGACAATCATTGCGTTTATCTTGGAAGAGAACAATTTTTACATGGACTTCTCGACCGATCGTTTTTATGGAGAAAAGATGGACCTATGCAAAGTTTCCAGATAATTGCATTAAGACTGAGAGAGAGGGCTTGTTTATACAGACTGATTTGATTAAGAATATTTATATAAGTACTTGATAGGGTCAAAGTTGACTCTTGTTGTTCGTTACATATTTTGTGACAAAATTATCATACCCTCTGGAAGGGTTCAAAAACATATTTCTAATTTTGAATGGCACATGCGCGTTAAGGCTAAGACCGAATTCGTGTCAAATCGTAATCTAACAGATTAACATATATACATATGCATATGTGTATATAGATACCTCTCTACCTAGACATATACATAATATATATTTTTATTCATATGAATTTGTATATACTCTTTATGTAATAGTTCGAGTCTTAACTGAAGAAATCAAGTGATTCGAGTGATTGTTGGTTAAGGCACACTTATTTTCTGTTCAGTTGGACGATAGAAGTCGCTCAGAGAGAAAGTAACAGTAACAGTATTCGAAAATAGAGAGCGCATGCGCCGTTATTTTATGTGGGGTAGGTTGGCGTTGCCACATCCAAAGGAAGTAGTTGCCTGGTCAGTAGCACCTGCAACTGCAGACAACAAATTCTATTATTATTATTTTATTAATTATTATTATTTGTTAATTCTATTATTATGATTATTCTCAATATGTCCACTACAGACGGACTATATTTTCACACAAAGGGGTATGCTGCAATTACAAATATATCGTGTGGCAACTCTCCTGTGGCAACAAGGGTGGTGGTTGGGTTGGTGCTTTGGGGGGTGGTAGGGGATAGGGGTAGGGGTAGGGGACGCTCATCAGGCTTAAGATACTCGTGTGTATATGTGGCTGTTAGTTTCAGTTCAGTTCAAATTGGGTATATTCTGCGTGCGGCCGAAACCTTGCGCAACGCGGGCTCTCGGTCACATACATATACATACATAATAAAGTTTTACAACGCACGCACACACATACATACATTTGTTCTGTGCCAGTTTCAAACAAATACATATATATATATATATAATTGTAAATAGTTCCGTCAAAAATGATATACTATATCTATAGTCGGTCGGAGAGTTCTTGATAATAATTCGTGCAAAAATTTGTACCCAACCAGAACCTAATTATATACATATGTACATATAGGAAAACTGAGGCTGTGCCGACTCCATGTGGAAATGGCACTTAATTTCAATTGTTTATAATAAACTTAAGTGTACTTAAAAGCTAACAAAAAAGAAACAAACAAACGACCCAATAAAGATGTAGCCAAGACCCAGCAATGTCTTAAGGTAAAATTGGATGCGAATATTTGTGGAAAAAGTTTATTTTCAAATGTAAAAACAACCCCAAGAACCCCCTTTTAGCACACACACACACACACACACACACACGCACACATGCACACGCACATAGCTACATGCTATAAAAACATAAACACTCAAAGCAACAAACATATGCATGCATGCACATACATACATACATACATATTGGCATGCGTATGCATGTACATGGCAAGAGACTCGATTTGTATGAGTGTGCGTGCGTGCGTGTGTGTGTGTGTTTGTGTGTGTGGTTACCGTAAAGTTGTTAGCGCGAAAAAAACATGTATGTATGTACATATGTAATTAAAAAATACTAGATTATAACCATTTAAATAAGACGAAATTACAAAAAGTACATACATACATAGGCACGCATACACTCACACACACACACACACACAAATTAGTTAAGTATGTACGTGTATTATTTGTCGAAACGAAATCAACCCTTAAGGCTTGGCGACGATGGCAACGGCAACGGCCAGGGACGAAAACAAAACGAAGTCAGGAAACTGACAACAAATAAGAAACAAATATGTATCCGTAATATATATTCAACTGAAACAAGTATCCACTAAAATTAGTCGGATTATTGTTAAAGGCTTAGCTCGCGTGTGACCAAAGTTTTTTCGGGTAATCCCCCAAGCAGCCATTAAAAGCCAATGAAAAAGTATACAATTAAGTTGTGCAACACTTGCATTTAAAGATGGGCTGCAAAATCCGAAAAAAAAACGTTTGGTCGTTTGGTTTGCGGTTCGAACCGTCTTCCTGTCATGAGTGGAGCTTATTTTTCACATGGACAAGCCCAGGTCTATGTTCAAGTCTTGGGCTTTCATTAATTCTGTTTGGTTTGGTTTATTTGAAAGTATAAGTATTTACTACATATTAACCATGTATTAGGATTAATAATCAGACCATTCTATAGGCACACCAAAATTGGCACGTACCACATAAGAGGGTAATCCATTAATCCTAGTTTATTCGATGAGTTCTTTCGTTTCTCCAAATCAAAAAAAAAAAAAAAAGAGAAAGAAGAACTATCTTCGGCACGCCGAAGACTTAATAAAAAAGTTTTCCATACAACAACGACCGATCGTACCTATGGCAGCTATATGATATAATAATCCGATAGGAATTCGCAAATATATGAGGAGCATAGTAAAACGAATGAATGCCGAGTTTGGTCAAAATATCCTAATACAAAAATAAGTTTTTCATATAAGAACCAACTGATCCACTCTGATCCACACTGATCACGGCTCGAATTAATGCCTCTGTTCGGCTCGGTAACCTAGTTAACCTAGTTAACTTTTCCCCCGAGTTTCCGCTTGAGAGTTGTTTTCACACTTTTCGCAAAATTTACCCATCTCGGATAAATCGGGAACTATATGCTAGATTCTATAGCTCGGGACTGAAACTCGAGTCCTTGTTGATGTTTAATGTAACTTATAGAAGTCATTTTGTTTGATTTATTACAGTGTACCGGTCAGCTGGTGAGCTGAAATCAAAGCTGGATCGCGGATCCTGGAATTTCCATATTTGCGTTACCTGAGAAATTTTGAACGGGTAGTTTGAGGAATGGAATCGATGAATGAAATAATTGATTCGCAAGCGTTCAGCCAGCAGCTGATTGTGGAAACAAGTGAATTTATTGGAGTTGAACCAGCACACCAGACGCAGATGCCGGAGGGCGAGTCCGGCGATGCAGTGACAGGGATGAAGTACGCAAAGCCACGCTCAGATCCGCATTCGCCGGCGGCTCTAAGCAGCGCCATGCAGACTCTGATCGCGACACACACGGACAGCAGCCGGATTCATGATGATGAGGATTCCACCTCTGTGGTTATGGTCATCGACGAGATGGGTCACAACAATTTGCAGGCGACCTATCAAATTGTGCCTCAACAGCTTCAACTGCAGGGCGGCAGGAGTCTGCCCATGTCCCTGCTTCCGATACACCAGGAGCGTCATAGTCCAGTTGATTTCGGGGGTTCCGATATAAGCCTCGATGGCTTGAGCGTAAGTACAACATCCCAGATAATTGCAGTCAAGCAGGAGCACAAACTGGTCATTGTACACGAAAATGCCGATGTCAATGGGATTAATCGAGGGCGCGCCAGCCCTCACATCGATATTAACATGTCGAATATCAATGTGAGCGTCATCGATGAGCTGTCCTCGGACGGCGGCGGCGGCATGGAGGAGGTCACTCTCAACCAACACCACCAACAGCTCTTGGATGATCAGCACCATCAGCACCAGTCCCATCAACACCACCACGACCAACAATATGGTCATCGACTTGCCGCATCCTCATCGGAACTGATCCATCACCAGGTCCAGCACCAGCACCAGCAGCAGCAGCACCGTCAACATCAGCGTACAGTACAACTGGGAATGGGTAGTCATGGACACGGCCATCATCGGGAGGCGCTGTCCGTTATTGTGCAGGCGCAGGAGGATGAGGAGGACATTGATGAGGACGAGGATGATGATGACCGCGACTCTGGGGGGCAGTTGCTTAGCCCTGCCTTGGCCGTTGACAATGCACTGGAGCATAGCACGTACCAAACCTTGACATCGGTCAACAATCGCATATCAGAGCCGGGCTTCAGCCCAACGTCATATGCAACGCTGACGCCCATCCAGCCGCTTCCGCCCATATCCACGATGTCGGATAAGTTCGCCTATGTAGGCCACATTTCCGGCAGCGCCAGTTCGTCAGGCAGCGCCAATGGCAGCACCAATTCGACTGGCAGGATCAACAACTGTGGCACTGGCGGAACCTCGGATAACTCATTCACAAGCTTACCTATGCCCATTGAGGGCGCACACCAGGGCTCCTTGGGTAACCTAAGTTTGAGTGGATTGGGCGGTGTTCAGTCGCCGTATTCCTCCTATGATAAATTGCCTTCGCTGATTTCACCTCCGCCTCACAACTTTGCCAGTTCGCCATCGCACGGACTGCCCGGAATGGTTGGCTCGTGCGATCTGCACACTCACAGCTCCTCGGTGCCGTCGCCGGTGCCTGGATCGGTGCCAGGTGGTTGTGATACGCTCTCGCCTCACTCCGAATTGCACTCGCACTCGCATTCCCCTCAACTTCAGGGGAATGTTAATTTGAATGTGCATAAAGCAACAGCCGGACAGCAAGGACATGGAAATGGACATGGAAATGGACATGGACATGGACATGAACATAATCAAGGCGGTCAGGCTATGCAACTGACACCGGTTGCTCTTCAGAAACAGATCATATGCCTTTCGCCAACGAGTGGCATTTCCGACGGGGTCGTTGTCAGCGATTATGAATCATCATACCGCACACATCATCAACATGAGCATGAACTTCTCATGGCCACGTCCTCCACATCCAACAATTCGACTGGCGGTCGTAGCTCTCAGCTAAGGTTGCAGCATAGCCCAACGCTTAGTCCGCACTCAGTGTCTGCCGGTTCCGTGGTCTCCATGTCCTTGCACTCGCCGGCATCCGTTGTTACGCTGCCGCACATGAACGGATCCGTTGCAAATCTGTCGGTCGACTTGCCCGTTGTTGTCTCGCTTTCGCCTACACCACCGCCCGGCGATAACTCCATTGCTGTTGGCATTGATGAAATTGTCCAGCGTCAGAGTCAAAAGCAACACCAACAACACGGTCATCAAGGTCAGCACGACGGCAGTGAATGCAATCCCAACAGCGACCATAACCTAACCAATAACTTGGAAGTGTGCAATATAAATCAACAGCAGAACGGATTCGTCGGTGAGCAACAGACCCAGCCCAAGCTGGCAACGCATTCCCCGAAATTAACTGGAGTCGCATCGGTATCCAGCAACGTCTCTTCGACGGCTGCAGTCAACAATCGTTCGAATGGTCCCAATGACATGGAGGAGATCAATACCAAGGAGCTGGCCCAGCGCATCTCCGCCGAGTTGAAGCGTTACAGCATACCGCAGGCGATTTTTGCACAGCGTGTGCTTTGCCGATCGCAGGGCACGCTGTCGGATCTATTGCGTAACCCGAAGCCATGGTCCAAGCTCAAATCGGGCCGAGAGACCTTCCGCCGCATGTTCAAATGGCTCCAAGAGCCAGAGTTTCAGCGTATGTCTGCATTGCGCATGGCGGCCGCACAGATACCCCAGCGACCAGCAACTGGCGTTGGTTCCGGTTCCGGTTCTGGATCTGGTTCTGGTGTGGGTAACATGGGAAACGTTGTCTTCTCATCGGGCTCAGCATCGACGGCCCCCGCCGTAGTGTTAACCAACACAACCTCGGACGCATCGCATGGGTCGACCATTTCAGGAAATGGTAAGTTTAATATTGCTCCACTAACAAAAGCAAAGCTATGGTCGGACAAGTCGCGAGATTAAGGTCTTAAGGTCTTAGGGTCTGTCAAACTGGAAAGTTAATAAGTGATGAATAATGAGAGCAACAATGAGTTTCTTAGCCAGTGTTTACTTAGCCCATTGATTGGGGCCTCGGAATGTGTTTGGACCG
Source organism: Drosophila littoralis (assembly GCA_018903485.1). NCBI lineage: Eukaryota > Metazoa > Arthropoda > Insecta > Diptera > Drosophilidae > Drosophila > Drosophila littoralis. The sequence continues at coordinate 1,153,661 of JAEIGF010000234.1, read as the reverse complement.
ACCAATGTGAATGGTGGCTGTCAAAGGTCTAGAAAAGTCTTGGATGTGCTTAAGGTCTCTTAAACTAAAAAATTAATACGAAAATAACGAGAGCAACAATGAGTTTCTTAGGTAGTGTTTACTTAGCCCACTGATTGGGTCCTATCAGGGGTCTAGACCAGTTTTAAATGTTTTTATTCCAATTTTATGTGGTATGATTAGAGAATGGAGGGTAGACTAATTGAATATTTTTCGAAGTTTCTAATTGATTATATTTAATATTTTGTTCGATCCTTTGCAGCCGTGTTAGGCGGACCTGCCGGCTCTGGTGTTGGCGCCGGGTCCAATTGCCGTCGCAAGGATGAGCCGCACATAGAACAAATGCCCCAGCCAAAAAAGCCGCGTTTGGTGTTTACGGATCTACAGCGGCGGACACTACAAGCAATTTTTAAGGTAAGTAAGGTCACGAGACAATAATGGGACAATTGAGTGCAATTTCAAGAGCTTTGTTTTAGGAAACAAAGAGGCCTTCAAAGGAGATGCAAGTGACAATTGCACGCCAGCTGGGGCTGGAGCCGACCACGGTGGGCAACTTCTTTATGAACGCTCGTCGACGCTCCATGGACAAGTGGCGCGATGACGACATCAAGAATGCACAGCATCCGCACAGTCGGCATCCGCATCAGGAGGAGACGGATGAGAGGGAGAGCAACAGCGGAACCCATGGGCACTACGGAAGTCTGCATACGACAGCGATGTCGCCTTTGGGCAACTTTGACGACGAGGGCGAAATGGATCTGGATCTGGAGCATCATGATTTCTTGGTCGACGATCACGACGATGGCGATGAGCACGACGACATGTTGTGACATAATGGAAAACACACGCGAAGAACACAGCGCAGCAAACAGTCCCAGAGTGAAAATATTAACCAGAATTCCTGCACTCGCACCTATACTCACAGTCACACTCCAAAAAATTCCGATTCCGAATCGGATGCGGATAATAATACGAGTCCAGGTCCCACGTATACGCATTCGAGCCCCAATAGGAAGATCGTATCGTCTAAGCGTACCAAAAGATTTCAGAATCATAAGAATCGGATTGTGAGAACAACCTTCAACGAAAACCCCGATGATCTAGGCCACTTTCAACTAGTCGAGCTGGAGTCGGAAAAGGAAACAAACCCACAAACGACTCAGACACGATCGCATCCAGACTCCGACCCGGACTCGTTGCCGGGTCAATGGTCGCCCAGCTTGGTTGTGCAACAGGCGGACATATCCATTGATGGCCTGGGGGTTGCCGATTGCATTGAGTACCTGAATAATCAGGTGGAAGTGGACGACAGTTTGCTGGCCAGCATCAACTCGGCAAAGCTTGTATCCGTTCGCTTAGGTTCAAATTATTATAAAGATCCCAAATTAAAACTAAGTGATCGTTGGTCGACCAAGCTTCAATTACAACATTTCAATTAACCTCGTTAACATTTCGTTCTACTCACAAGAGCTATGTGAAATTATTGATCCTTACTCCCACAGACTTATAATATAAAGGGTTTTTGAGGTACCACATCTCTATTTTGGTCGACGGTGCACAACTAGGAGATACTCAGCAATGCTTCATTTCTATTGTAGTTATCCTTGTTATCTAAGTGCATGCTACGACCTTTTTATCTAACATCCGATCGACCTTAAACTCAGTTCAAATTAATTTCAAACTTTTCGCAAAATCCACAGCTCCTTGGTGGAAAATGGGTGTAAACGATGTTTGCCTAGCTTTTTGCAAAATGGTACGAAAGTTTATTTTTTCGGCGTTAAGCTCATTTTTTAGGCTCATTATTATGAAAAATTAATCGAATGTTTCAAGGATTTTTAAACACTTGACAGAAACTTGAAACTCATTTTCAAATATCTATATGAAATATAATTTGAGACATGCTGTTCAAGGAAGTGAGGGTATATTTAAATTTGCAACGGTGGAAAATGTGTGGAAAAGTGATATCTTAAGTAGGGTAATAGGCCGTGGAGAAAACGCTACTTTTATAAATGTGAAATTGATAACATCTTGGTAAATTTTGAGTGTTTCCTGTTAACACATACAGATCGAATTTCTCAATTTTAGATTCCTTTCCAAACAATGCAACTGAGATATAGATAATACAAAAAAGTTATTCAAGCAACAATTTTCCAAAGTGTAAAGATATCTTCTAGTTGAGTACTTAAAAATTTTTCTTTTTTTTTTCTCAATTGAAAGAACTAATCAATTCAATACACATTTTGTGACTAACGACGTGGTATACAGAAAAGTCTTTGGAAATTTCACTTGGTTTACTTCCAAGGAAAACCAACATAAAATATGCTCAGTATATAGGGTATATGTATGGTTTTTGTGTGATGTAACCATTAAAAAAAATCCTTGTGAATGAAGCAAATTTCTTTGGTACCTGATTCTTAAAAATTCGGCTTATTTTGTAAGACATTTCTTTGTTAATCTCTTTCTCTTACCCTATACCGTTAAGTAGTAGAAAATAGTACTGTACATTTGATGTGGCAATATACTAAGCTTTGCGAGCGCAATATTATTGTTTACATTCTAGACAAGCTCGGACATGTACACACACACACACACTTTAAAAGGCATGGACATGAACACACACACACACACACACACTTGAAAACGCATGTACATACATACATACAAACCTTATTATTAAATGCGTTTGAAACCGAGTGATGCAAACTTTTAAAATCTCACAAAAAGAATGTCAAAAAAATGTAACTATGTAAATCTAGTCAAATTTATAAAATAAACAAGGTACAACTTAATACAAATATAATAATTATAATACACTGAAGTCACTTAAACTAAAACACACAAATAACACTATGTGTAAATACTGTAATGCTTTTTACATTATCGAAATTAAACTATATAAATATGTATATGTATATATGCGCGTACTATTAGATATGTATGTACATACATAAACACATACACACACATGTGCATATTGTATGTATGTACATAAGTATGTATGTACGGTTATTTAGTTTTGCAAATACCAAATACCAACAAAACATACCAAATACCAATGTTTAATGTCTTTATATTTTCTCACTGGAGATAGAATCCAAACATTTAGAAACAAGTAGCACGAATGACTTAATATATAATATTATATTAGTTATCTGTCTGCATATATGTATGTACATATATATATATATGCATACTTATTATTTAACAGTTATTAAAGAGAAATATAAACACGAATGCAAATACTCATACAGATGCAGTGCTAAGATACATACATATATGCTAGTCAATTTAGTCTAAACGAGGTGCAAACACATGCAATGCACATACATACATACATATACAACAATTTACAACACTACAAATATTGTAAATGGAGTGCGTACATTTGCGTATGTAGACCCATTCAAATACTTACATACATACATATGTATAAATAAGGTAAATGCAATAAATAAAACAAATCCAAATTCCGCAAATAGTTGTCATTTTAGAGCAATTCCTTACTTAAGCCCTGTCTAACTAATTATTTAATTTCAATCCTTATTTTTTAGCTGCCTCTTTACGTATCATATCTGAAGTAATTGTGCAATAAATAACATCTAGCACATGGAATAAATTATTCGCCTGTTATTATTAGAAGTTTCTTCGATGCCAAGAAATGGGCTTACAAGCTATTTGTTGCCATTCTCCATGACGTGTCATCTTCTGTAATATTATAATGACTAGATGAGAGTTTACAAAACGACGACTAAAAATATTCGGGGGGGTGAAAGGTAAACGTGCGGAAGGTCGTTTTTTATTAACTTCGGTGTTTATGTTCAGGTATTTATGAAATCCAGAAAGCATAAACATAGCATACAAAATTTTGCAACAAAAAACTCCTGTTAAATTCCCGTCCGCTGACGCGAATATTGATAAGGATCCTGTCAACACTATCTGTAACTGTAACAGTTGGGTTCCGAGCATCTTCGGTCCTTTAATTTAGTAACTGCAACAATTTTGTAAGCACGAAAAGTATTAAACCCTCAGATGGAAAATAATATCACATCTTAATTAAATGCGAGTCTTCCAAGTACTACTGGAATTGATGTTATAAACTACTAAATAATTCTAAATATGAAGTGTTGTGAAAGTCTGCGAATACGATATTTAAATTAAGCTTTAATTTAGGTGTACCGTATTTGTTTCAATAGTGCATTAATTTTTTGATGTAGTTAATTTTTCTTAAGTATGTAATTACCAAAATAAATGGCTGATATATATTATCGAAGTGATGGAATTTATCTAAAAGTGTTATCGATAGTTAGTAACTAATTGTTCACTCTTTTCCGTTTTATTTCCTAAATACTGAATATTTAATTTATCTATTTGGAAATTCGGGAGCATTTGCCGAAATAAGCTAATTTGTGGAAAATACTTTCGCATTTAAGTATTCTTCATGAAATAAGCCAAGCAGTTACTGCTAAGTACCCGATATCTAAAAGTACTCGTTTAAATGATGTACACGTCATGCAGTCGTAACGTACCGCGAGAGTCCAGTACCAAAATAATACTTTTAGTATTTTCGAACACACATTGTGTATTTTATAGAAGGAGCATGCCAAGTGGCTGTGCGATTTGTATTTACAAATTAAAAGTATATTAAATTCTTGCGCGAACAACATTTATTTGTACATAACTCGCTATAAAATCATAGGGCAAGCACTGCAAAAGGCATGTGTTGAGCGTCGCTGCATTCTAGTATAATTTTCTCAAGCTAATTGTGTCATTTGTGTGCGTGTGTGTGTGTGTGTGCGTGTTTTGTGTGTATACAGAATTTTTTTTTGTTGTTTTGTTTGAATGGAAGCGTTTATACACAAACATAAATGAGCGCATGTGTGTGTGAGTATTTTAAATGAAATAAATAAAGTAAAGTGAGACTGAATGGGTAAGCCGGAGATAATATTCTCCAGTGCGACCATGGACAAAAAATAACCCAAATTCACATAGAAATACAGACAATCCAAGCAATCCCAAACCCGACCCGAGCAGAACGAACACACACGAGAGTGTTCCATGCAGGCAAATCTAGAATGCTGTCCGCAACAACTGGAGGCGCCAGCCAATCATCACCGCCGACAAACCCCGATGGAGCCAATAAAATTGATGGCTTGAAAACGGTTAAGGTGAAAACCGAACCCTTTTCCACTCTATCGCCAGGTGAGAAAGGCAGCGTGAATTCCTTGAGAAACAATAACATACAGATTTGTTTTGTTTTTATATTTTTTATTTTAGAGAACGCAAACAATCAAAACCAAACCATGTCAGATGAAGTGGACGCACCTGCCAAAAACTCAAGCAGCGCAAACAACAACAACAACAACAACAACAACAGCAGCAGCAATAATAATAACAACAACTGCAGCAAAAACACAACAAACCCCAATACAAGCAACGTGAATGCATCTGGGACATCAGATGTGGCTGTCGGCGGCGGCGTCCCAGTCCCAGCCAGCGCTCTAAGACAGAATTTATCAAATAATAGCGCCAACTCGCCACCAAACAATGCCGGCGGCGATCACTCGAATACGAACAGCAACAGCAGCAACAGCAACAATTCCGGCAGCCTCTCGCAGAGGGTGAATTCGGAAGGTGACCTGCACCAGGAGGATCTGCTAAAGAAAAAGAAGAGCAGCGCCAAGGAAGAGGATTGTGGTAATTGATCAATAACTCAATCGCTACAAATTCCATTTAAAAAGTTCTTTGGGGGGCAGGGCGCGTTGCAATTATATTTTTTGTACCTTTTTGAGAATATTGAGGATCGACCCCATAGAGTATATTCATTATTGATTAGTACAAAAGCCCATTCTCTAGAGCAATGTCTGTCTGTCTGCTTCTAAGCAAACTCTATTTTAAAGTTTATTATCATGAAGCTTTGTATAGATCCGTCTTTGCGTTGAAGGCCGGATCGGATAATTATCATCGGAATGGCGTGAAAACTTTTGTGTGTATCACGATCGCGATCAAAATAGAAATAATGTATGGAAAAACACTCAACACACGCCTCAACACATTTCCAAAGATATGTGTTTAAATTCATTTCAGGACTGTTTCACGCTTTTCGGAAAATCCATTCCTTCTTGGTATTCATAGGGGTCAAAGATTTGGATGGTGAAGTTTCGCGTTCAAATTCATTTTACAAAGATCTTTACGAAAAATTAGTTGAGGCATGCTTCACAGAATCCAGCAGCTTCCTCGGCGGAAATTTGCTTTAAACTTATTTCGAAATTCCTGCAAAAGAACTGAATGCATTCGTGTTTCATCAAATTTGGCAGTTCCATCCGCAACTGTGGATATTTCGCGAAAAATGTGCAACATTTTTGATTATAATCGGCTTCAAATTCAATTTTTAAATATCTTTGTCAGAATTTGATTGAAACATACGTTTTCTCAAAAAACTCGCCGCTCTTGGATGGAAATGCGCAATCGTACAAAACTTAAAACTTTGTTGAATTGCATTTTCCACGGAGGCAGCTGGGATTCTACGAAAAGTGTGAAACAGGTCTCGAATGCTTTTTCTTATTAAAGGTTTGAACACGAAACTTTACCCACCAAATCTTTGAATCCCATTTCCACCAAGAAGGCATAGATTTTCCGAAATGTTTGAGCCCGATTGGATGGTAAACAAAAAAGTTTCCAGCTACTGTTTTTATTGATTTTTCCACACTTTCGGTTGGCATTTCTTGAATTCCCGCCTGAGCGTGGGTATAAAATAGCTTGATTCTTAACTAACTAGAGTTATATGACTTCTAGGTATTACGCTTCTGGTAACTGTGCCAATTGAATAATATGCTAGAAAGTCCTGGTCGAAATCATCCTTGTGATAATTCAATCTTTCCTTTAAGTATTTAAGAGGATTACAATGTAGTCTGTAATTTTGGCAATCTGTGCAATCTTTTACAGCCAAGACGAAGCAGACGAGCACGTCTGGAAACTCAGCGCTGGACAAAGTCAGCGGAAACAACAGCTCAGCAGGAGGAGGAGTTGGCAGCAGCAATAATACAAAAGCCGGTGCGGCGGCGGCTGCGAATGCTGTCAAGGAGGAGCCCTCCGATCTGTTGGGCAGCTTAGGGAATATGAAGAAGGAAGACAACTTTTCGCCAAGCATGTCCCCAGTTGGATTTGGTTCGATTGGTGGTCCCTCTGGTAATATTGGCCCGGATCGATCCGTTACACCTGGTAAGTAAAGGCTAAGCCTTGCTTATTTGCTTATTTCATAAATTAACTTCATGCCAAATATATTTTATGTCACCAGTCAAAATGGAACTGAGCTCCAATATCAGCGAGAAGCCATCATCAATTATGGGACTGAGCAGCGACAATGATATCGGCGGATGCAATGCACTGGTCAATTCATTGGAAGCTGAGCGATCGATGAGCGATGCGAATGCGTCCAATTCGAATATTCCCGGCGGGCCAGTCGGTGGCCCAGCCGGGTCCGGGCCTGGGCCCGGTGTATCGCTTGGCATTGGCATCAATGTGTCGCCTGGTGCATCCAATTTCATGGGCAACAACAACAACAGCGCCGTCGGCAACGCGCTGGGCAACTGTTTGGATTATATGCAACAGCAGAACCACATATTTGTCTTCTCCACACAGTTGGCCAACAATGGAGCCGAGTCGGTGCTCAGTGGCCAGTTTCAGACGATAATTGCCTATCACTGCACGCAGCCGGCCACAAAGAGTTTCCTTGAAGATTTCTTTATGAAGAATCCAATGAAAATGAACAAGCTGCAGCGACAAAACTCTTTGGGCCTAGGTATTTGCAACATGCCTGGACCTGGCGGTGGCCAAAGTTGGCTCAACCCCAATGCGAATGCTAACAACAACCCGAATCCAAATCCGAATCTGGCCAAAATGCTGCAGGCGCAGCAAAAGCCAGGCCCCAAGTCGCATTTCAACAGTCAGGCTGATAATGTTGGCAACAAGCGAAACACATTTGCTGATACATCCGCGGCCGATGCGCTCGTCAATGACAGCGACCTAATGTGCTGGGAGACGGCAAACGCCAATCCAAATCCCAATCAGTCTGCGCTCAGTCGGAATAGTCTCGAGGCAAGCCAAGGGGCCGCCGGGGCTGTCACCGAGTCGCACGCCATGAAGCTGATGGAGGGCGGCGGCGTCGACAGCGTCCTGGGCAAATGCAACAGCGATCTGAGCGCGGACAACAATATAATATCCTTGCAGGGTGTCAAAGTGCCGGACGAGAACTTGACACCGCAGCAGCGCCAGCATCGCGAGGAGCAGCTCGCGAAAATAAAGAAAATGAATCAGTTTCTGTTTCCGGAGAACGACAGCGGGCCCGGCCAGCTGAACAAGTTGCCCAACGACTCGGCAATGGGCAGCATAATGATGAGCATGCCGGGCGGAGGCGCAACGAATGCCCAAATGCGGCAAATGCAGCTACAAATGCAGGCGGCACAGAAATCGGATCACATGCCCGTACAGCTGGGCGAGGATGTGCTGATGCCGCTGCCTGCTGATGTTATTGGTGAAATCGGAGCCGTAATGTCGTGCAATAGTGGCCCGAAAAACAATCTGTCGTGTGGGCCACAAACAACTGCAGCTACAGCAGCTGCCGCTTCCGGAGGGCCAGTAGCTGGAGGACCTGGCGGAGGAGGAGGAGGAGGAGGAGGAGGAGGAGGAGGAGGAGGAGGAGGAGGAGGAGGGGGAGGAGGTATGAACGTCAATATGAATGTTGGAATGCAATGCTCAAATAATCCCAACCTGATGGCCGATTCGTCTGAAATGATGGCCGGATTTGGCAACACAAGCTGCGTTATGGGCATAGGAGTTGGAGCTGGAGATAAGGGAGGAATCGGTAGCCAGGAGGGAATGCCAATGCCACAAGGAGGCGGCGGAATGGCACCGATGGAATGGACAAAGATACAACAACAGTTTTTCGAGGAACGTTTAAAAGTTGGCAAACCGGCTTGTCGACCTTCAGGTCAGGGCATGCCGGGGCCAGGTGCAGGTGCCGGCGGTCCAGGTGCTCAGCAGCCACTGATTGCCTCTGGTTCTGGTGGCAATGCGGGCTCCATTGTTAATCCATCAAATGCGGTAATGCGTAATAATGTTCAAGGTCCGCCGCCGCCCTATCATCCCACTCAACGGTCGGCATCGGTGCCAATAGCTACGCAATCACCGAATCCATCGAGTCCCAATAATCTCTCCCTGCCATCCCCCCGCACAGCTGGAGCCCTTGGATTGCCATCGAATTCACCCAACATGGAGCTGCCGACACCAAATTCATCTGCGGCGAACGTATCCACGACTGCAAATATGGGTCCCATAACAACATCCAAAAACTGTTTTCAAGCCGATGCCGGATCGCCTTCAAGTCGACATCGTGGTGCTGGCGGGGGCAATCCGGCTAACGTGATGAATCATCATCTAAACAGCAATCCCAGTACGCCGCTGGCACACCTCTCGCCCAAGGAGCTCGAATCGTTTAACTCAACATCAAGTGGCGGTAATTACTTGAATTACTTGAATAAAAGGAACTATACATTTGATTTCCTTCATACTTAGGTGATCTGAAGAGCACGCGGCCAAGTCCGCAGCGACCTCGCTCGCCCGGCAACGGCAACCCCAACGCGAACCCGAACCCGAACTCCACGAATCATCTGCTCGAGCCGAACAGCATGGATTCGCGATTTCCGGCAACCAGCCCTGGGCTAAACTTTAGTGCGCACCCACAATTGCAAAATAATCCAAACACTGCCATGAACGCATACAAAGGCCCCAATGTCAACAATCCTCTGGAAGTAAATGTAAATATTTGCGATTCCCAAACTCTCCAACTCTAGCCTGCCTCTCTTTTCAAAGCTCATTAATAAACATTGTTCACCTTTATTTTTTTTTTGCAGCGTCAAAATTGCGGGGCTGGCGGACAACCTGTACAATTTGCCCGTCGATCCGATAATATGCCGTTGAATCCGAACAGCAGCAATCGACCACCACCGAACAAAATGGCTCAGAACTTTGATCCGATATCGTCGTTGGCACAGATGTCGCAGCAGCTGACCAGCTGTGTGTCTGGCGTGGGCAGTCCCGCCGGCGGGATGAATATGATGGGTCCGGGCCCGGTTGATATGAACATGGAACATGGCGGCGGCGGCATGGTGCCCGGCTTGGATGCGGCGAGTATGGATCACATGAGCCATGCTGCCGGGAGCAATGCTCCCAACAATTGCCATCCTATAAACCCGTTGATAAATTCGATGGGGCAGCGCATGCTTAATCCCAAGATGGCCGGCTTGGGGCCAGGCTTTAGTCCGGGACCCAACGGTGTGGTACGTGATGGATCGGGTCCAGTTCCTGGGCCGGGCTATCATGGAATATTACCACCAGGCGCTCGTATGATGGGTCGGATGCCCGTCAATTTTGGGCCCAACTTTAATCCAAATATTCAAGTAAAGGCCAGCACCCCGAACACAATACAGTATATGCCAGTACGGCCGCAAAACAACAACAACAATAGCAATAATAATGGCAATGTGCGCATGGCACCCAGCTTGGAGTTCTTGCAGCGCTATGCCAATCCACAAATGGCCAACAGCGTCGGTGGTCACACGATGGGAAATGATGGCGGTGGCGGCGGCCCTATGATGATTGGAGCCGGGCCCATGAATATAAACTCGCCCAGCGAACAGCAGCAGCAACAACCAAACAAAATGGGCAACAATCACGGCGGAAACGGAATCAACATGAACTTTTTCCAGAACTGTAACCAACTATCTGGCCTCGACGATGAAGGTGCGTTGGGGGTCGGCGGCATGCCGGGCCATGACATGGGCATTGGTCAGACGCCAATGATTCGTGGTATGCGGCCCCACGGCATGCGGCAGCATGGTGGATTGGGCGTCCGTTTGCAGGCGCCTGGTGGCAATATTGTCAATCGACACCAGGGCCAGTTTCCTGGCGCTCCGGATGGCCTGGACTGCAACGATCCGTCGGTGATGTTCAACAATGGCCCAGGCTCGTGTAATAGTTCGCCAGCAATGTTTGCAGCAGCACAAGGGCAATCGAAGGGACAGCACATAAAGCCTCTGCCGGGCAACATGTGTCAATCTCAAGTCGTACCAAACGTGGGCATGCAAGGCCCTGGGCCGGTTCAGGTACAAGGTCAAGGACATCCTGGAATGGGTGGGCCCAATAACAGCAACCTTATGTCGTCTGTTGGCAATGGCGGCGGCTCCGGCGCTGGAATCGGAGTCAACTTTGTTGGTCCCTCGTCAAATGATCTAAAGTATGCCCAGCAATACCACAGCTTTCAACAACAACTGTACGCAACGAACACAAGGAGCCAGCAGCAGCAACAGCAACAAGGTGGCGGTGGCAACATGATCGCCATGCCACCAAATCTGTCTCCAAATCCGGCATTTTTTGTGAACAAGTAGGCGATCCAAGCCCAAGGCCCACCACTGATTCAAACTACTAATTTGCAGGCCAGCCGGCGATTATTGAACTATGTTACATAAAAGCTAGTCTCCGCATCTGAACGGATTGAGAGCATTAGGCGCCTCTTCAAATAGAATTCGTTAGCTTAACGTAAATACTTAAGCTAAGCAAAGGCCAAGATCGAAAGGAAATTTCAATTTCCTTGTTCTCTGTTCACTCAATGGCAAAGTATCAGATGAAATCCGATCACTAAAAAGGATTTTGATAGGCATACATCACACGAAGAGTGCTGTAGACCAAATACAGTGAAAGGGAGATAATGCTGATTGAGGGGGGGTGGGGGAGGGGAGGGGAGGGGCGACTATGTATATGTATAATAAATTGAGAATACCCAACTCTGCAGCTCTAAATACTTATTGTAACCTGTACGCTACACTCTGTATTAAACGCAATTAAGCAATTGTATGTAATATAATTATTAAATATACTACTTATATTATTATATCAATGTTAAGAGAACTAAGCTACACACGCATGTAAATTCTTCCATTAAACATGTGAACACAAATACAACATCGACATCAAACATATGTATGCACAATATTATTTTAAATGGAACTACGGGAAAATAACTAAAATTCGCCAATCACTGGCTAAAAATGGTAACATGCCTGCGTGCAAATGTATGTAACAGGCAGAATTAAGTATCTCCAGGCCATTAAAGTATATATACTCTTGATCAGCCGAGGTGATCTAGCCATGTCCATCTGCCTGTCTGTCCGTCCGTCTAATCGATAAGCGATAACATTTCCCGTTTCATAACAATCGCTACACATCGATATCGATATTCTCTTTTTTTTTTAACAAATCCTTCCGGTTTTAAGAGTTAAGAGCTACAAAATTTGACATTTAAGCCATAAATCAAATAAATAAATCAATTTGACCAAGATCGAGAAGTATAGATATATATTCCAAGTATATAGGTACCTGCTTCTTGGAGATACTTTTCTTTTTTTATACCCTGAACCCATTAAAAATGGGTAAAAGGGGTATAATGTTTTTGTGCAAAATGTAAATGTATGTAACAGGCAGAAGGATTCTTGGTCAGCATCCATAGCCGAGTCGATCTAGCCATGTCCGTCTGTCCGTATGTATGAACGCAAGGAACTCAGAACCCATAAGAGCTAGAGACTTGAAATTTTAGCTGTAGGTCCTCCTTCCGTTTCCAAGCAATCGATAAAAATCGATAACGACATCCTGTTTTTTGAGCAATTTTGGTAAATAATAAGAGCTAGAGTCACCAAACATGACATTTAGCTTCTGGAATAGTATATATATCTCCATTTGGTGTTGGAAGAAGAGGGTTCAGGGTATCCCCTAGTCGGGAGCTCCCGACTAGAACCTCTTACTTGTTTTAATTTATTTGCATTACTCCCAAAGCAAACGAGCTCGTAGCGCGTGTTGGTAAAAGAAAGATCAGAGTATTCCCTATCCGGGAACTCCCTCATCCTCCTATATATATATGCATGCAAATTCTCATCAGCGTCGGACCATTATATCTCTGCTATAGGAGAGATCGTTTGAATAGTTGGCAAAATATTCTTTTTTCAGGCTCAGGGTATCCCCTAGTCAGGTAGTCCCGATTAGAGCACCCTTAATTGATTTTTAATTATAGAAAGAAGTATAAGGATATCTCTTAGTCGCGCTGGTTTTGATTATGAAATCATATTTAATGTATAAACATAGGTTTCGGCATGTTTATTTAAATCATGTTCTATGTTCCTATGTATTTTGCTTTTAGTTTGTATTTGAATAGTATTTACTGTGTATGCATGTATTTATACAGAATTTGGTTTGTGCTTTCTTATATTCTATTTACATCCACGAATTACATTAAAGAGTACAAATACAGTTCGATGTATCACACCAGCAAAATAATTTTGTTATTTTGTGGGTGTTTGTTTAAATAATAAAAAGTTTAAATTAAAATATAAGTTTTGAACGTATTCCATTTTGCCAACCAATTTTAAGTTTATTTTGTTTTTTAGTGCTCGTCGAAAGGGATTCTTGGACATTCTTGGATGAAATATACCAGGCTCGTTTTGAACATCAGTTTATATGATTTCTTTTGTTGCCTTTAAAATAAGTATGTAATAATTAAAATAACATTCTTTTATACGATCACTATGTACAATTTCAAAATACATATGTACATAAATATAGGTAATTATTATAATTATGCACGTAAATTTGATATATGTATTAAATATAAATCTAAATCTAATCCTAGCACATACATAAATTACATACTTTAAAAGTTTTCGAAAAACTTGCATACATAGTTTTTGGTTGAGTTTCTCTTGCTAGAGATTTTGGTTTCAATCTTTATCTTATTAAGAAGCTGAATTTAATTATTTAATTTTTTATTTTGCTACAACAAAACATTTGAGTACATATACTCGTCTCTAGTTAATGTATTATACTACTTGGTTCACAAAGTGTAAGAATCGAAGAATTGCCAGAGTTCCAGTATGGAAGAATTCGAATACCCTTAGCCCATTGAAAATCGATCAAATAAAAGAGGTACAATCATAGGCAGAAGGACGCATAAGTATAAATAATCCTGATCAGAATGTCGATCAAGTCATTTCTGTCTGACGGAAACTACAAAACCTAGAAATTTTCATATATATGTATATACATATATTCTTCTGTACCATACGCAGAACAAGCTTAACATTGTTATACCCTGCAGAGGGTAATATAATTTTGTCTCGAAATATGTAACGCATGGAAGGGGACATCTCCGAACCCATAAAGTATATATATTATTGATCAGTATCAACAGCCGAGTCGATATAGCCATGTCCGTCTGTCTGTCTGTATGTTTCTGTGCGAACTTGTCTCTCAGTTTTAAAGCTATCGTGTGCTTCTTGAGGTTTAAGAGAAGGTTAGGCTTGCAAGGGTGTTAAATCTTCGGCGTGCCGAAGATAGCCATTCTTTCTCGATTTATCTGGCACTCTCAAAATATCGACAAAAATCGACAAAAATCGAATTGGCGACATGGTAATAGATTGGTATTCCAAAATGTATGTAGTTTCGCGTATAGTAAAACAGATTACAAATATTTGCCTTTTGGATACCTTATGCCTCTTGGAAAAATCGTATTGGAAATAAACAAAAATAAAAAAAAGGAAATGAAAATGAAAAGAAAAGCCTTCCGATTTGATATAAACACACTTTTGCGGGCCGTTTTCCAGGATTCAGGGTACAGGGTATCTGCTAGTTGGGCACTCCCGTCTAGAGCTAGAATTCTTACTTGCTTCGACTGATTGAATCGGCAACTACGATGTGAACCGAGTATTGAGTCGGGAACATTCGACATTCGACCGCAACGTTCTTAGTTGATAGTATATTATTTTGTAATCTTAATAATTATTAATACATATTAGTTTGTTAAGGTCTGGTTGAAGTATCGTGTGCTGCTCATCATCTCAAAATGCAATACTTTCTACCGATCAATTTTTAAATGCAAATCAACTAATGTATGAGAATTGTTCTCGTTGAGTTCAGTTCATCTTCAATTCGAATAACAACAGACTTCTTGTCTGTCTGTCTTGGTTTTCTTTTGCCTACTTTTAGATAAATACCTTTAAGTACTTGCTATATATGTATGTTTCTTTGGAACAGTTGTTAAATCTAAACGCTCCTTGTTTTCCTTTCCATCTTCCTTCCAGTTCTCCCCACTTACAAAGATCCATCCGGCATTCTAATGATTGGTCGATGAATAATAATTGTCACCTTCTGTTGCTACACTAAACAAGAAATATATCTGATGTCTCCGACTTTGTGCACGCACTGCCCGTCGGCGATGCGGCGGAGACCAGGGAGTTGGCCCTGGTCGCGGCAAGCGGGGAGCGTAAGTCCTGGTTGAGGGACGCCTGATTCTGGCCGCCTTCATAGTAGTACGATGAATCTGAAGGAAATAAATATTTTACGTTAGTTTAGAGTTCGTCTTTTTGGAAGGGCAAAGGGTATATTAGATAACATGAGCTGATGGCATAACTCGGAGTCATTCACGACCCTATGATATATAATATAATATGTATATAATATATAATATATAATATAATATATATTTTTTCTTGGCTAGCATCCGGTAACTAAGTGGATCTACAAAACGACAACATCGTAAACTACAATAGCTAGAGATAAAATAAAAACTAGAAATTTGCTCAAAAAGCACGATTTCGATCGATTACTTGGAAACGGGCCAAGTAATCGAATATCGGAATCAAACTCGATCTGCGCACGGACTGGGAGGACCTACAAGTCTCAAACTCGTATAGGTTCTGAGATCCTTGCGTTCTTACATACGGACAGACAGTCGGACAGATGGCTAGATCGACTCGGCTATTGACGCTGATCAAGAATATATATACTTTATGGGGTCGGAGATGCTTCCTTCTGCCTGTTACATGCATTTGCACAAATACATTATGTTAATAATAATAGACAATCGTTTATCATTTGCTATTAATAACTTGCCCCATTTCCATAACATTGACAAGAAGTCGAGGCATAGCTAGATACACAAAAGTTGGTATGTAGCTGGATCACATGATATACACAGATTGGGAATAAGTTCCCTTTTTGCCTACCTTCCAAAAAAAATCCTTATCTTGAAAGCTAGAGCCTCCTTTTTCCGGTATTGACATACTTTTGGGTGTTGTATTTATGCCCTAAACATTTCAAAAAGATCGGACCATAAGCACCCATTATTATTATTATATTTTAATATATATATTCTATATATATATATATACTAGCGGGTATAGCCCCCCCATTTCCACCAAGGAGGAATGGATTTTCAAAAATGTGCGAAACACCCCTAAAATTAATTTGAACAAAGAACTTTGAAATTGAGTTTGAAGCCGATCGGATGGTAAAAAAAAAGTTACATACAAACATTTTTCGCGATTTTTCCATACTTGCTGGTGGAATTCCCCGAAACCCCGTATTAAAGTGCACCTTCAACACATACGGTAACTACAGTGAAAATTTCAGATTCCTAGCTTTTACGGTTTGGGCTGTGCGTTGATCACCAATCAGTCAGTCAGTCAGTCAGACAGTCAGAACAAACAGTTTTATATATAGAGAT
The DNA here is from genome assembly GCA_018903485.1 of Drosophila littoralis. Lineage (NCBI taxonomy): Eukaryota > Metazoa > Arthropoda > Insecta > Diptera > Drosophilidae > Drosophila > Drosophila littoralis. Next base: position 1,137,040 of record JAEIGF010000234.1, on the reverse strand, counting down.
ATTGAAGGCAGCTAGAATGATTGCAAAGGTAGCTCTGCGCTCTGCACAGGGCTCAGTCGGACACTTCCGACTTCCGTCTTTCGACTCGTACACTCCGAGTTGTTTGTTTATCGCCACTTACTTATTAGGCCACTGCTTGTGCCGTAGCTGTAGGATCCGTAGGTGCCGCCATATTGTGTATAGGCGGGACTGTAGGCGTAATCCGCGCTGGGCACAACCGAGCCGCACGCTGCAAGAGAATAATTCGTTTGATTAATATCGAATGTGCGAGCTAATGAAGAGCATACTGAGACTAAAGAAAAATAGAACAAATTATGCAAAAGAATTTAATCAACATATAAATAAATATGCGTACATTTCCAGCTTAAAGCATTGCAATTTTTGATGCCCGACAAGACTCAGATATAGCTATAGATATAGATAAAGATATAGATATATGGACTGTAGATAAACCTTAAGGGTGCCACCACCAAGTATTGTGCGAGAGCTGAGAGATTGCCAGGCGTGCGAGGGTCGAGAGGAGGACAACTTGCCTGCGGAGTAGTGGCTAAAACTGGGTAGCATTGTGGGCGTGGCATATATAGCCGTGCTATAGTCGACATCAGGACGTCCTGCCTCGACCGAGGAGCTATTCGCATGAGCCTGCGGGACTATCAGAGATGATGAGGTATTTGCGTTTCCATTGCTCGACAGCTGCTGCTGCTGCTGCTGCTGCTGCTGGTGGTGATCCGGAACTGGAACTGGAACTGGTTCGGGCATAAGGTGAGCAATGGGCAGATGGAGGTCGACATGGTTGATCCCGCGCTGCTTGCCCAAATCATTGCGCAGGCTTTTGTTGTTGGCATTCTCATCTCTGGCCACATCATGGACCGAATCCTTCAGATTATCTACAGTCGGCTCGCTTTGTTCATTTCTCAATGCCAAGCTCGGCGAATTATTGCAATTGCCGGGACTCGCATCGTTAACACGTACCACGGCCGAGGAGCTATTGGCGTTATCCAAGCTTGTTATTGTCGGGTAATTGCCGTTCTCAATGGCAATTGCTAATCAAAAGGCATCAATCATTCATCAATCATTTAGTTTCATTTATCTCAAATCTAAAATTATTACGCCCACACAGGTCGAGAATTTGTTGGGAAAAATCGATCAAAACTCAAGTTTTTCCCAGAATATCTGCCTATAAAAATAAAATTCTGTCTGGCTATTTTTAACATATTTCCAATTTAATTTTAAAAGCCTTTTAAACCTATCTGTTTGCAAGAACCGAGCAGTAGACACAATTTAAACTGCACAGACTCGATTCGATATGGCATCGATTTCCTCCGCCGGGTCGATGATTTCCCAATACTTTCTCTATATCCTATCCACGTAACACTCTATATATATCTAGTATACATTTTTTTACTTTACTATTAACTTCTTTCTGTTTTCTTTATTGTATTCTCTTAAATAATATGCTAAATGGCCGATCACCTTCATTAGAAGCTAGGCTTTTAGCATTTAATTTTCGTAATGTGATGTGTTAAATAATTAGGAAGACACTCGTCGACCATTAATAAATAAATAATAATAATAAAGAGTAAATAAATAAATAAATAAATAATGAAATAATTAAATAATTCAATAATGAAATAATTAAATAAATAATAATAAATAGGCTTTTAGCATTTAATTTTCGTAATGTGATGTATTAAATAAATAATAAATCATAATAATAAAGAGTAAATAAATAAATAGATAAATAAAAAAAAATTAACTAATTAAAAAATAAATAAATAATAATAAAGAGGCTTTTAGCATTTAATTTTTATATTCTGATACATATGGAATAATTGGGAAGGCACTCGTCGAGCATTAATAAATAAATCAATCAATCAAAAAATAAAATAAAAAGTAAATAAAAAAATTAAGCAATTAAGAAATTGTCCGCCTGTTTGACTGCAGCTTCAGTTAAATTTTCAACATATTTTACACATATATCTAATAAAAGAAAACTCGTCTCGGCGGCTGAGTGCTATTTTATAATTGTTGTTGATCATTTCTTCGCTATTGTAGACCTTATAGATTCTTGTTGCCTTTAGCAATTGCTGTGGGCAATTCCTTACCTGTGTAGAAGGGCGAAATGGTTGGCTCCTGATTGTTGTTTGCACTGAATTTCATGTCCTGCAAGCTTAAAGGCATTAAGGGCGTCAAGGAACTGCCGCCTACAGTTTCGTCGAGAGATGTGCACAACAAAACAATTATAACAAAAAACCAAAAAACAAAAAAAAATACAAATGCAAAAATAATAATAATAATAATTTGACTCTAAAGGCACTTTAGTTTCTTTTGGCATTTACTAACCGATTGAGGGTCCGATTGGCGGCGTGTAGAGCGTGCTCTGGCCCTGCGATATGGAGGCTATGCTGTCGTACATCATGGACGAGTCATTTCCCCCCACAGCGCTCCCAACTCCCCCCGCACAGGCTATTGTGCTCGTCGCGTATCCATTTGGTGCCTCGAAATAGGCAGGTGCGCTACCTGTGCTGCTCGTTGTGAAATTGCCCAGCTCCGAGAGCAGCTTGTGCTCGTCCTTGATGCACCATTTTCCAGACCAGATCTTGAAGGAAGAAAAAATTAAATACATAAATAACATAAATAATCAATATTCGCAAATATAAGCAAATGTTTATTTAAACTTAAAGTTTTATATCATTTTAGAGGGTCTTATTAGTTAGTTTTTTAATCTTAATTTTTATACCCTAGGGTATTATAATTTTGTCGTGAAATGTGTCACGCATAGAAGGAGACATCTCCGACCCCATAAAGTCTATATATATTCTTGATCAGTATCAACAGCCGAGTCGATATTGACATGTCCGCCCGTCCGCCTGTCCGCCCGTCTGTTTCTATACAAACTAGTCTCTCAGTTTTAAAGCTATCTTTGGGAAACTAAGCAGCAGTCCCTCTTTCTGCTGCAGGCATCACATATGTGAAAACCAGCTGGATCGGACCACTAATAACATAAAATAGGAACGATCGGTCGAAAAGTAGGATCTTGTATGAAAACCACCGGTAGACCTACCCACTTTCCTTACAACCGGCAAAGTACGCCTTCTTGTATTGATTTTTTCATATATAAGGGTATCCCCAACAGCTTATTATCGGTTCGCGAAGAGTACGATCTTCCTTCCGACCATCTGCCACTCCTTACAACAATCAATACGGCTGCACAAAGGATCTCAAAAAAGCGTAGGCTTGTCCTCCCTGGGTCGGACATCCAACGATTTAAGGCCGATCTAAATAGCTTGATCAACCTAAACACGCAGCTTCTGTCAGCCGAGGACGTCGACGCTGCAGTCCAAACCCTGCTGGACCAGGTACATGCCGCAGCCGCCAATGCTGCGCCAGCACATACGTACCCAGCCCCTACTAGCCAGCGCTCAAGGACTTTTCCCCCATTTTGGAAGGTCTTCTCGCCCTAAAAAAGCGAGTGAGGAGGGAGTATGTCCGCACCCAGGACCCCACGATTGACAGGATCTATCGTCGTATCGCCAACAGGGTCAGGAAGGAGCTAAGACTAAAAAGAAATACCCCAGACACCATGCTGGAGGAAGCAACAGCTGACGCGAGCTCGAATTTCGCGCTCTGGAAACTCACAAGGCAGTATAAACGGCAAGCCGCACCCAAGCTTCCCGTCCGTCACGCCAAAGGACAGAGCAGAAGCTTTCGCCAGCAACCTGGAGGAGCGATTCACGCCGTTCGAGACCGCATCACAAGGCAGGCTACAAGGAGTCGCGCAAACCCTGGAGGAGCCCTTCCAAATGTCCCTCCATGTGGCACCAATCACAGTTCACGAAGTGAAGCAGGAGAGAAACCGCAAAGCCCCCGGCGAAGACTGCTTTGATAACCAGTCAATTAAGTTACTACCTTACAAAGCGGTGATTTTTCTTGTCTCCATTTTCAATGCAGCTCTCAGACTAGGCCACTTTCCAGCGGCCTGGAAGAAGGCTCAAATCGTCATGCTGTACAAGAGCGGAAAGCCTCGCAACCAGCTGGAATCCTATCGCCCCATCAGCCTCCTGCCTGCCTTTGGGAAAATTCTGGAGAGATGCATCCTTAGAAGGATCCTTGAAAGCACGGAGATAAGGCACGCAATCCCAAAGTTCCAGTTTGGCTTCCGACTCAGGCACTGTACACCTGAGCAACTCCATCGGGTAGTTAATTTAATGCTGGACGGTTTCCACAGAAAAGAGTATGCGGTGGCAGCGTATCTAGACATCCAGCAAGCTTTCGACCGGGTGTGGCACACAGGTCTTCTCTCCAAAATCAAGGACAAATTAAATCCACAGCTATTTAGCATTATTGCGAGCTTCCTAACTGAGAGAACCTTTCAAGTCGTACAGGATGGCGTAGCCTCTCAAAACAAACGCATAAAAGCGGGAGTTCCACAAGGCAGCGTTTTGGGTCCCACGTTATACAGCCGGCTTACACATGACATGCCCACTGCAAATGCAAGCACACGATATGATCGGCAGGACCTTCTGGTGGCCACGTTTGCTGACGACACGGCAATCCTTGCAAGGAATAAATGTGTGTACGCGGCAAGTGACCTCCTGCAGGAGTACCTAAAACGGTTTGAAAATTGGGCTTGTAGATGGAACATCGCAGTGAACCCTGGAAACTGCGCCACGGTTACTCACACTCTACGCAAGGACTCTTGCCCCGGACTTTTTCTTCATGGTGAACTTCTAGAGCAATATAGTCAACACAAATACCTAGGAGTCACTCTCGACAGACGACTTACATTTAGTAAGCACGTCTCTGCAGTAACAAGCAACGTCAAATCCAAGTTAAGAAGAATGAGCTGGCTCCTCAACTCCAACAACAAACTCTCGCTCCGAAACAAAGTTCTCATCTACAAGGTAATCATTTCCCCTGTGTGGCGTTATGGGCTACAAGTCTATGGAATAGCTGCAAAAACACACCTCAACAAAATTCGCATTATTCAGGCCAAAACCTAGCGCAAAATGACTGGAGCCGAATGGTACATTCGCACACGCGACATCGCAAAGGACCTCAGGGTACCAATGGTGGGCGACGTAGTAAACAGACAAGCAGCGAGCTACTTAACCAAGCTCCACAACCATCCTAACGTCCTGGCAAGGAACCTGCTAATGAGGCGAAGAAGAAGGCGACTGAAGAGGACCTACCCAACCGACCTAGTCGATCGATTTATATAGGTCACAAACTGCAACAAATACCCCTAAACATGTCTAAATTGTTAAACAAATTGTAAATTCACAATTTTCGTTAAGCTAAGAAATTACGTCACTATGATAAAAGTTGCTAAATTAGAGTAACAGGATATCAGATCTGAAAATAAACATAATTTGGAAAAAAAAAAAAACAAAATATGTATGAAAAACATTTTGTTTTTCAAGATATCTTGACCAAACTTGGCATTTATTAGTTTTACTATGCTCCTCATATATATGCGAAATCCTATTAAGATCGGACCTCTATATCATATAGCTGCCATAGGAACGATCGGTCGAAAACTAGGTTCTTGTATCAACAACTTTTTTTTTTATCAAGATATCTTGACTAAACTAAGCATTAAGTATTTTCCCTGTGCTGCTTGGATACGGGCAAAGCACTATGAGGATTATGAAGAGGTTGGCTCTGAAAGGGTATTAGATCTTCGGCGTGCCGAAGATAGACGTTCCTTCTCGTTATTTATTAACTTTATTTTTTGATTAATTATTTTATTTGTCAAAACCTTTTGCACTATTTCTGTGTCTAGTCTTTTAGTTGTTGTTTTTAATTTTAATTTGAATATTATAAGAGACAGACATGCCGAATTGGGCACATGATAGGTTCACGTCTAACAAAAACATATCCTTTTTTAGACACCAACTCACATAAGCCTTAAATTCAATAAAACTATTGTACTTAGCTGTGGTACATATTTGGATGCTATATTTATGCCCTGAACATTTGATAGACATTAAACTGGAAACACAAAAATAAAATCCAAGTTTTATTTATATATCAAATGAACCATGCTCATTTTTGGTCATATAGCCTTGTGCTAAATTGTGACCTGCATGTATCATAAAAATCGGACAACAAGCTCCGACTGAAAACGAAGCGCACGCAATTTGCACTTCAGTTTGTATTTAAGTTTGTTGCTTCTGGCTGACAAATTGGTTAAAAGTTACCTTATCTAAAGTGCCAAAACCGTTTAACTGTAAGGAAACTCGATAAAAAAGACGGGTAAATCTTTTCCCATCGTTCTCTAATTCAAACTGATTTTTCAGTATTTTCGCTAAATCCACCTGTTTGGGTGAAAATTGCGGGTGAAAGCTTTGAACTTCAAACTGGTCTGCAAAGCCCAGTACAATTTTCTAAATACACACACAGTTTAGCAGACCTTGTGCTTTAATAAATAATATAAATAGAGGACCAGAAGACAGAGACGGCTCTTGCTCCGACTTTGACTTTAATGTTAACATTGAACAGTAATGAGATCGGACTTAAACTAAATATAGCATCCAATCTGGGACAGATTGCTCAGATTGAGCTGATTCTCTGCACTAAAAGCAGGTGACAAATTTCAGTCTGTAAACATGTTATAAAAGGCTTGACTTATTTGACTGACAACTTTATTAAACTGTTTTATTTATTATGAAATTTCGAAAAAAAAGACAGATGTCACTTACATTCGTGTATATCTGATCTCCGCCGTAGGCCAAGCGCTGTCGCTTCACGTCCTCTTCGGAATTCATGTTGACATCGCGATTCTCATCTGAAAGAGTGAATGTTTAGCTTATATTTTGTTTGTCAATTTTTTTCAATTTTGCATATGTCATCTACTATGTGAATAATATGTGTGTGTTTATTTACTTGTGTTTTACTTGATTAATATCTTTCTTATATTGGTACACAGTATCTGCTTACATCTGTGTCGTGTCCCTCACCCCCTTTCTCTCACCCCCCGTGCTCGTGCTGTTAATTCAATTACGGCTGTTATATTTGCGCCGGACTCTTTTCTGGGACGGGACACGTGCCTGTTAAGTGCATTTGCGAGTAGCCAAGACGTAAATGTGTTTGAGTAAATATGTTATACGCGAAACCAAGAAGGCTTAAAATGTCATATTGTAGCTCCCAGTTAATATGCTGGCTTCCATTCAAATTGTAGCGATTTTGGATAAACAATTGGCTTCCATTTTGTGTAACACAGCTAAGTTCAACAAAAACACGTCCGACAATGTTGACTCAAAAGAAATAAGAAGCAAGAGGGCCTTATTTGGAACGTATTGTGCTCCACTTTCGGAATTTCCGTAACACCCTTGAATTTAACACAGATCTCGATAACATGTGCTCACGAGGTAACTGGCTAATTGAAGTCACACACTCGACGACATATAATTGTTATTTTCGTATGTCACTATAAAAACGAGAAAGAAGGACTATGTGCGTTATTTTATCATTCCTATGGCAGCTATATGATATAGTGGTCCGATGTTGTCAGGATTTTGTGCATATATGAGGAGCATAGTAAAACTTATTAATGCCGAGTTTGGTCAAGATATCTTAATATACAAAAAAGTTTATATATATAAAAGATGGAATCCGATTAACTTCGGTGCTTATTGTCCGATCTTTATAAAATCTTATGGTTAAATGGTTGAGATACAACATACAAAAGAGTATTTATCAAATCCATACCTCCTAAAAATTAGATATAACAAATTTGGGCGAATGTGGGCAGATCTAAAAGTTGAATATTCTAGTTCTGTATGGTCAAAAACCCGAATCTAATAAATAATTCTTTGATATTATATATATATAGTGTCTGAGATGGGGCGGAATTGGAATGTAAGTTCTTACATTTGTGGTCAAAACCATAATACCCCAAAACAAAACAAAAGAGTTTTATATCGTGCAGATCGACTTTCTGAATAATATCTCTGCTCAACGCTTTCTGCTGCTTGTTCCTCAGATTCAGCTTCATTCGAGATGTATCTTTAATAAGTCAAGCCGAGACACTGAAAAATCACATGCATGGCAATATAATCCGTAATTTGCATATCGCTGAATCTACTTCTAGGCAGGGGGAATAGCAGAACACATGGCTTTGTGGCTGCATTAGGGTCGTCAGCTAACCGCAGTACATGCTTCAACGAAGCATCAAACCCCCGAAGCTGGTCCAAAGAGAGATAACATCTCTGAAAAAGGCGATGGTTATTGGCTGATGCAGTAAGGGATACGGAATCGGGCCGTATTGCATCTTAATGGGCTGATGGAGGCCATTAAGTAATAATAATGCCATAGCATGTCAGATGGAGTTCTAAATGGAACACGACTCGCACTTGTCATTTTCAATAATCGCCCACAAACAGTAATTTAACAAAAATCGCACCCCAGGCGACACTCGTCCGTCCGGAGGCGGGAGTTTTCGGCAGACAATGATGATGTTTCATTAAAAATTGCAGAACCATTTCATTTTGCTTTTCACATCCCATCGCTAGCCAAAACAATTGTAGTTACACAGGAATTCGATAGAACGTTCCTGCTGATCCTTTCACCAATGAAAGAGCAATAAAAAACTTGAACCTAAATCAGCCCCAGACTAGAGATGGGCGCGGAGTGTGCTTTTTTTTGGACACGAGCACGAGACACGCTTTTTCAATACCCACACGGTAAAAGTATACCAAGGGACGGAGGAGAAGAACGTTTTAGTTGTTTTTTACTGGATTTTATTTAAGACAATATTTCAATATTTTTTAGTCTGCCCCACAGAATGGTCCCGTCGCTTCCCCAAGTTCCATCTCTAGCACGGCGTGTTTTTACTGCACGTTCCATCAAGAGCACGAGCACGAAACTCGCTTTTTCAATATCCACACGACAAAAGTATACCAAGGGACGGCCCGATACGGTCGAGGAAATTGTTGGCTTTACTCGAAAGTTCTTGCTGCGCTCAATTCTGTGAAAATTTTACTAAAATGTTGCTTCTTTCCAAATATGAAATATCGAGATCTGCTTTTATTGCACACAAATTTCCTGGCACAATATCGATTGGACAACTGCTCTCAAATTCAATTTTCGTTTAGTTGCCTCACGAAGTTCCATCTCTAGTCCCGCCCCGACCTTCAACCTTCGGCGTCCTTTTGTGGCCCACACTTGTGCCTTTACTCGAGATTGCTTATCGATTCCCCGAGGAATAGCGTTCAGTTGCCTAAAGTGAATGTCTGTAGTAGATACTTAGGCTTGAATTTGTGGCAAATTTGTTCAAATCATTTTGATTTCCGCACAACGGGCAGAACGAAACTGAATATTTCTGGTCAAAGTGTCGTTAGGGGATGGAAATTGGGTGTGAGCACCGAGCTCCACCCTTCCAGATAGGATTACAACAATCACCTTGTGGACATGCGTGTCTATCGTCATCGTATGTGTAAAAAGTGGTAGTGATTTCTCAACTTGCATCAATTTTAAGCAAATTAATTGCAAATGGACATATCCACTCTGTAAGTGTACTAAGGCAAATGTAGGTTTTTGCTATTATACCCTTGGAGAGGGCTATAAAGTGTTGCAAAGCAATCTGTAACGCTCTGAAGGCGACAACTTCGACGAGCTGTTTCGATAAAGCTACTAAGAATTTTCTTCTTATTTAAACAAATTAATTTAACAAGAGGCTCTAGTCGGAAGTTCCCGACAGTAATAAAAATAGATTTACAAAACAAATAGTCTCCTCGGTAGGGTTTGAACTCTTAACAGACCGCAATACTTGCCGCGGCCTCCACTCAACACCCACATCAATAATTGAGTCTCTATCAGAAAAAAAGGTTTAAAATAGCAGCACAGAAAACAATGCAATAGCAATTGCAATGCTGTGTTTAGAATGTAATCAGATATTCTTGCAATTTGCGTTAGCTGCTCTTCTGTGCTTCTTAACCGATCTTGATGAAATTTTCAACAGTAGATCTTATTGTACATTACAATATTTGTATATTCTCAATTGCATTTAAATTTTGGCTTAAATTGGTGAGGAGGTGGTGATAGCTATAAAATGAAAGACACTTGATATATTTGTACATATATACTCTTGTGGAAGCTACATGTCAAGTTGGGTGACTCTAGCTCTTATTATTTATAAAATGTTCTCAAAATCAGGATTTCGATATCGATTTTTATAGATTATTCTGAAACGGGGCAAGTTATCGAATATCGGAAACAAACTCGTACTGCGCGACACACACTAGGAGGACCTATGTTCAACTCTCTAGTTGTTATATGTTCTGAGATTCGTTCGTAAATACGGACGGACGAACTGACAGACAGACGGACATGGCTATATCGCCTCGGCTATTATTGCTGATCATAAGTATATGTACTTTATGGGGTCGGAGATGCTTTCTAGTGCATGTTACATACATTTGAACAAATACATTATACCTTTTTACCCATTTTCAATGGGTTCCGGGTATAAAAATCCAGCAGAATTCAGTTTTAAGTTTTACTTTGCTTCTTACATACATATGAGCAAAATCATATCTATTTAAGCGCCTGTATCTCTATATATAAAACTGATTGTCCTGACTGAAATTTTCACTGTAATTAGCTCATGTGATTAACGTTGAGACGGGGTTTTGTGAAATTTTAACCGCATGTATGAAACTTTTTATACCCTTGCAGAGGGTATTATAATATTGTCGTGAAATGTGTAACGCATAGAAGGAGACATCTCCGACCCCATAAAGTATATATATTCTTGATCAGCATCAACAGCCGAGTCGATATAGCCAGGTCCGTCTGTCTGTTTCTATGCGAACTAGTCTCTCAGTTTTAAAGCTGTCTTAATGAAACTTTGCAGAAGTTCTGTTGCACGCAGCACATATGTGAAAACCAGCTAAATCGGACCACTATAGCATATAGCTGCCATAGGAACGATCGGTCGAAAAATAAGTTTTTGTATAAAAAAACATTTTGTTTTTCAAGATATCTTAACCAAACTCGGGATTTATTAGTTTTACTATGCTCCTCATATATATGCAAAATCCTATTAAGATCGGACCACTATATCATATAGCTGCCATAGGAACGATAGGTCGAAAATGTAGTTCTTGTATGAAAAAACATTTTGGTTTTCAAGATATCTTGACCAAACTCGGCATTTATTAGTTTTACTATGCTCCTCATATATATGCAAAATCCTATTAAGATCAGACCACTATATCATATAGCTGCCATGGGAACGATCGGTCGAAAATTAAGTTTTTGTATGAAAAAACATTTTGTTTTTTAAGATATCTTAACCAAACTCGGCATTTATTAGTTTTACTAGGCTCCTCATATATATGCGAAATCGTATTGAGATCGGACCACTATATCATATAGCTGCCATAGGAACGATCGGTCGAAAAGTAGGATCTTGTATGAAAAACATTTTGTTTTTCAAGATATCTTGACCAAACTCGGCATTTATTAGTTTTACTATGCTCCTCATATATATGCAAAATCCTATTAAGATCGGACTACTATATCATATTATTAAGTTTTTGTATGGAGCATTTTTTGTTTTTCATGATTTTGCGATTAAACACGGCATTTAAAGATTTCACTATGCTCCCTTCATTTTTGCAAAATCTTATTTACATCGGTTTTTGATTAAAAGCTTTTTTTTTGTTTATCAATATACCTTGACCAATCTCGGCCTTAACCATTTTCTCGGCATTAAAAGGTTGGGTCTGCAAGGGTATTAGATCTTCGGCATTCCGAAGATAGCCCTTCTTTCTCGTTTGTTTACATTCCGATTGCCCTCACTCATTTTGATCTTTGTTTAAATTCATTAGTGGGGTGTTTTACACTTTTCGAAAAATTTGGTTTCACGGTAGAAATTCGATTCACATTTTTTAGGCGAATTTTAAGTTTGCATTTGAGTATATATATACCTGTTTGTACATATGTATTTGTTTGCATGTTTCTTTTGTATATGTATATGCAAACAAGCATGCATGCGTACATGTATGAAAACATGTACACATGTATGTATGCATGCATGCATGCATACATGTATGAAAACAACACACACATACATACATACATACATACATACATACATACATACATACATACATACATACATACATACATACATGCGTGCATACACTAACATACACACGCCCACACACACACACGCACATACATACACACAGATACACAAGCACACACAAATATATTATACTTATATCCCATCGTAAAAATAATTGTATTTTATACTTAAAACTTTTTGTCATGACTGACTGACTGAATGACGGACAAACTGACTGACTGATTGACTGACTGAATAACTGACTGACTGACTGACTGACTGAATGATTGACTGATTGACTATTTGGTGATTAACGCACAACCCAAGTCGTAAGAGCTAGAATGCTGAAATTTTCCCTTTAGTTAGCCTATGCAGAGTGTAAAAAGTATTCTTTATATAGAGCTATATGATAAATTAATTCGATGTTGATACCATATTAGCAATATGTAAGAACCATGGTAAACTATCTTAAGAAACACGAGTCGGATCCATGCGAGATTTCAACACGATATCTTAAACTGTTCTCAGCCCAACATGGCGGAGAAAAGAAAACATTTTGATTATTATTGTGTTCGAATTGTAGATTAGTAATAGATTGCCTTTTATACAATATCCTACCCTTTAATTGAATTATATATGTGATTGATTCCTAATGAATAATCCTCTATAAACACGGTTGATATTGTCTTTGTACCAGGAATAAATAGGGGACTTACCGTGAACTTCATTTCGTTTGCGCTTGCAATTTGAATCCGAGGTATTGTTGTTATTATTGTTATTGTTATTTGTGCTGCTGTTGTTGTTGTGTATATGATGGCCGTGCTGTAGACCCAGAATGCCGTTAATGCTATATCCCGAACCAGACGATCGCTGCTCTGTGCCCTGTTGACTCGTTGTGCCGCTACTGTTCCCATTGCTACTGTTCCCATTGTGCGGAGCAGCGTTGTTGCCGACGGCAGCGCCCGTTTCTTGCGCCGCAGCTGCGCCCAATCCCGTTGTACGCGCCACGATCGACGCTGAAGTATTTGTGTTGTTGTTGTTGTTGCTGCTGGAGTTGTTGCTGCCGTTGCCGCTGCCGTTGCCGGCGCTGGGCGCTTGCTGCTCGCTGACAGCACCCGTGCTGCTATCAAGGCTCTCAGTGCCAATGTGACCGTTGCTCAAGCTCGGCTGCATTTGCTGCTGCTGCTGGTGATGGTGCACGTGTTTTGCCTTTTCCGCTGCTTTATTACGAACGATCCTGAAACGAGTGAAAAGAGCATCTTCAGTAGTGTCCGACTGATACCCTTACCACTTCTTGATTCCTAGTTTCTACATGTCCTAGACACATGTCGATTACTAGCAATAAGTAATTATCGAAAGTCCGATTTGTGATGTTGAAAGAAGTAAAAGTATATACATATGTATATCAAATATAAGTTATAATAAAAGTGAATCAAAGTCATGGCATGTACGAAAACCCTTCCCGACAAATAAATACATTTTGTGGCAAACATTCACACAAACACACACTCACAAGGGAAATGTATGCTTTATCTCAGCATCGGCACTTAAAGTCCGATCTTTTTCAAATATTCAGGCCATAAATTTAAAATACATTAAGGATGATTTTTTTTCAAACTTTTCGGGAGAAAAGCAGGTACATACTATACCAGAACGTACAGTTCTGAAAATGTTGGAGATCTCTACCAAAACGGATAAACTCATTCTTAGGAGAATATATATTTGTAATTTCAAGTTTAGCTTCTTCAAAAAACCCATACGAGTATTTGCACCAAATAATATAAATTTCTATAATATAAATACATAGATCGCACCTACGATACGACCCATACGTACTTCCCCTTCTGTTTAAACAGATCTGGCTGACGGAGTCCTCAGGACTCTCTGTCCTAGCAGGGAAATCGGGAAAAGTTGAAAATATTATTATATATGTTTGTAAAGGTAGCTGGGCCCGAGGTTAGGGTATATCCTAGTCGGGCACTCGGGACTTTTTACTATTTTCTATTCGTATCTCTCTCTTTCTCTCTCTATGTGTGCTGCAAATTTGGTAAGGGTCTGGCAATGAATCCATATATTCATTGCACAGAACTCAAGAATTTGTCTCTGATATCCTATAATGTTAATGTATATAACGCTGTAATTGTCGCATTGAACTAAACTAAACTAAAAGTCTTATCTTGGCTCAGGTAAGCCGCGGGGAAGTCAAGGTGCGTGGAAATCCAGTCTCTTTCCACCTCAAGACTCCATTTCACAACACCCGGCACCTTGGGACCGCTTGATACGAATTGTTCTATTAAATTAACCGAAGTTTTATGTCGATGGCTGCGTTAGTTGTGTTGGGTGAGAAAATAACTATTGTAATTTGGCGACCCCAGAAACTTGGCTAAGAGGGCAATTGACGGGCTCGTTAATTGGTTTCAAGCTTGCACTAAAACTCATATTAAGTCAACTGACTAACACAAAGTACGAGAGTACATTTAAATATTGTGTGCAGAGCATGTGTACCTAAGTGCTTGGCCCGGGCTCGAAGGAGGGTTGTGGATTTGGCGGGCCAACTCAAGCAGAATCGAATCAAATTATGTTTTTCAAAAAGAACAATCTCACCGGGTTGAGATATAATTTTAAGAGGGTGCTGCCTGGCTTGTTGGCTGGCTAGTTGGACAGTGCACACAATTGGGACATATGTTTGGGATGCGCCTTCATATACATCGATTTGTTTTTTTGGCTTTGTTTGCCAATGAGGCAGGGGAAGGGAGGGCGAAGGGCAGGCGATTGGCCTACGTTGAGTGCTGCGAAAGTCACTTTTAAAGCGCTTTTCCCCTGAGACTGGGCTGGGATTGAATGGGGACAGGAATAAACTGGACCGACACTTGCTATGAGGGTCGGTAAATCTGTAAGCATGCAGACATACTTATATACTCTCGCATATATATTTGTTACATGATTGAATCGTGCGCCGTAATCATTGCTCGAGTGCCATTGAATCACACATTGTCGCATTAAGGCAAGTTAATGCTGATTATCCCTTAGAATACCCTCTTGAATTACCCATCGCATCTCGGTCACATCAAATGCCCTAATACCCGACGCTTTGCATACTCCTCGACGTCGCGAATTGATTCCGAATGGTTGCACGTGCCGCGTGTGGTTGCACCAATGGATTTTGGCTTGGGTTTTGGTTTGGGGCGGAATGATGCGAATTCAGCTTTTTTTCTAGCCAAGTTTGATTATTTTCAGCTGTAATTTTAAAATTATTTGGCTTTTTTTGTGAGGCAACGCAACTTGAGATGGGTTTTGGACGAAAGTCCTGCGAGTAGTAATATTCAAGTTTGCGGGATCCCCAGATTCCCAAAGACCTTCAATTGCTGCCATGTTTCATTCAGTATTAAAATTCGTAAATAAAAATGTGAACCTTTTACAAAATTTGTGTATTTATTTATTAACACTAAAGACTTGTAATATGGAAGACTTGTGCAAAAGGAACGGGATAGTTAACGTCTGTTTCTTGACAGGCTGAATGGGATCAAGTTTTTTTTATCTCTCGCCCATCTCTGATCTGGCAACCCCGTCTATTGAGAATTTGTGCCGCGAAATCAAAATCAGCTTTATTTTAGAATACTTTTAACAATTTAGTAATACTGCCCGCGTGGTGCTTGAGTGTTGAACAAATGCGGAACATTTTTGCGTGTTAACCTTAGTCAACTCGCCCCTTCGCGACAGCCGCCGCCCGAATTACAATTATTGTTGTACTCAGTTAATTTATGGTCCTCAATCCTTGAGCAGCTGCCTGCTGGCATCCTTGGCCAAATAAAATGAATTATGGTCAAGGAGGAAGTGCGTACATTACGACGACGTCGACGGCGACGACGACGACGACAAAAATGATGATGAAGATGATGGCAGGAATGATGCGCCGGAATACGGATAGGAAGCTGGCTTTTGTGGTGGTCGTGTGTCAAGCATTGTGCCGCAATTATGAACGCTGAAAACTACTTAGATATTTTTATTAGCCCTCGTGTTTGGCACTGTAAGCCGCACCCATCAACACGGACTTTGCCGGAAACGGATTCGGAAGTAAGCTGCATGACAGCAACCAAGCACTGCAAGACTAATACTCACATTATGGTAACGACCACATCCAACTGTTGACTCCGTTCCAAGGTACACAAGTCCACAAATCTACTTGTATGCGGGATTACACATTACACAGTGCCCAATCAGCGACGGCCTCTGATAGAGTCATATCGACTCACGTACGTACTTACTTATATGAACATATTTATTCTCTATATAGAAAACTGACAGACGGATTGACTAACGGATCGGTGAAACGGTTTCCTTATCGAGGTGCACCCTAAGACGGAGTTTTGAGAATTCCACGCGCATTCGTGGAAAATTGGAGAGCTGTTTCAACATTTTACCCTTGTATAAATGGGGATCAAATTTATTTACAAAGTAAATCAATTGAGCCGTGTTTCACACTTTTCGCAGCATCCAAAATCGTCTGTGGATAATTGCGATAACTTGCAAACATGAAAATCGAATGCATATGTGCTTGTATGCAAGATCCACCTCTTGGATAGAAAAAGCCGTTCAAGGATTGTGCGAACGAATGTTTAATTCTTGTCCGATCGGTCTTAAACTCATTTTCAAAGCACTTCATAAAAACTAAATGAATGCGTGTGTCAGCGAATTCGGAAATACCACTCACACCTGTGGAAATTTACCGCCCTTTGGTGAAAAATGCGGGTCAAAAGTCCAATGGAAGAACTTTTTTTCTGGTTCAAGAATTTCACCACAAGACTAACATTGGCAGCAAAAGTTGAATCAAACTTAAGGTTCTTTATGCGGTGGATACGTCAATTCTGACTGACTGAGCGTCGGACATGCAGGCGAGAGAAGTCGCTGGTTCGAATAAATAAAACTATAAAATTTCTAATTGTTCACAAGGAAAGAAGCTAAAATAATAAACAATAATAAATAAATAGCTGATAAAAATAATAATTAAGATGAGCTTGGAATCAATCGTATAAATCGGCAAAGATCTTCTGGAATGCGCTTGTGGGGTCTTGGGCTAGGGAAACAACTGGAAAAAAGTTCTTTTTAATTCGTTTCTTAACTAAATTGCATAAATATTCATTTTGCCTGTTAGATATTATTTTACCCACTTTTAATGGCCAAACAGTTGGATTATTATTATATTATATTCTTACCGATTTATTGAGGATACGCTGGGGACATTATCCTGCGAACAGATTCCCTCTGCCAGCAACCGATCCCGAATCTCCCAGGCGAACATTGTAGGGTTCTCTCTTTTGTAGTTCGCAATGGCATCAACTACGGGCGGGGTCGCGACCTTGGGCTTGGACCCGCCTATGACGCCTGCTTTAAAGCTACCAGTCTCGTAGTATCTGAAAGTAAAAGAAAATAAAGGTATTATTGTACCTAAGAACTTTAATTGCCCAGCAAATTTAGGATAGAAATAGTTCTTAAAGTTGATATAAACCATAACAATATAAAACAATTTTCCACAATTATCTAAAGAACTCCATACTCATAAGTTCAAGCTGTAGATTTAAGCTCTTAGAGTGAAATAAAATTTGCCCACAATGAAAATAAAGGGGGTATCTCCGATATATAGATATTAGATCAAACATTATAATCGCTTTACCAATTATATATATATTTATACATATATATATATTATGTTATGTTATATTAAGGCTGACAAAAACGATGCTCAGTAGTATTCGGATTACCTTCAACAACTATTTAAAATTGAGTATGGTATGGAATGCTGTATTAGCTCATTTCATTGTTACTATTCCACCTGTCCACGTGTCTAGCACCTGACTATTTGTCGACATGCTAAAATCAATCAATTCACAAACAAAAAAACACACACATACGCCGATTGCTTTCATTTCCATTTGCGGCGTAGTTTGGGAATGATTCCAGGACAAACTTCGGTGTCTGACCTTTTTTTTTCAATTTGGAGGGCATAAATCTGTCTTCCTGATGTGTTCACTCTTCATGCAAAATGTGGTACCTGTAGCTCTTATAAGCATTGAGATGGGCGGAAAAGAAAAAATATCGATATCGATTTTGTGCAGACAATAAACCTATCTGGATCAACGCATTAACATATGGGGACAGATAATCGAATCGTCTCTAAATTCTGATCGTGAATATATATAACGTTTATTTCATTGATTTCAGAGTATTAAGAGCAGGAGTAGAGCCGTAGTAAAGGGTATTAAGAGGAGGAGTAGAGCCGTACAAAAAGGAAACAATAGGTTATCCCTTAGCCAGTCATTCGGCTATAAACAGACATTAATAGAAATACTTTTCCGTCGTACAAAAAATGCGAGTCAAGATCAGTAGGCAGATTATATCTATCTATATTGAAGACCAAATAATGGAAAGCACATTCATAAAAATTCACTTAAACAAAAACCAAATTTTAAAAACCAATTTTAGAAAATATATTTTCTTAATTATTTTTTTTTTTTTTTTTTTTTGAGAGAAATTTAAAACTTAAGATCATATTTCTTGATTACAATTTTAGGTTAAAACAAGTAAGAGGTTCTAGTCGGGAGCTCCCGACTAGAGAATACCCTGAACCCTCTTATTCGAACACCAAATGGAGCTCGTTTGAATTAATAAAGATAAATTAAAAAAAAAAAAAGTTCCATTGGCAGGACCAATGCCACTGCCTCTGCTCAACATCCACACTAATAATTGAGTATTGAGAAAAAAAACAAATAAAAATAGCCGCACAGAAAATCGCAGTGAAGACAGAATTCGACGCGCATGAATGTGTGTGTGCACAATGTACACTGTCACTGTGCATGTATGTATGTATATATGCAGCAGTGCGCAGTCAAAATACCGAAAAACAAAACAAAAACGGATCATAATGAAATTTTCTACAGTATATCTTATTGCACCATAGCATATTTGTGTATTCTCAAAAAGTCAATTGCATTTAAATTGTGGCTTAAGATAGTTGGCAATACAAGTTGGGTTATTAACTTGATTTATAGCTCTGGGGTGGTAGCAGGGAGGTGGCGATAGGTCTAAAATGAAAGATACTTCACATATATATAATATTCTAGGTCTTATTATTTACCCAATTTGCTAAAAACAAAACAGGATGTCGATATCGATTTTTATCGATTGCTTGGAAACGGAGTAAGTTATCGATTATCGGAAACAAACTCGATCTGCGCAGGAGGAGCACCTACATCTAAGTCTCTAGCTGTTATAGGTTCTGAGATCCTTGCGTTCATACATACGGACAGACAGACGGACATAGCTAGATCGACTCGGCTATTGATGCTGATCAAGAATATATATACTTTATGGGGTCGGAGATGCTTCCTTCTGCCTGTTACATACATTTGCATTTTGCACAACTGCAGTATACCCTTTTTACCCATTTTTAATGGGTTCAGGGTATAATAAACACACCAAAAAAAAATCAAGTCTTAAAAACCTATTTTAGAAAATATTTTCTGAATAATTTTTATTTATTTTTTTGGTTATGAGGGAATTATTTTTATTGATTGAAATTTGAGGTTTAAAAAAAATACACTAAAACAAAAACCATATTTGAAAAACCAATTTTAGAAAATATTTTCTGAATAATTGTTTTTTTTTTGTTATGAGAGAAATTAAGAACATTTTTCTTGATTGACATTTGAGGTAAGCATTTTTTGTTTGAGTGTAATAACTATAATGTCAAATATCGGAGCACTTCAGCGCGGACACCTTGATTAATGCAAACATTTTCATACGGAACCACAAATTTTACCATTTCAATTACAAACAATTTCAAATGTCAGCCATCGTTTAGGTCCCGGACAATGTTTGCCTCCAATGCAAGGTTGAGGAGAAAGCCAAAGCCAGCGACATATGATTACACCCAGTCCTGGCCAGGACATGCGCTCGCCGAGATTTATTATCCTATTTGCATTGGATTCTGTGGCCAACTCAAACCTTGTGCACACACGGGATGTAACGACTGCATGCATTTAACTGCACCCTCTCTCTCCCCCCATTTCGCTCTGCTTTCACTCTCCTGACACCTACAACAACGTCTGACAATGACGGAATGTACATATGTACGCCGTAATATACAAAGTCAGCCAAATTACAATTCGTAGAGGAATTACGAGTTGTCGAATAAAGACCGTAAAATATACACTTTAAGAAATAGCAAACACACATCGTTTTACTGAAACATAGTGGGGCTTATTTATTTGAAAAAAACAATCCCTTTTGACGCTTATTAACAAAGATGAAACAAAAAAATAATAAATTAATCATAACAAAAAAAAAGTACATAACAGACCGATCCTCAATCATGACGAGCTCGAAAGGATTTCGAGCTGCGCCAGCAAGAGATCCATCATGAGGCTCCAAATGAATGGATCCCAGATAGAACCCTGCGGACAGCAACGAACAAGATCCATTTTACTACAAATTATTAATTAAAATTGGTAGTCGGACGAAGTTTAAAACTTTGCCCATAAAATCTTGAGCCTGAAGGAAATTTTTCTCCAAATGAATTTGCCCTCGAATGGTAAACAAAACAATTCCCTTATAATATAACTGCTTTTCGTGGTTTTTCCACACTTGCAGGTCAAATTTCTCAAAACCGCCTTAATGTACTACAGTGCCCAGATTTTTCAGTCAGGACTAACAGTTATATATAACGAGATGTACCAGGATACATTGCGATAAGAAAAGCTTATTCTTGTATTAATGAAAATGGAAAATCTATTCGTAAAAACTTTCTGCACGAGTTCACGACAAGTTTCGATGCTCGACTCAATTTCTAAATATCGATGTTAGCAAAGTTTCCTCAGCATATCCCAGAGATTATAAGAACAGAAAAATTCACTTTCTATGCACTGATGCAAATGCATGTAACAGACAGAAGAAAGCATCATAAAGCATCATATATATTTTTGATCAGCATCAATAGCTTCTGGAAAACCATAAGCAGATCATATATCTTTCATTCTATGGCTATCGTCCCCGCCGCCTCTAAAGAGCCCAATTGAAACTGCCCACAAATTAAAGCTATAATTCTATTGTCTTTTTGAGAATATACAAATATTCAACAGCACAAAAAGATATGCAGCTGAAAATTCCATCCAGATCGGTTAAGAAACACAGATTTTATTAAAGAAAACCTTTTTTTTGGCAAGCCATGTGACTGCGAGAATTTCTGTATGCATGTACGTTAATTGTCTTTTCGCTATTTAAATTAAGTTTCTTTTCTTTTTGCACTCTATTCTTGGTATGGCCGTGAGGTGTGAGGCGACGGTAAACAGTTTCAGTCTTTTGAAGATAGTTGCGAGTTCGACTCCGGCGCAGGGAACGCCTTTTTTTTTAAATTTATTTTATATGCAATTCTTACAGCAGATCAGAATATTTGCTAGGCGGGCGCTTTTGACCAGATCGCTTTTGGCTTCTTATTTTATTGAATCATTTACTAACCTTGATAATATCTTTGAAACGCAGCCATGGCTCACTCGTAACTGGCGTGATATATCGCACGGACGGACGCCGTTGTGGGCCAGCTCCACGATTCGCTGCCGGACGACGTCGGGTAGGGGCCGGCCGTTAACGAACACGCCTCCTAATTGATTGACGCCCCCGTGACCTATGTTGAAATAAGGGGAAAAAACTCTTGAGTATTGGTAAAAGTGGTAAGTCCTAGGTTTAGATAGTTTAACTCTAGTATTGGGTGCAGATAATAAGTTTAATCGACAATGGGATGTGAGAACTACTGCAAGAAGAACAAGTAAGAGGTTCTAGTCGGGAGCTCCCGACTAGGGGATACCCTGAACCCTCTTATTCCAACACCAAATGCAAAGAGCGCTTTGCGCTCGTTTGTAATAATAAAGATAAATTAAAAAAAAGTTCCCTTGTCAGGGTTTGAACTCGCAACTTGCTGCCGCATAACTTGCTGCCGACTCTACTCAACATCCACACCAAACATTAAGTCGTGATGAGAAAAAAAAACGAATTAAAATAGCAGCACAGAAAACAATATAAACGCAATTGAAATGCTGCAATGCGAAGCAGACGCGCATGAATGTGTATGTGTAACATGAAATTCTTGGAATTTGCGCTAGCTGCCCCATCCGATTGCGGTGTAAAAAACATAGCGTTTGATAACTTTTTATGAAATTTTCTACAGTATATCTTATTGTACTAAATAATATTTGTGTATTCTCAAAAAGTAAATTGCATTTATATTGTGGCTTCAATTGGTGGGCAATACAAGTATAAAGGTAAGTATAAAATGAAAGATACTTGATATATATATAATATTCTAGAAGCAACATATCAAGTTTGGTGACTCTAGCTCATAATATTTACCCAATTTGCTCAAAAAACAGGATGTCGAAATCGATTTTTATCAATTGCTTGGAAACGGAGTAAGCTGTCGATTATCGGAAACAAACTCGATCTGCGCAGGCACTAGGAGGACCTACAGCTAATTTCAAGTATCTAGACCTTTTATGTTCTGATATCCTTGCATTTATACATACGGACAGACGGGCAAGACTAGATCGACTTGGCTATTGATGCTGATTAAGAATATATATACTTTATGGGATCGGAGATTCCTTCTGCCTGTTACATACATTTACATTTGCACGAAACATTATGCCCTTTTTACCCATTTTTAATGGGTTCAGGGTATAAAAAAATTGGGTGAAATCGATGATAGGAACTAGAATAAGGTTCTATGTCTACCTGAAATTGCATACATATCATAGTTTTATAACCTTGCAGAGGCTGTTATATATTATATAAAAAATATATTTT
Source organism: Drosophila littoralis (assembly GCA_018903485.1). Lineage (NCBI taxonomy): Eukaryota > Metazoa > Arthropoda > Insecta > Diptera > Drosophilidae > Drosophila > Drosophila littoralis. The sequence goes on along the minus strand of JAEIGF010000234.1, from coordinate 1,114,113 downwards.
TTTTGACAAGAAATGAGAAGCGTATAGAAGGGATGTCTCCGACCCCATAAATCTATTAATCTCTCTCAACAGCCAGATCAATCTCCGTCTTTCTATTAATTAAAAAAAAACTTTTTGTTTTCTAAAAGAACAGAAACAACAGATTCGAACGTTGCCGTCGGAATCTCGAACACGACCGAAAAAGACTTCAGGATTATGAGCAGAAGTGGGCGTAACATCTTCCAAGGGTTATACAAATAAAATTGCGACTTGATTTTCAAGGGATATATCATCAGTTGGTAAATAAATCTGGTTCTTAAGCATTTCGGAGGGATGGCAATTGAGGTATCCCATTTTTTCTGCAGAAATTTGAAACTCAGCTTAAAACCGATCGGCCACAAAAAATGACTATTGTTCATATGACATTGGATTCTTTCTTCACCCTGGTGCTGCGTTTCTATAATCTTTAAAATGTACACAACACTTTTCGCCCATATTCCGGCAGTCGGAAGTTGAAATTTTCTTGAAGTGGAAATTAGTAATGCTTTTACATAAATATTCCAAAACAGGTTCAAGGTATTTATAATCCGCCGCAATGGGTGAAACATGTGTTGAATTTTCTAAATCTAAATTAATACAGTCGATCAATCCGCTGAATTTCGAGATATCCCATTTACAAAGATCTTTGTGAAAATTCACTGAGAACTGTGGAACGTGTTCTTATTAGAAATAATGAGAAATAAATTTAAAGTGCAAAGTTGTCTAGATAAGGGTTACATTATGCTCCGATTGGCCTTACTTATAGTCGAATCTCTGGAAAAGCATTTAATGAACACTACGGCTAATTAATATTTGATAGAAAAGATTGTAGCTAACTTGTGCTTTTTCCTTGTGGTAATTTATTTATGTTTTACAGAGCTGCTAATTATAATCCAGCATCGACTGCCATGCGAGGAGAACAAGAAAGAGGCCGCCCCTAATTGGTCAGAAGAGATCTGTGCTAATGACAAACACACAACCAAAGACAACCAGACAGAACCAAGGCGGGAGTCGTTTCCACATCATTTACTTTCTGCACTTAAATTTCGCACTTGATATGCAATTGCTAATTAAGTACGAACAGCTCGCAAACAGTCGCAGAACATTTAAAACATGTTCTGAAATTTGTTCACCATTTCGCAGGCGTATTTGTGGAAGTCGCGAACAAATCAGATCAACTTTGTGCCATGGGATGTTTAACTAAACCTAAACCTTTCTAAGTATTCTAGTTTCCTTTTAAACATACACAAAACACACGGACTCCGGCTGTGCTGCTTCCATGGAAAATGAACTCTTGAATGGCATCAGTGCTCATAGTCCGATATTTTATTTAAAAATTCTACCCGCAAGGCCGGGAAAATAGCAAACAACTTTTGTATATCCGATCGGCTTTTAAAGTCCAATGGGCGAAGTTTCTAAGCTCATTCATAAAGATCTTTTGAAAAACTAATTTAAGTCGTGTTTCACACTTTTTCCGGAAAGCAGATTTTTTGGGGGAAGCCTTTCGACCAATTTGTTTCAAACTTATTTGCACAGATCTCTGTTCAAACTCGTTTGAGGAGTGTGTCACAAGATTTGGTGGTGAAAATCCGGACTCGGAATCGAATTCAATTCCACTTTTTGCAAAATCCACGGCTCCTCGGTGGAAAATGCGGTTCAAAGATTTTTCAAGCGAAGTAATTAGTTTCGTCCGATTCCACCTGCAACTGTTGTAAATTGGTAAAAACCATTTTGGCTTCAAATCATTTTCAGAGATCTTTGAAATTTTTCACCTTTCTTGGATAATAAATGCGGGTTAAGGGTGTAATTTTTAAATTCGCTCGATTGGCCTCACATTCATATTCAATTCGAATTCCACCCGTAACTGTGGAAATTTGGCGGAATGTGCCACTTTGTGAACATTTATATATGTTTTTCGCAAAATTGGCCGCTCTAGAATCGAAAATGCGGGTCAATTGTTTAATACGAGAAGGTGTTTTTTCGTCTTCAAGATTCTTGTAAACGGAGCCCGTTGATTCAAGCTTTAGGTTGTTTATTTAATGGACTTTAAGCCTGTTTTAGAATAGACGTTGAGTTCAGGATAATAGATTTAAATTTTCCACGGGCGGAAACTGGTTGAAAAAAGATCTATAGCCCGATAATCATAAAACTTAGTCAAGTGAGGATATATACGAGCATAAATCCAACAACTGACAGCTCTGACTTCAAAAGCGCCGAAAAAATTCGTTTTTAATGTAAAGGACCTTATTTATCCTTTTTTCAAATTTTTCGGTTGATTGGGATCCCCATATTATCTTATATATCTTATATATATATAACCCATATCTTATACCTTTGGCATCTTAGCTTGAAAATCTGTCTACTTATCTGCCTTGTCAGAACTTTAAGGTCCGAACTCAATTTGAATATGGACTCCGGACAGTCCGTTAATTTATTTGACGCGTGATCCTGATCACAATGTCACTCTACAATATTACGAAGAACATAAGAGGACACGAATTTGATGCTGTTTTAGGGGCGCAGCGGGATACGAGCTGGAGTCCTGCATTGGGACAAAGAACCTTTCGTGTGGCTGACAGAGTGCCAAATGGCAAATGGCAAATGCGATTGTCATTTAATGAACTATTGATTTTCAATGGATGTGCTCATAACTAATAGATATTGTTTTCATACAAAACACACAGCTAGCTAGCTAGCTCGACCCTCGTCTCAGCAATGTGTTTGTATTCTTGTTGTCTATTGTTTTTGCTTTCTGTCAACTTCCATTATAATATTTAACGCCAGCTTGCGACCAGGTACGCGTATTGTGCAACACCTTTTCATTGTTTTAATTTAAAACTATATCGTTAAACGATTTATCAATTGCATGGGATTAACGACCCGAACAGATCTAAGCACAACGGCACAGCTATCTATCTATATCTTGGCCCGTTTGTCTCGATTGACCAATTTTTGATCGACGTGAGACGGGGAAACTTGCGGAAAATGCGTGAAAAACAAAAACGATCATCCGATCGGTTCCTGGGAAGCGAATGCGGGTCAAACATTTACTCAAATATATACAATATATACTCAAATCAGAACCGACAGCATCCGATCTCAGTGAAAATAAAAGCTAAGTATAAAACATTTAAAAAATGTAAAGTCTTTCATAAAATCAATAAATATTATTTTGCCGCCCCAAAATTTGAATATTTCTCAGATACTGTAAGATAGTGTAAGTCGAAGTCGTTCAAGTTTCGTTCGACCCGCTACAAGGTTCTATTTAAAATTTTGTGAATTTCACTCGTTTTGGACAATTCACACAAAAGTGTGAATTTCGTTACGGAAATTTATCCTAAATTTTAAAATATTTGAAAAGTAAGCACAAAACTTTTTAAAAATGTAATTAAATGGATATTTGTAAGAAAAAAAAAATTGTGAGCGCTACTCACAATTCGTGAGAGTGATAAATACATATTGATAAACAGACGTGATTCACACAAGAAAGGTTTTCAACCTATTGCGACTATATAATTTAGTGCTTGGATCCGTGCTTGAAGACTTTTGGAAGGCATCATCAAAAAAATGTAGGGCTGAGAGAAAGGAAAGCAACGGACCTTACGAGTCTGGAACGAAATAAATTTTCAGATAACAAACTCGTCTATGAACGAAGGTTTGATTTTGAGTAAAGACATTTTTTGGATTCCTCAGACTGATTAACCAAGTTAACATACGATACGACATTAGATATCTTCAACGAGAAGTCAATTACGAGCTTAGGCTTGTAAACATAGAACTGCTATATCATATAGGGACTATCTTTCTAAAACAAAGCTATGAGCAGAGTATAGGAAACAAACTGAGAACCGAAACAAAATGGACATCTTGTAATCCTCTCTACTTGTTGGGTGGTATTTTTTTTTGGGGGGAAGAAGGGGAAATCACATGAGAAAGTAAAATATTTGAAATGTATGTAATATTATATACATGTGTAATATTCCATCATGTTTTGATTGTAACGATACGCCGTCGAGAGATCCATGTTGGGCGGTGCTGCTGTGATATTAATGGGTACGATATTAATGGGTATATTCCCGAGAAATCGGGAGCACAGTGTGACACACAAAATACACAATATCCGGCACAAATTGCAATTGCGATGATTTCGAATAACTTTCCAGTTGGGTTATGCACGCACGTACGCAGCCCGACAATCGATAACCGATAACCGATGGCAAAAACGACAACGATAGCGATAACAATTAACGATAACCGATTAACGATAGCAGCATACAACTGATAACGATTGTGACAATCCGCGTCTCCGGATGGTGGCGAGGCGTTTGCTGCTTTGTCCGTGTCTATTTTCGTGCATGGCATTCATGTGAAAGCGAACCGAGCCAATTTTCTATTTTTTCCTTTTTTCTCTTCTCTGCTTTTCTTTTCTTTTTTGTTCAAATATTTTGCGTCGTCGTCGTCGTCGCCGTTGTTTTACTTATTATAAATTTTCGTTTTTTGTTTCGTTTTCAGTGCCGTGAAATATTTCTAGCCATTTTTTCCGGACTGTTTGCGTTCAGTCGCCGAGATCCTGCGCACGTTTTGTTTCTTATCTGTGTGCTGTCGTTGTCTGTGCGTGTGAGTGTATATGTCTGTCTGTGTCTGTGTGTGCGTGCGTCTGCGATTGCAGCTCGTGTGCGCTGCGTGCTGAGCGTGTCCTTGGTCCTTGTTTCGCCACCGCACCGCACCGCCCAACCACATCGGCTTGCGCATACTTCACGACTGCCCGACTCCGACTCCGACCACGACCACGACTCACTGCAGCGAGCCAATGAAGACGAACCAAACAGCCGAGAGACAGCCACAGCGTAGCGTCATTTGCTTCCTATTTAGAAGTGGGCTCTGCGTATGCAGACTACCTCTGACTGGCGGCCGCGGCTGCGGCTGCTGCTGCTGCTGCGTAAGGGAAGGTGCGGGGGTGGGTGGTGTTGCGGGCAGTTGGTGTCGCCTTCTTTTCGATTGGCGCTAAATGTTTAAGCCCATGGCTTATGGTCAGATACTAACTGTGTATCTATGCATGTATGTGTGTGCGAATGTGTGTGTGTGTGTGTGCGTATTCTTGCTTGGGTTTTTAACATAGCAGAAGGCTTGTGTTTTTTTCTTACTTATCCCGAATTAAGCGCTTTAAGCAGACCTAATCACATCCTCCCGTTGCTTAGCACAATATTTGAGTTTTGTGAATTTTAAAACAAATACTTTTCATTCAACAAAAGTTATTTGCAATCGATATCACATTTGATACATCTTAAAAATATATTTTGAAGTGTCTGATACGGTCTTTGGTCTATTATTAAAGCTTCATACGAAAATAAGTAAAAAGCAAGAGGTTGCTGCCCACCCACGCGCAAACACAACAGCCCGCGGCCGTGAGAGTGAGAGAGAAGAACGCAGTGTAGGCACGCAGCGGGATTTCCGCCAATCAGCACCAAGACCAAGATGTGCTTAGCACCAATCACAGTTGTCGTTTCTCGTTTCTACCACTTAAGCATTTACAGCTCTCTATCGCTGTGTTTCTTTATCTCTCCATCTCGCTTGCACACACACACACACCACGCTTAGGCTTTCTTGTTGTGATTGTTTGTGTGTCTGTGTGTTTGTTTGTTTGTTTGTTTGGCTGCGTGTGCATCCCGTGCTCTGCTCGCTGTACTAAAAATTATTGCCGTTTTTTTTTGCTTCTGTGTGTGCTATGAGTATGTATGATGATGACATCAAGTTGTCACATATAAACAAAGTAATTATGTGAGCGTCAAAAATATTAACAAACGGGTTTTCCTGTTCATACACAGACACGTAAAAGTGTATGTGCATGTATACTGCAAATATTGTTGTCGTTGTATTTGCAGCTGAGACTTCTAAGTAGCGCATGCCCAAATATATATTTATAAATCTTATATCCATTAACTGCAAAGTCGGCGAGCTCTTCTCCCCGTCGATTAAATATTTATATGTAATTCGATTATTGCTAACTTGCGGAGTTTCTGTTTTCGCGCTCGCATTAAAATTACTCCCTGCCGGAGGGGACGATGTCGATGATCCAGTTACACACACAAGCACATGCGGATGCTTGTATTGGTAATACGTGAGTACACAGACAGAAAAATCAAGAATTTCGTGCTTCAATCAAATAGAACTGATCAGAAAAAGTACGGTACTTGATTCAAGTATTAAATTCTTATTTATTTAATTATTTTTTTTTTATTATTTACTTATTTGTTTATTTACTTATCTATTTATTTCATTAGGGTATCTCAAATGAAATAATTCTTACATCAAGTATGCCTTTTTAAGTACGAAACAACTCTAATTAAGCTTTGTGTTTTACGTTTTTCAGCCTAATTAGGCTGATAGTATTGAATCAAGTTTAATCCCAGTTTGAGCTTGCAATAAGTTTATATTAAACTTGACTCAAGAGCGTACGAACTTTAATCATACTAAATTTATGACCAAAAATACTTCTATTAATCACTTTTTGGTCTTTAATTAAGATCAGTTTAGTCTTTCTTAGCCCGCCGTTTTTCTCTCTGTGTACGTCCTGGCAAATGGGTAAAAAAAGCAAAAAGGTTTGAGGGAATGTGTGTAACAGGCAGAAGGTAGCACATCCGAGTCAATCTCCCATATTTGGACTTTGGCTACCGCTTTTAAGAATAATTTGTAGAATATTTGAGCTTATAGTTTTTGTATATTTTATACATATATGCCCTGAACCCATTTACAATTGTTAAAAAGGGTACAATGGTCTATTGCAAATTTATGAAACATTTATGAGACGATCCCAGAACCAATGAGAGCTACAGACTTGCAATTTTGAGCGTTGTTGGTTCTCGATGATCGATAACTTGTCCCGATAAATCGATAATAATCAACATCGCAAGCCTGTTATTTGTGAAAATTGATGCTTGCGGTTCGGAATATGAAACATAAACTAGACAAAGTGATAAAACTCTTGTGCTTCGCTCTATGTCTGGCACAGTCGAGCTAGAGTCATCAACTTTTAAATGTAGACCACTGATGACTCCTGGCAACACATATCTATTCATTGTCGCAAAAATCAATCATACGAAACAACTTCGCGAAGTACTCAGTGCCCCATTCCATCGACTCGTTATCCATCCTGGCCAGATGTTGTTTCTGTTTAACGCCGAACTGTGCTCGTTTCTGAATTCCCAGTTGTGTGTTCAACTGTTATTAAATATACCACAGGAGTTTCGGGTGTATCCCCGATGCCGGCAACTTCATTACGACGACGACGACGACGACAAATAGGTGGAGAGCCGGAATATCTGCGCATTTGTGGCTCGGTTCATTTTAATTTGACAAATCACTTTTAACTTATGTTTTGACTTTTCGAGCAACATCCTTTGGGGATTGTTTTAATTATTATTGTGCTGCTTTGACTTTTACTTTTACTGTGTCTCTCTCTTACATCTTGCAATTAAAGTCGAATTGCGTTCCGCTGTGGGCTCTACTATGTAAATCGCAATCACAACATTTGCATAATTCCCATTATAGATGTTTTTGCCTGCTTTCGATATATATGTATATATACATTGTGTGACAAAGCTGGATACTTAGACGGGGATTTGGAAAGCTCTACGGGCAAGTATGGCAAAATCATTTTCAAGGTTCTCTTTTCAAATTCATTTTGAGAGCTTTTCACGCTTTTTGCAGAATTCACCACATTTTGCTGAAAACTCCCGATCAAAACAGAACTTAAAATGAGTTGCACAAAGGTTTAAAAAATCCCCGGACCCCCAGTCAACATAATATTTTACTTTGGAACTTTCTAAAACCATAAAATATATTCCAATATGTTATCCAAAATGATTATGCACGTATTTAAAGATAGAATTCTGTATAATATACAATTGAGTATTTAATGTTGAATGCATTTTTTTGTTTGTTATTCCAACTTCATTAAATTTACAGGGTATTCAAATGGATGTGTGCCAAACTACATTTTGTAAGGAATGAATGTATGCAAAAGATAATATACATATATCTAATCTGTGCACACACAAAAATTGTGTTGTGAATCTAGCTCTCTTTTCTTCTAAGTTATGCAAAAAATAAATCAAAATCGATTTTTTTTTCTCTATATCATGACAGATAAGAATATACATTTTAAATTTCAACTTTTTTCCTGATCAAGAGTATATATACTTTATGGGATCCTACTGCCTGGAACAGAATTCGTCCTAAGCTTCGGTTTATATATCTGGTATTCCGAATCCAAGAACCTGGGTTTTAATTCGCAGCTTGAATCGCAGAATTTTGTATTCAAGAAATAAAGATTGCTGGATAAGGCGGCATGACATTCCAATACCCTTCCAGAAGGATTATTGGACTACTGAAAGATGACTGATTGACAAGATAAATGTACAATCTTGTGGGTAAAACTCATCCTTAATATAACAAAACTACATGCTATCAACACGCAGAAAAAGGTACAATAACTGCAGTGCGACTAAAAACCGTGAAAACCTGTGGTTACGGTTTCAGGGATTTTGGGCAATTCCACCCGCAACGGTGGTAAATTGGCGGAAAGTGGTTGAGTATGTTCACTATCCGATTGGCCACAAAATCATTTTCAAAAATCGTTGTGAAAATGCATCTGATACGTGTTTCACACTTTTCGGAAAATCCACCCCACTTTGGATAGAACTAAAGTTTTTTTTTCTGCTTCTAGATACTCACAAGACTAACATGGACAGAAACCGTTGATTTCATATGTTGGTTCCTTATTCGATGGACTTTAAGCTTATTGTCAAAAATCGAAGTAAAATATAACTTGTCTAAAGTTGATTTTAAGAAAGTATAATTTTAGATGCCACAGGAAATGGCCTGTAATATCTGCTAGTCATCAGCCCTGAGAACAAAACCATATTCTTACGTTCTCGAATAACGACAGCCAAAGAAAAGGCATGCAGTTAAAGAGAAGGAAGGAAACTCTTCCGAGCTTGTGGCTTATTTCTACCTGTTGATGCAGGTGAACGGTAAAGTAAAGTGTTTTGCATTCGTGCGGTTATTAGCTTGGCCTTATTTGTTCTGCTTTTTATACCCATTGAAAATGTACAAAGAGGGTATGATAGTCGCACGAAAAGGGCGAAAAGAGCAGGTTCTCGTATAGATTAGTAACTTTTTACCCTTAAAAATACGTAGTTTTCAACATTAGAAAAGGCTCATTTAGTGTAGGAAAGGAAGGAAGGAAGGAAGGAAGAAAGGAAGGAAGCGAGTCTAGGGGAAGGAATGTGTAGTTTTTTTGTATGTAAAGGTTGCTCGGCAAAGGAACCAGGGTATCTGCTAGTCCATTAGAAAAAGCTCATTTGAAGCTAGTCAAGAACGCATTTCTCTTAGTATAGGAATAGAAGAAAGGAAAGAAGTCGAGGGGAAGGAATTTGTGTTTCTTTTTGTATGTAAAAGTTGCTCGGCGAGGCAGCCAGAGTATCTACTGGCTGAGAACTTCTTATTGTTCCCACCATGAAGAAGAACGAAGTCAAAATTGTAATGCATACCATGATCGGAGTGACCAGTGGGCCTGGTCGCCTCATAGGCATGTGAAGGCCAACAATAATACCTGCTACCCGCAATCCACAACCGGCGGATACAGATACAGATACAGATACCCCAATACCAATACGTTAGAGAAAACTTATCAAGCACTATTTTGAATCGGACAAACAAAACGAGAAAACTCGGCAATACGAGATGAGTAGTAAAGAAACTAAAACCGCCTTTGTGGTTGGACTGCGTTATTTTCAATTAAACACGTAGTTACTTGAGACATTTCTCGCCAAACCACAAAAGATTGTCCGGTCGGTCGGTCGGTCGGAGGGTCGGTCGGTCGGAGGGTCGGTTGTCTACTTGTTCCGACTGTGGGACATGGGAGAAGAGGCTGTCCGTTGTTGTCACACGAGATCGGTGACTGGTAATCGATAGCATACTTAAATGACGACATATATCTATGGTGGGAATACAATTTAAACGTGTTAAGTATACATCTTCCACCTGTGAAGATACTTAACCAAAGGGTTGACCATAAAATGCTTTTTTACTTACCATCTCCAGATATGCTGCCTTGTGAACTGTGCGAATCTTCTAGAATGCAAATGAGAACCGACTCAAATTAATTGAACATATATATACAAATACTGTGAAATCTCTCCGAGCGGGCACTCCAATCAGGCGGATACCCCTCTTTCTTTTCCCGGAACGAATCCCACACGAAACACACGAAATTTGATTGTAATGTCAGCGATAAAGTAGACCTCATTTATGTATAAACTATGAAAATTCCTGTTTGATTTGAACCGGCGAGCTCGCACTTGTTAGCCCGACTGCTGACTGAGTATTTGGCTGCGTTGTTGTCCCTTTTTCACAATTTAGAGCTCGAACCTTCAGAAACCCCGTCTAAGTGGTTAATTTCGACCCAAATGGGAATAGCGTAAACGCTTGACAAATAGATGGATAGATAATCAAAAACATGTCCGTGTAATCATTATTTTCAATTACTTCTTATATTTTCTCAATTTATACTAAACTAGAGCACATTTGAATTTTATACGACGACAGACTTTAAATATTATTATGGTCGTTATATTTAGTGTAGTAGAGTTTAACTCGATTGTGGCTCCAACTGACATAACTTTCAATCCTCAAATAATAGTAAAAAATAAATAAATAATAGAATAGGCAAAGCCCATTCCCTGCCATATTGAAGTTCGCTAGAGAGTTTTCACTGTACTTTGTGCATGAATTATCTACATATGATATCTAGATGAATTACCTGTATTGTTTTGGGCCTCACCCATGGCTGTTATCCATTCCACATTCGCATGTGACTGACCCAGAAAAGTGCTTCCAGGCGATTCTTGGATCGTCGGCGTAGATATTCCGCGCACCAATCCGCTTGAGTATTCGTCAAACTTTTGATCTGCAATCAAATGATAAATGATAAAATCCAAAAATAAAAGTAGTAAATAAAATACTATTCTCTACTAAAGCCTTCCTTATAAGATGTAGACTCTTATAAACTCACAGTCAATAAATCTTACTTGTTTTATCTACAAGAATCTACGGCTGCGTTCTATTTAATCCTGTGCCCATTTAAAATTCGTAAGAAACAAAACCGTTTCATACAGCTGTTTTTTGCGATTTTTCCACGCTTGAGCGTGGAAATACCTTAAACCCCTTCTTAGCGTGAAAATATAGATCTGACGGTTTTTCTGTGAGTTGATCACCGATCAATCAGTCAATCAGTCAATTAGTCTGTCAGTCAGTTAATCAGTCAGACAATCAGCCAGTCGATCAGTCAGTCAATCAGCCAGTCAATTAGTCTGTCAGTCAGTCAATCAGTCAGTCCATCAGCCAGTCAATCAGTCAGTCAATCAGCCAGTCAATTAGTCTGTCAGTCAGTCAACCAGTCAGTCGGTCAGCCAGTCAGGCAGTCAGTCAGCCGGTCAGTCACTCAGTCAGTCGGCCAATCAGTCGATCAATCAGTCAGTCAGTCGGGTCAAACAGTTTTGTATATAGAGACAGTGGTCGGATGTTGATGGAAAATATTTAAGGATCATTGTGAAACTCGTCAATACTTAGTTTGATCAAGATATCAAGATATCTCGACAGCTATATATAAGGTTTATTACTATAGCTTTTGGGATGAGAGCCTGGTAAGTAATAGATACGAAATAGATAAAAATGGGAATGGGTATTGATCTCGTCTCGCCCAATTTTTGTGCAAATCGATCCACTGTGCTGCGCAGCAATTTCTATTGGCAAATCCGTGACTGAAGCAACAGAATTTGTTCATTTAATTCCGAGACCATACATAACAACAGAAGATGAAGAAGAAGAAAAGCTAGGAAGAACAAGGTCCGTGAATGTGTCTGACTCTTAAGTCGAACACTTGTCTTTGGCCAACCCATCCCTCCTGATCCCTCCCGATCCCTGCCCCATCCCAGGACAGTCGCGAGCCAAGGCTATTGTTCTTTGACAAAATTTTAACTAGAGTTCAGTCTCCTATGCCTTTCTCAATGGTCGAAGCTACCAAATCGCGTGTAGTTATAAATGTATGCTATTTCGTTGACCCTTTTTAATACCCTCAACCCATTGAGAGTGGCTAAAAAGGGTTTAATGGACGACGACCTGAGTCTATCTCGGCAAATTACAAAAGCTATGCTCGATATTTAAAAAGTATATATATATTATAAAATATTTAAAAAGTATATATATATATGTATGTTATACAATATAAATATGGTTCCATAACTTTTTCATAATATCAATAAAGATCGATAACTTGATCGATTAAGCGATTAACTTGACATTTATAAGATATAGATAGCAAACTATACTTTATTTTTAAAAAGTATATATATACTCCCAGAACGAGATTCGTATGAGTGTTCCATAACTTCTCCTATTTTCATAAAATCGATAAAGATCGATATCTGGAAATCGATTAACTTGCAATTTATAGGAACTAGAGCTTGGTATAGGTTATCATTTGGTATATGCATATAATCCTTACAAAATTCGAATAAAACCCATGAAAGTATCAAAAACATCAGATAATCAAAATCTAATTTAATCTAACTAGTTTTAATCTAACTAGTTTGGGGCTGAGAAAGGGTAACACAACAGCTCAGCGAAAATGCGCTATCTATGAATGGATTAAATGTAGGGTATCTGCATAGTTGGGCACGCCCGACTAAGGCACTCCAACTTATGTTAACTCGGAAATGTAAATGCAATCTTTTGTTTAGTTCCTTGTTCCATCCTCAATGTTTTATGAATAGCTAGCTACGTATTCAAATCGAGTCGACACACATGTACATATTTACATAGCCTCTATTCTTTTACCTTCATTAATTTTATGCCGTTTAATATATGTATTAGATTTTAGTATAAGTAGATTTTAGTATTTTGATGCGGTTGACCTTCAAATCTTCAAACTGTCGACTTTACAATTTGCGGGCCTGAACCTTTTTCGATCATCAAAGAAGGCCGACTTCTAGAAGGCGTGGCCAAACATTGTTAAGGTATTTTTTTAAGTACACAGCGAGAAATCCGACGTGCTAATCACAAGACTTTTCGTATTTGATTCTATACCACAAAAAATATTAAGGTTTTGAGACCGAATTGAATTGAATTAAGCGTAATTCGTTCTTCGTTTCCTAAAGGCTTTAAAAGGTCTTAAAATAAGTACAAAAATGCTGGAATCTTGTACAAAAAATTACTCAAATTATGACTAAATGTTCTATATATTTATTTCGTCTTTTAGGGAAGAAAATGGCATCAAAATGTCGAAAGTTCAAGACACTTCCTATTCTGGATTTGTATAAACTCTAAGACATCTTACATTCCATTATTCGGGCTCTTCAGCCCCTAAAGACATCGAGATATATTCAAAGATAAAATAAAAAAAATTTTTACACTTACAAACTTTACATTCTGCGATTCCATTAGCATAACATATGAATGTCAAAAGTAGCGCTACTTTTAATAAACAGCTGATCGGTTTGATTCGATTTACCTAAGCGCCACAAAGTTTTCCTCCGAAAAGTCAAATAATACGACCTCGAATGTGAAAAATGTGTTTACGTACAGGCCACATTTGACCCATTTAAAAAAAATGTGAGATTCGCCAAAAGATGTAGGAAATGTGGACAGTGGAATTAGACTATTAATGACTACTTTTATATTTTCCATAAAATCAATAGAAAATTCGATAAATCATCACAAAAGACACGAATTACTCGGGTCGAATACCAACAATTTTTGGCAGATGTGAAAAATGTGGATTCTTATGGGAAAACGTGCAGGCAACATATTTGACATTCGTAAATGTTGACAGTGGAATAAGGCTATAAATCAACTCAGTTTTGCCCGTTAGAAGTTTTTGTATTCTTTACTTATTAGCTCACACATTAAATATTAGACCAATGTATTGCAAGTTGAAACAGCAAGCCGGTTCGAACCGTCAGCCGAACCACTTCCAGCCCCGATAACAATTGTGTAAAAGTGATTGGGAATAACTTACCCTTTGACTTGTCATCCAACGATGTCTGGCTATAGACTTGGCTATGCTGATGCTGATGCTGATGCTGATGCTGATGGGTGCTGATGCTGACGGCGAGGTGCTCGCTGGCTTGGGAGCTTTGGAGTGTGTGCAATGTTGTTGATGAGCCGCCGCCCAATTGCTGTGGGAGTTGTTGATGCTGGTGCTGGGGCTGGGTCTGGGTCTGGGCTTGGGATTGATGGATAATATGGTGTTGGTGCTGATGCTGATGCTGGTGTACTAGGTGGTGTACCGGCGAGAGTGTCGCTAGCCCATGGCTAAGATGTGGCGACGTCTGCATTTCCATTATAAGCATATCATTAATACCTGAAAAAGCGAAGCGAACGTGGGCTACATCAGTTACTCAGTTACTCAGTTACTCGGTTACTCTGTCCACAATCTTACCATCTGCTAAATGCCTTGCCTAGGGCCAATGTTTTTGCCCTGTCTATTCATAATTATAGATAACTAGAGAAAAGTGTGCTACTTACAGCGCACTGGCAGTGGCAACCGATAGAATTTCAGAAGCGTGCTGATAGAAGCTCAGCAGCCGGACAACCCAGGACAGCGGACAGAGGACAGGCGACAGGGAACGGAGGACGGAGAACGAAGGACGGATGGCAATAGTTTTTTTTAAGCTTGCGCTCGCGCCACGAACACGAAACTACACAACCTGATGAAGACAACAAGGTAAAGGCGAGCAGCAGGCAGACAGACAGAACTAGTATTGCACAAGGTAATAAAGCAACAACAACAACAACAACAACAGCAACAAAGAGTGCTCTAGTCGGGCGTACCTGACTGGCAGATACCCTGTGCCAAGTGCTGAGCTACCTTTATACAAATAAATAAATATATAATGAAATGTACCTACACGCAATAGCTTCATTCAAAAAATCGATTTATAATTATAATTGCAAAACAAAAGATAAGGAACACATTTTAGAAGCGTCAATATATACTTCGTTAGTATATATATATATAATACTTGTATAATATTTCATTATGAAAATTTAATTTCTAATCAGCAATAAAAAATGCCATCTTATTTCTTATAAAGTTTATTTTTATTTTTTATTTATTTTATTATATATATATATATATATATATATATATATTTCATTATGAAATTTTAATTTCGAATCAGCTCTAAAAAATGGCGTATTATTTCTTATGCAGTTTATTTTATTTTATTTATTTTATTTTATATAATTTATTTTATATTTTTTATTTTATTTATTTATTTAATTTTATTTTATTATACATTTCAAATATTTAAAGTCCTTGGCAATTGAGAAGAATTTTATATACTTAATGGACACGGAGATGCTTCCGATGATGCTTCTGCAAATTTACCAACTCGCTCCAATCAAGATAAAAGTGTGTAAAAACTATGTCAATATAAGTCGGAAGTTTCGCATACTTTAGTAATATTAACTGAAGTGTGTTTAAGTACTTAAAAGAAGTGTAACAAGTAGGAGGTTCTAGTCGGGAGCTCCCGACTAGGGAATACCCTGAACCCTCTTATTCCAACGCCAAATGGAGCTGGTTTGAATTAATAAAGATAAAATAAAAAAAAAAAGTTCCATTGGCAGGGTTTGAACTCGCAACTGACCGCATATTTACTTTCCCCGGTAGGGCTCGAGCTCGCGACAGACCGCGCCCATTGCCACTGCCTCTACTCAACAGCCACACTAATAATTGAGTCTTATTAAGCAAATAACCAATTAAAATAGCACCACAGTGCACCACCACAATCGCAGTGAAGACAGAATTCCAAGCAGACGCGAGTGAATGTGTGTGTGTACAATGTACACTGTCACTGTGCATGTATGTATATAGAAATTCTGGAAAATTGCGTCACAAACACGTGCGCAGTTGTCAACAAAATACCGATAAACAAAACAAAAACAGTTTCTACAGTATATCTTATTGTACTATAGAATATTCTTGCATTATCAAAAAGTCAATGGCATAAAAATTGTGTCTTATTGTGGTGGGCAGCATAAATTGGTTTATTAACTTGATTTATAGCTCTGGGGTGGTAGCGGAAAGGTGGCGATACGTATAAAATAAAAGATACTTCATGTATATATACTAGTCTATAAGCAACATATCAAGCCTATTATTTACCAAAATTGCTAAAAAACCGGATGTCGATATCGATTTATATTGATTGCTTGGGAACGGAGTAAGTTATCGATTATCGGAAACAAGCTCGGTCTGCGTAAGTACAAGGAGGACCTACGACTAAATTCCAAGTCTCTAGCTCTTATAGGTTCTGAGATCCTTGCGTTCATACATACGGACAGATAGACGGACGGACGGACGGACGGACGGACGGACGGACAGACGGACGGTCGGACAGACAGACGGACATGGCTAGATCGACTTGGCTTAGATGCTGATCAAGAATATATATACTTTATGTACATACATACATTAACATTTTGGACAAAAACATTATACCCCTTTTAACGAATTTTAATGGGTGTTTTGTGTTCTTTTTCATAGCCATAGCTTGCTTTGTCACAGCTAAGTCACAGATAAATCGAATATTAGAGGCGAGTTTATTGCCGACAGATATACCTCACTTGCCTCTAAAATAAAACAGGGTATCAAATGCGGTAACCAGTAGTGGGGACTCGCGGTGCACGTTCAGCTCTGACAAAACGCTGCACAAGAAATCTCGATGATAATGCCGAGGGAAATCATGTTGATTATGAGCTAAACTGGAACCACAAAACGATTGCAGTTCCTGCTCCTCAAACAAAAAGAAGCACATTTTTTAAGAGCTCGAGGCCAAGAACAAGGTAGGCAAAAAGCCTTCCCTCTTTCCCTCTCTTTTATACCAGGCCAGCAAATCCCAAAATATTCGAAAATCAAATTGATTTCGAGGCATCAATTTGCCGATTCGTCTAATATTAGTTCTCATACATAACTTGATCACAATATTAGGATAATTTAAAACATCCCATCGATGTTTTAATTTTTTTTAAAAAACTTGAATATTTATTTCCGTTTTAGAGCACATTATAAGTGTGGGGCAAATGGAAAAGGAAACTTTTTATAACAATTAAAATTAGTTTGCCCTTCAATTCCCGCTGGGCGATTGTCCACAATCTATTCGCAAAGTAAAAAAAGAGTATATATATTTGTTATGCAAGTCTGTCCCCTTGACCATCTGCCCATTCAAACGATTCTATCTTAGACCCATATGTTTTAGAGACTCCCAATACTCTTGTATTGGTACTCCAACCTTTTCATAAACTCATAATTAGGTTTTGTTTTGTTAGGTTATTCGAATACTCTACAGGTTTGTAAGGGTATTCGAATACTCTACAGGTTTATTAGAATATTCGAATACTCTACAGGTTTGATAGGATATTCGAATAGTGTACAGGTTTGTTAGGATATTCGAATACTCTACAGGTTGGTTAGGATATTCGAATACTCTACAGGTTGGTTAGGATATTCGAATACTCTAAAGGTTTGTTAGGCTACTCGAATAATTTACTGGTTTGTTAGAGTATTCGAATACTCTACAGGTTTGTTAGAGTATTCGAATACTCTACAGGTTTGTTGGGGTATTCGAATAATTTAGTTAGTTAGAGTACTCGCAGTCGAATGCAAAGCTGACAAGTACAAACCCAAGTCTTATTGTTAGATAGGGTCCTGTAAGGATCATTTGGACTCCAGAGACAACTGTTGTACATATTGATGCTAAATAGAAACAAGTTGAATCTAGCTTAGCTGTATTTGGTGCAACGTATTGTGGTATTTTCCCGCTCATTTCTTTGGGCCGGCTCTTCTTCACCTTTTTTCGTCCCTTCGTGTGGCAGCGCGCACGAGCTACATACATGCACAAATATATGTATGTATAAATGTCATACATACACACCTGCATACAGCCCGAGCATATAGGGCGAGCGCGCGCGCGCACTTATTCACCTGTTGTTAATTGACCTTTTTAAGGCTCGCCCTCTCCTAGGGTCGGGTCATCCGTCGTCGTCGGTCGAGCAAGTGCCTATGTAAGGGCATCGGATGTGCATTTGTGTTTGGGGTGCGGGATCCGGCATTCGGGCTGATGATATTAATGGGAATTGCATATGATGCATCGAATGTGCCGAGTCGAATGTGTGTCTATCTCTATAAGCATGTAGTAAACGGACCATCTGTTTTTTATAGCCCTGTCGAGGGGTATTCTAATCCTACCATGTGTAAGGCATTTAAGGAGACTTTTTCTATCTTATACAGTATATATACATATATTCTTATTCATCTTATTGTATTAGACATAATTAACAAGCAGATTGCAAAGTTCTTTTATATAAAAACAAAAGTCCATTTACACAAGATCCTGATCCTATATATTGAACCCTTTTTATGGTCCAATCTTTGGAATATTTCCGTTCACAATAAGTCAAAAAATAAATAAAAAATAATAACAATTTTCTTAAATAATGTTTCTAGACAAATTTAAAAAGGCGGATTGCAATGTTCTGTTAGATAAAAAGAAAGTTCATTATCAAAAAACCCTTAACCCTTTTTATGGTCCAATCTTTGGAATATTTCAGCTTCAAAGGTCTGTTTACAATAAGTAAATAAAAATGTAATAATAAAATTATTCTTGAGACTCTTATTACGCTGTGTCTCTTGCCTCTCTTGCCGCCATGAACTTTAAACGTTGCCACCACCAGAGGCGCCTCTTGTGAGCCGGCTGTGCCGGATCGTGGCGGGAAAATAAACACGAATGCATCAAAATTAACCGACAGAAGACTATGACAAACAAGAATGGTCTAGTCGGGAGTGCCCGACTGGAAGATACCACGTATTTCATAGAAGATACTTGATCCTTAGCAGAAAGAAGAAAATAAAAAGTACTACAAAAACAAGTACGAGTGCCCGACTAGAAGATAACCCCAATCCAACGCCCAGCTTACCGTTCAACAATTTTAGTTTCCTTCTATAGAAACATACATACGCACATACACATACAAGGACATACATACTTACGCTTCGGTGCTTATAGTCCGATCAGTATGAAAATTTCCGATTTCAAATGTGTGGGAGGAATCATATATTTTTCTACGTGCCAAGACAGAATCTGATCAGCATTTTAGGAATGCGAGAAGCTAATGACAATAAAGGACAAACTAGTTAAATGTGGAATATCCGAGAATTTATATTTTATATTTTAAGTCTCTTGATCAAGATATATACCAGTTGGACAAGGTGATGACTCTTGCCTTGTTCTAACTCCTATAGATAAGTGGATGGACCTTGACTTGGTTGTTGACGCTTATTAGGAATATATATGGATATACTTTCTTAAGATTTCATAAGATCCCGCTCTGTGTCATTAGATAATGTAGTTATTGTTCTGTCTAAAGCTATAATAAATGTGTTCATATATAGAAAATATAGAAAAGGTTCTATGTTAAATAAAAGAGAGAGATATTCCCAGCAACGAGTACGGAGATCACGGACGTAAGATCAAAGATCGCAGCTCCCTAGCCCACAATTTAAATAAATACGCCATTGTATATCCGTGTCTGTATATAACTATATCAAAAACGTGTTAATATAGAAAGGAAAGAGATATTCCCAGCAAGGAGTCCGGAGATCACGGACGTAAGATCTAAGATCGCAGCTCCCTAACCCAAAATATAAATAAATACGCACTTGTATATCCGTGTAATAGGATAATGTACTTGTATAACTATATTAAATGTGTTTATATAGAAATGGACGAGACATTATTCTCAGCAAAGAGTTTGGAGATCACGGACGAACCCACTCGAAACCTCGAGGTAAAGCTCCCTGAGCCGAGTGTGCTTAAGTATTCTCTCTTAGATCATATTTTGGTCGCGTAATACATTCAATTTGAAAAATAAAAGTGGGAAAATGAAAACTTATTTTCACACACTCGCGCTAAATAATGGCGGCGGCGACGCCGACGCCGACCACGACGACGACGACGACGATGACTACGTCGACCTAGCGCAACACGAGGGTTACGAATAAACTCCACTAAGAAACGGGAAAACAAGCTCAAGGTCAGTAGCGTGGGTAAATTTGTCTCTATTTAAATACATACAAACAGTAAAACAGAGAAACATGCCTGTACATACATATGTACATACATATATCTGCTAGATAGAGTCCATAATATAAGTTGGTCTTGATCTTCATTTGCGTTTGGCATTCAGCATTTTCTCAGATCTGCCTCCTTGTCATGGGCTCAAATACGATTTGAGCTTTTAGTCGAATATTCTATTCGAAATTCTATTCCAAATTCTCAAGTAAGAATTAAGATTTGAGCTATTTGTCGAATATTCTTTTCGAAATTCTATTCCAAATTCTCAAGTAAGAATTAAGATTTGAGCTATTTGTCGAATATTCTATCCGAAATTCTATTATAATTCTTAAGTAAGAATTACAATATACGTTGCATTCAGGGCAAAAACTTACTTAAAAAACTAGGCTTAAAACAAGCCGATTTCAACCCGGAATTCCAATTTAATTTAGCCTAACAAAAAAAAGTCTGAATATGCATTTAACTAACCACATTTGGAAGAAGCAAATTTTGGTTGGAGATGAAATTTAGCAAAAACTTAACAAGTACATCCATGAACAAAAGTCAAGGCAAGGTTTACGATCCCCCAAACTCAAGGCTCAAACCACAAACCGAACCGGTTACTGTTACTTTGTTTGGGGCTTGCAGCCCTTAGAGTAAAATATTAGAGACTGCAAGTGTTGAAGCAATAATCGATAACAGATAGTCGATAGTACATATTGGGGCTCTGTGCCCAGTTTTATTTGGGGTGGCTTTTGAGCTTTTGTAAAAGATTCCTATACTGACGCGGCTGTTAAAAAAACTCAGTAATATGAACTTGAAAATGTCGCAGAATTCTCGTTTTATGAATTTTCCTCCATTTTGTGATCATTCATGTCACCTCCATCTACACCTGCAAGGATAATATTTCGATAAAACTGTACTCACCTCAACCAAATGCTGCTCGAACACTAAACAACTTAATTGGCAATCTTTGTTTGCATAACGAGAGTAAAAAATCTTTAAATAATGCGACTTTTTGAGTATCCATAAAAAAACTATCCGACACTCAACAGTTCACTCACTAATTATGTTGTCTGCTTTTTTCATGCAAGTATTTTTGATTGATTTTACATTTTTATATACAGGTAACTTCACAAATCGATTGATTGTACATCACGGCCACATCGATTATCAAATATACAGGGTATGTGTTCGCACATCACTCTTTGTCGTTACAGCGAGAGAGAAGAAGAAGCCGAGTTCCACTTGCTGCTGCTGCTGCTTTTGTTAGCGACCGCGCTTCAGGTCCCTGCCAGGTGGATCGGTAGACCGCGCTCAAAGAGTTCTTAGGCGAAACTGTTTGGCTGTTGAATGTGAATGGTCGGCGGAAGCAGTTCGAAGCCGCTCTCACTCAACAAGCTGCTTTCAATACATACAAACGCATACTTATTGCCTTATATACATATATATAGATGTGTGTGCATATCAAAACTAGCTTGAGGAGTGAGAGCGATATGTATATATATATGTGTGTGTGTGTGCATATAAAAACTAGCTTGAGCAGTGAGAGCGAAATGTACATATGTGTGTGTGTGTGTGTGGGCATATCAAGACCAGCTTGAGTAGTGAGAGCGACATGTGTGTGTGTGTGTGCTGGTGCACGTAAGTGTGTGTGTGTTCTGAGCCACTCTCAAAACCAGGCCTGAGCACAAATGCTACTGGTGGCTTTACGGTTGGTCGGTTTCGTTTCTACTCAAACGGGCCGGCGACTAATCGGGAGCGTTTGCGTTACCTTACCTGATGTGTGAGCAAGTTTTTTTTTTATTGTTGTTGTGCTTCCACGATCAACAGAGAAGCGCGATTTTAAAAGTTGTACGCATTCATATGTACATACATACGATACATATGTGTGCGTGCTCAGAGAAACGCGCGTGGCCATGTTAGCAGCTAAGTATGTATGTATGCATGTGTATGTATGAACAAGTGTATGTATGTATGTCACTTCAACCCAGTCACAGACTCAACTACATGCACTCTCACGCATACACACACTCCTACATATATACATGTCTATTTACATATGCAAGCACAAACATACCGATGCATGTGAGGAAGGCTGGGCTGGGCCGTTGATTTCCCCCAAACACATAAATACATATATGTATATATATATATATATATATATATATATATATATATATATATATATATATATATATATATGTATGTATATGTGTGTTTAATATACGCTGCATATGTGTGTATATTAAGCGGAGCTTTATGATTTTGTCTTGTTTTAGGTTAAAGTGAGGTAAAAGAGAGAGGTACAGAAAAAAAACGGAGGAAAGCCTGTCTCCCTTCAACCCTCTTCTGACTATTATTTGGCAAGTTGAACGTTCTACATGTTTACGAAAACTATTCATCTCCTTTGTATGTATGTATTTCCTTTGTAATTGTGTAAAGAATATAAATATATGTATGTATCTTAAGCTTTGTGATATACATACATTGTACAGTACAGTTTCGTATGGGGCACACATACGCACATAATACATACGGGTTTGAACCGGTTCGAACCGGTTCGAGCCAGAGCATAAATAACTTGTTTAGATTTCGATTTTGGCTCCACATCAAATTTATTTGTAAACTCCATATCAAAATGGATATATGTAGCTCTCAATATTTTCAGCAGAACGGAAGAGCATAGAATTCTATTGAAATTATAAATTATGCCAAAACCTGATTCAGAGTTGCATCACAAAGTTGTGGTTTTTTTGGCTTGCAGCCCCGGGCTTAATTTGGGTATATACTTATAATATGTAATTATTCGAAAAATCGCGCATATTTGTATTCATGACGCTCGTAGATACCCTGTAAGCATATCGAATTATGCATTCTTCCTTTATCATTCGGAAACTTCGTCCTTCCTATTTTATATATTTAAGAGAAAACATATTATTAAAATTGTGTCTCTTGGATCAAAAAGAGTTTGACGGACAGAATAAATGGAAATCAAAATCATTTCTTAAATGCTAAATTGTTTTCTTCACTACTTAAAAATTGATATATTTAATTTTCTCTTAATCCAAATATGCCTAAAAATTGAAATAGGAAATTTTCTTAACCGATTTTCGAATTGAAATAGTATACCTTAGAAATAGAATCAAAATCTTTGCCTTTTCCTCAATACTTCATTTTTCGATTCTCTCCTCAAAAATTGATATATCTATATTTATAAAATCTATATAATGACTATATGCATCTGAATTAAAAAGGAATAAACACTACTTACTCATATGTACTTATGAGTGTATACGAGTCATGTAAATGTTGCATGTACTCGAACCTCTCAAACGACTCGAACCTCAAATACCCTCGCATAAAAGAAGTGCGATGTCGATGTCGATGAGGCTTTCGAGTAAAGCTCGCAAAAGGCCAAGTTTAAGGCATTAAAATTGATCTAAAAAAGTATTTCATATACAAGATGTAAATTATCGAATTATATAGTGTATATAAATGTACTACTATGCGGAGTATTATTGCAATAGTTAAGCCTATGGGTCTAGTTAACCTTACGAAGAGGCTGCTGATATTGTTCAAG
This sequence comes from Drosophila littoralis, assembly GCA_018903485.1. Classification (NCBI taxonomy): domain Eukaryota; kingdom Metazoa; phylum Arthropoda; class Insecta; order Diptera; family Drosophilidae; genus Drosophila; species Drosophila littoralis. The sequence continues at coordinate 1,090,338 of JAEIGF010000234.1, read as the reverse complement.
AATATATATATAGAAGACGACTTCATCGATGTGTTACATACCTTATTGCGAAATTAGAGTACCCGTCGGAAGGCTATACGACATATATAGATATGCACACATACAGCCATGCACACATGTATATATATATATGCACACATATGTACATACATGTATATGGACATAGATCTGGTTGGCCATACTCTTCGCACGCATTGCACAGGTGCTGGCGAGATTGACAAGACGGCGCGTGCCAAACAAACGTCTACTACCGTTGTAAGCCACGGCAGAAGAAGAAGAAGCGGAGGAGGAGGAGGAGGAGGGGAAAGAGAGAGAATGATCACTGAACCATCTCCTATATGGCTTGCAGTACAATACGCTCACGAAGTCGAATTTCTTGAGGCTGGTAGTTGCAAGGCATGGAATATCTGTATATATCTATATCTATAGATCAAGATATCTATATCTGTATATCTATTTGTATATTTATCTACATATCTATATATCTATGGGTCTAAATATCTATATATCTGTATATGTATCTATATATATATATAGAAAATATATATAGATATATATAGATATATATATATATAAATATATATATTCTACAGATCTATATATCTATATCTAGATATGCAAAACTGTTTGTCCTGAATCACTGATTGATAAGCAATCCACAGGACAAGCCGAAAGAGCTGGAAAGATGAGAGATTCCACTCGCAACCTTGAAAATTTTAAAAAGAATGATTGTATAAAACATTGTTGTTTACTATCCGATCTATCTCTATATATAAAACTGTTTGTCCTGAATCACTGACTGACTGATTGATGAGCAATCCACGGGCCAAGCCGCAGAAGCTGGCAAGATGACGTGTTAACTGCTTTGAGAGATTTCACCCGCAACCGTGGAAAATTGAAAAAGAATGATTTTCACAGACCTTCTCTTAGTAGAAAGTTAAAAATTTTTAAATGTCTATGTAAAGTAAAACTTCAGACGTGGAGCACCAGAGAGATTTCTTGGATAAATTTGGATAATATCAGCTAGTATACCCATATAGAAATAGGTTCCGATTGGCTACGAAATGAGGCCCGAAATTACTGATTGTAACCTTTTGTTTATCATCCCATGGACTTTCAGTTTATTTTTAAATTTCTATGTTAAGTTACATTTTAAACGTATTTCAACGATTGCGATCGCCTATAGATATATTCCCAGGCAAGAAACGTTTGGAAAAGCAATTCAACTTGAAGAGAGAAAAATAAAACGTGGCCCTGACAAAGCCGGATAATACCCGCTGCTAGAATATCTAAGATATATAGCATATACACAAATGAAATCCTGGTCGAGCCCCCTACTTTCCGTGTTATACGCCTTAAAGTCTCTGTGGAAGAAAGCGGGCTAATTGTCGATGAAGAAGACAGCTGGGCCAAGACTCGGGGTATGTTGTGAATATAAGTATCTACATATATCTATGTATGTGCATGTACTACTATGAGTATGTTTGTAAACAATACATACATATATGCATACATACATCCGTTCGGCTGAGTTTGTTTTCCGTGATCTCGCCTTTACAAGTGAAAACCTCTTTATGGCTAGCCATAAGCCCGCGCTTTCTATACAGAACACCTGTTTGATAGATGGAACAACCGTGACGCCGTCAACCGAGCGAGTGTTGGCGATCAGAAAAACCACCCCATGCCTTCCCTTCCCTTTTCAGTTACTTTGCCGGCCCTCCCTCCCTCCCTTCCTTCCTCCTTCCTTTCTTACTTCTTTCCTTTTTTGTTGTTTTTTTTTTTCCTCTGAGTTCTGGGTTCAACGCTCTGTACAGGAATATAAAGGTAGAAAACAACAAGAACGTCCGTCTGCTCAGTAATAATATATCTACCAAAAGTTAGCTACATATTAGCATATATATATTAAGAATTTCTGGGCGGAATTTGAGTCTCTGATCTGACCACAAAATTTGACTCCTTGCGCTTGGGTTTATACAACAATTGATCCCTGGATAACTTCTGACCCTGACTGGGAAACATTTTGTACAATTTGAGAGTTATTGAGCCTTACATATATATTTATATATGTACCTTAATATATAAGTAAAAATGTATATATATATGTATATTTACAACATTTTAATTTTAAGCATAAACTTTTCACCCATTTTCCGCCTGTGGATTATTTGATGTTAGCCATAAAATATTGAGTGATATTTTAAATATTTATTGAAAATTTGTGTGCAATACTTGGATGGATCAATCAATCCTAAAACCCATAAAAACCTCCAATTCCACCCAGTATATAATATATAATCCTCAAATCCATGGAATAAAGAACCAAAAGTTGTTAGTTAGTCTTGTGCTGAGAATCTGGAAGTCTTCGGTTCATACAACCCTTGCCCTGCATATTCCATCCATAACGACAGGTGAATTTGGCGAAAAGTGTGAAACACGTATCAGATGAATTTGTACAAAGATTTTTGAAAATGATTTTAAATCCAGGTGGAAAAGACTTTCCTACAATCGTTCCTATGCCGGGATTTGAAAATAAGCTTGAATTAGTTTGAATCTCTTGATCAGCAGTCAATCAGTCAGTCAGTCCATCAGTCAATCAGTCAGGACGAACAATAGTCAAGTTCCTCTAGCTCAGATATTCTAAACATGCGTGTGTATGTACGTGCAATTGTAAATATTAAATATATGTATATGCACAAACATTGTCAATGTGTGTGTAATTGCAATTTCATATTAATATGTGTGTACAGTATGTCCACACACACACACAAGCACAAGGCATATTCGTATGTATGCTGATCTGTATGAGCACTTATTGTTATGTGTATGTGTGTGTGTGTGTGTTGTTGTTGTTGTCTGTTTGTGCAATCCACAGCTTGTGCATAGGTATATATGTATGTGCGTGTGTGTGTGTGTGTGTGTGTGTGTGTATGTAGAGTCATCTATACCGCTTGCTCTTTATTTAAACAATCAGTATTCATATGTTTTCGGTATGAAATTCGGTATTTCAATCGTGGCTCGTGGCTTTTCACGGTCTGCAAGTCAACCGAAACTGCTTTTCTGCCGTTTCTTTTGGTCTTTGACTGTTGCTTTTTTTTCTGTTAATGTTGATTTTGCTTTGGCTACCGCTGTATAGTTGCCATTATGTGCGACGACTGTTGTTGTTGTTCTTGTTGCTGTTGTTGTTGTTGTTATCGTCGTCATTATTTGTATACCCTTTGCCGAAGAGTATGCTAAGAGCTATTCATGAAATATGTAACGCACTCGAACGACATGGCGACAAAAGTATACAATCGTGTTCAGTTATTTAGATTAGGGTATCGGAATTATGTACATATATCGTACACAAGTTTTGTAGATCTTGTAGGGTATTAAATCTTCGGCACCAGCAAGCTAGTTTTTGTGTCTTCTTGTGTTTTAATTGTGCTAGGCCTCCTGTTATACCCTGTGTCTATTGAAAATGGATTAACAAGGGTATATTGTATTGCAGCTCTTGATATATATATATATATATATATATATACGTATATGTATGTATGTCAATAAAGTGTTTTTACTAACGAAAAAACTCCTTTGTAGGTTTATTTGAAAATAAATGTACGATAATGCAAGTATTTTTTTCATCTCTAATTTATTTCGATTTATTATATTTTCTAGAACTTAACGGTATAAAAACGATTTAAGTAAAATTATCCAAACATTTTATAGAATTAAATAACGAAAAACATTTAAATTTAATGCCAGTAAAAACACTTTATTGACATTTTGTACATTGAAATGACACATTTAAGATATTCAACATTTAATAAAGTTCGAACTATTTTATTTATTTGCCATACCCAAAGAAGAAGTCGCTGCATTGCGTTAGATCTTTTTTAGGGATTTATGTATGCATATAATACAGCCTGGGTACAGGGTATATCCTAGTCAGGCTCGATTTGAGCTCTGTTGTTTGTTGTTCTAGTTATTCAAGTCCAACGACATATTTAAATAAATTTGAGGCTTTTTCCTAAAGCGTAAATAAACAATATTTTGAAGAAACCCATCAAAAGCTTATCTAATCGAGACATTCCATTTAATTCTACTGAGATGCCAGTTAAACTTCTCGGGGAATCTTTCAAAACATAAATTTGTATTTTGGTAAATTTCTAAAATAAAATATAATTAACTTCTTGGTGGCAAAGCCCACTCACAATTACAGTTGTGCTCAAATGTACAAATATATATGTATGTACATATGTATGTAGAAAATGCCTGCTCGTATGCATGTGCTTATGTTTATAGGAAATAAAGCAGCGAACCGTAATTCCTCGTACCACTAATACAATCAAAACTACACCGACTCTCCCATATGAGCTGTACCAGTAATTTACAAATAGACAATATTTTTGGTAAAAGGGCAAATGCTCTCGTCAGGGGAATTTACTTTAGAATAGATTCTTCCTCCACATACCGAATAAACAGAATAACAAATAACTATCGGCAATTACCAATTATCAAAAAGAGATTTTGTTTTTGCCAAGGTAGCTTTATATGGGAAATGATGTAAAGGTGAAATGTGAAATGATGTTAATGTGAAATGTGAAATGATGTTTACTTTAGAATAGATTCTTCCTGCACATACCGAAAAGTAAATAGTCTAAAAATATCGGCAAATTATTAAAAAGACATTTTGTTTTTGCCCAGGTAGCTTTAAATGTGAAATGGTGCTAATGTGAAATGATGTTATTGTGAAATGTGAAACGATGTTTACTTTAGAATAGATTGTTCCTCCACATACCGAAAAAAGAGAATAAGAAATAAATATTGGCAAATTATTTAATAAAGGTTTTGTTTTTGTAGGTAGCCAAGTTAGCTTTAAATGTGAAATGATGCTAAAATGATCATTTTTTGTTTATTATTGTTTTATTAACTATGTATGTATGTCAGGAATTGGCCATAACAAGGCAGGTAGAGTAAGTGTTGAGGCCACAGCTTGTCAAGTTGACAAGGTTTAAAATAAATAAATTACAATGAAATGTTATTAATGTATTGATAACAAAATAAGAGTATTCTGGTCAGGAAATTAAAGTTACTTGGCATATTTACAGATAAATACGAGAACATATTCTGCTTTTAGAGTTTGTTCTTTACGAAAAACTTTTTTATTTAGTTTGCATCATAATCAATATTTTTCATATTGAACAAACTTATCCCTTGAACTTTGTGGAATAAATTGGGATCCCGATTTTCGCGTACCATTATACTCCAGAAGATTCCCGATGATTAATATCCCCCCTTTGGACTAATACAAATTATAAACCTTTATCTCTTAAATGTGGTCCAACTAGCTATTCCATGCATGAATTGTTCCGTTCTAATTCCGAGTTGAAAATCTGTGCAGGGTCTTCTTTTGCTCTTATTAAATCTTTTACTACAAACTATTTGGCAAGTAGATAATCCTATTCTCTGTTCCTATTTTCATGTAACATACACGTCAATTTTGACATACAATTTAATTAATATTCAATTTCAATTACGAATTTAAATATCAAACGCAAGCAAAAACAAACTATTGCGTGCTTTTAAATATATAAACAGTTGGCGCCAAATCCAAATTTAATAATTGTGATGACTTGTCGTCGATAATTAAAACTATCGTAAATTAGTATCGCTGCTGATTAACACTCGACAATCGCTCATCTCGAAGCGGTCGCGATAGTTCAAAACTATCGAAAATTCATCGTCACCACGCTTTCGGCAAAATTAATTATATTTAGTTTCGCTGCTGAAAATGTAATCCTGACAAAAAAAAAGCAGCGCCAGTGACTGTAACAAACAATTACCATCGAATTGAAATTTACTTCTGACTGTTGATTTTTAAATTGGTAACAGTAACTACATAGTTCAAAGTACTTGAACCTGGTTGATCGATATTTACGCTCATCTCTAATAGGAACAACCGCCAAAGTCTCAAAACAAACATATTCTGTGGACTGCTGCTTTTGGTCGGTGTAAATATCATCTTATCTTTTGCAATGAAAATTTCAATTGTCAGCTGCTAATATTTCAAGAGGTCGACACCTTACGCTTCCTTAAGATGTACTTATTGAAATAAATTGCAATATTTGGTTACGGATTTTCGTTCATTCTTACCTGGTCCCAGATCTTTACACCCATTCTCCGCCCTGCCACAGTTGTGGTTGAAATTTACAAAAAACCCTGAATCAAGTTATGTTTGCCGCCCCTGAGCTGGGCGCCATTTTGTCAGAGTTGATCTCCCTGCAGATCGAGCAACTGCAGCAATCTGCGGGGGAATCAACTTTTGACAAATTTCCTCTGTATATAAATTATAAATTATTTGACGACGCCATCCTCGACTGTCTGTGGCCAAGTATGTCTAACGTCTGGGAATTTTCCTGGTACGATTCGGCCCATAACGTCATATTTGTTGACTTTCCTGTGTGTGAGAACAACATAAAGTACGAATTTGAATAATTTCAGGTACGTAGCAAAACGAACAAATATAATAATAAAAAATAATAAATTATCGTATGTGGTTTATATCGATATAACCAGGGCTGCACAGCAGGGTATGTATTTAATTGTGCAATTCCCTTGATGAGCAGTGTGGCCAGAGTTTGAGTCGATAACGCGCTATGTTGCCGCATGTTTTAAAATATAAGGTGGATAACCATTCTATATATACTCAGTGTTGACACACGTAAAAGCAAAACATAATATGAGCTGTCGGTTTATGTATATCATAGACAATTTTAATTAATCATATTCTTTGAAACTCGTTATTTTGTCAGAGTTTGGCGCGAATAAATAATCGAATAAAAAGGGTGGCCAGTTTTTGAATACTGGCTAGGGCTTTCGTAGATTCATAGCAGTGAGCTCTTGTCGAGTAGCACTCTCCTCTAATATACGCGACCAGCTGATATGTGGCCAATGTAATTTCGTTCGCTTCGGTTTCCGTTAATCTGAAAGAGTACATTTTACACACAGTGGTAACTCGCTGTAACAAACTGTTATCAAACGTAGTTTAACAAACCGAACTCTTCTAATATCTACATCGATGTGAATTAAAGGCGAGTAGAATGGCTAAAATATGCACAGAAAATATCAAATAAACATGCAAATATTACATTTTGCAATTATTATTATTAAGTAAACATTCAAATGGGATTTCCAATAAAACAAATGGTAGTTTCAAAATAAATATTCTTATTTCTTGTTTAAAGTATAAGTTAGCGAGTAGTCATATCAAGCGCATACTGTACCAGCTGATGAAATACTATTGCCTTTTCGCTCGTAAGCGTGTTTTCGTTTTTCAATTTTCATTTAGTCCGTTAACACCGAGCGGAATAAACGTTATTTTATTTCGCAAAGCAACTTGCTCTGCAACTGCCACGATTTGGTGCCAGATAAATAGTTAACGTTTTTTAAAGTGCCAATTAACATAAAAAAAAAAATAAATTCGTTTCGCCAGTTAATTTTATGAATCAAATAAGAGAAAAGAAATTACAATTTGCGTGCTAATTGTGTTAAAGTAAACGGCTTCGAGTTCGGTTCAAGTAACAAAACTGAAAAAAATATCCAAAATATCGAATATGTATATAAATTGAACATTGCAAATTATAATATATATATACATATATGACTATAGCACATTTCAAAATATTGAAATGTACTAGAAAAGTAAAGAAACTAACTTATGCTTATTGCTTATACATAATAAATTAAATAAATAACACTAATGAGTTAAAAGACTAAGAAAACCTACCAAGCACAATTATATGAAGTACATACATAATACGTATGTACATGCATATGAAGGAGAGAACACACAACATGGATATGTATGTATTTTCATATGTGCACGCACACATGCACATTCACTTATATACTTTTTAACACACACACACACATACACAGCTATATATTCGAATGTATGCATGTATGTATGCATGTGAGCTTGGCGAATTTGCCAGTTTTGGCTGACAATCGAATTTCACTCCATCTCCAATAAATGTGCTCCAGACGAAGTGTCTCCAATGCTTAAGCACTGATTGTGTGTGTGTGTGTGTGTGAGTCTGAATAAGTATGTATGTATGTAGATATCTAGACATATTCGTAAACAAAGAACTTTTAGGGTTTTTGGAGTTAACCAATCATAATATTAGTCGCTATTACATGATTGTTGGGGCAACTATAACAATAACAGTTTGTCTGCCACTAACTAAATGTAAATGTAAGACTTACTCATACATGCACAGCACAGCATAGCATAGAATAGCATACATATGTACATACATATGTACATTGTTAATCGTTAAGCTGGGCTGTAAAATTAAATTAAATTAATTAAATGTTTCCCGCAATTTTGTTGTGTGTTGCGAAATGCCAAAATAAAAAAAAAACGGAATTTACTCGCCCTGCATACCTATGTTTATTTGAGAAATTAAAAAATAATAATATATTAGGCAACTCTTGTGCTGGACATTTAAATGGTTCTCTATTGGAATGTTGAGGCAAATAGATTGTGTCATCATAGCTTAAAGCTAAGAAACTCTCCAATTCATTTGATTGCCGCCTTGGCTGTGGACCTCGCTGTGTCCCGCTTGCTCTTTCTATAGCCCACAGCCCCAGCTGGCTTTTATATTCGTCGCTGTTGGCGTCGTCTCGTCGCATCCTTTTGTCTGTCAGTCGTTACAAATGGTTTCTACTATATGAACATAATCTATACGTATGTATGTGTGTACAATGTGTGTGCGTATGTTTGTTCGTGTACTTACTCAAGTACATATGTACACACAGTCAGGGAGAAAAGTATTGGCAATTTAGTTTATCTCATTTTATTGTCAGTTTCGACTAATATTTCATCATTTTATATTTTTGATCCAACTATTTTATTATTTTTTTATTTTCTATTATTATTGGCATTAACTTGAAGGGCTGGAGGTGTCATGGAACTAGGAACTAGTTTCTTCGGAGGAACAATGGAAAATGGTGCTTATTTAGATATAAAAGTCAGTTCACTTCTAACAGGACAATTATCCGGACCTACAACACGGTCCACGTTCTTCCAGACCCTGCTGAATCATCAGAAATCGATTTGAGACTTGGTTTATCAAGCGTAACTCAATAACTAAGAGATCTACTTGCATCAAATTTAGTATGTAGCATACTTAGTTGAGAAATATTTCACTTTTTTGGTGTCTGCTGCACTTCTCCCCAAAATTGAACAACTATCTCAATTTTGAATTCAAAGCAAAAACAATTTGACTGAGGGTTACAGAATATTTTACTTTTTAGTTAAATCCATAAATTTAAACAAAAAATACCAATTTAGTTGTCGGATCTACACAGTTTTGGAGAGTGTTTGCAAACCACGGACAATAAATACCGAAGTAAATCAAAAGGATGGACTGAGGGGAGAAGCATGCCGCATCGTGAAGTGTAAGCCAGAAATATTGTAACGATTGGGTACAGAGTATCTGGTAGTCGGGCAATCCACCGCTCGTGGGCCCGAAAAAGTATTTATATTTGGCTGGAGAATCAAAAATTCAATTGATTCCGAGCTCGAAAACATTTTTTATACCCTGAACCCAAAATGGGTAAAAAGAGTATAATGTATTTGTGCAAATGTATGTAACAGGTAGAAGGAAGCATCGCCGACCCCATAAAGTATATATATTCTTGATCAGCATCAATAGCCGAATCGACCTAGCCATGTCCGTCTGTCTGTCTGTCCGTCCGCCCGTACGTATGGATGAACGCAAAGATCTCAGAAGCTATAAGAGCTAGAAATTTTAGCTGTAGGTCCTCCTAGTACCCGCGCAGATCGAGTTTGTTTCCGATATTCGATAACTTGCCCCGTTTCCATGTAATCGATAAAAATCGATATAGAATTCCTGTTTTTTGAGCAATTTTGGTAAAAAATAAGAGCTAGTCAGCAATCTTGACATGTAGCTTCTAGAATAGTATATATCTGCATTTGGTGTTGAAAGAAGAGGGTTCAGGGAATCCCCTAGTCGGGAGCTCCCGACTAGAACCTCTTACTCGTATTTTGTTTTTCCAATGATGATCGTTAAGCTTTTGCTGGAAAATCCCCTAAAATATGTTTACATTGCATTCGGGCCAACAATCTCCGTTTCAATGGCATTTATTGTTTTTTTGTGTAGTTCAGTATTAAATTTGGGTTTCTTTACCACGTTTTCAGCTTTTGCAACTTCTTGATTTTCGCCACAAGTTTCTCGTTCCAAAAAAGCTCCTCATCTAATTTAAATACTTTTTTTTTTTTAATTTCATAAATTTTAAATTTAATTATTTGGCATGCACAATGGTCGTTGATCTGATCGCGTACTAAAAACTGGCGGAAGACAATTTATTTTGTATACCCTTGAGTCTACCTCATAAAGTACATACATATGTATATTCTTCGCCAGCATCAATAGTCGAGTTGTTATAACCATGTCCATCCGTCTTTTTGTAATAGACTATAAGCTTATATTTTGTCAAAACTAAAAAAAAGGACATCCCAATTGGAACCACACAACAATTTTAAGACAATTCTATGGAAAAATAAGATCTACTCCAAAAAATGTCATCAAGATCGGTTAAGAAATGGTTTAAGAAAACGTTGGCAAATAACATTTTTTTTTAACAATTTTTGGCAATAATAATTCAACGTGAAACAAACGACCTTTAATTTACCAAAGGAACGTACTAGAGCCCTGTACTTCTGTAATTATTCAGAGTGAATCGATTTAACCGGTTACCGACAGACTCGAGCTTCAGATTATTGAGATGAGGAGTGTTAGAATAAACGACTCAGCCAATCCAGCAGACAATCATATAATTGAAGTGCGACATTTTCGAGTCAGCAACATGTTCGAGCTTAAAAGGAGACGCAACTTGTGTCGAGTTTAAAGCGAACCTGATCGGTTCGACCGACTCAGTTTTTAGCTCCTGCAATTCAAACATCACAAAAGCAGTTTGTGTAGGGCAAATACAAAGATGCATGTCGTTTATAATTCTAATTTATTCTAATATCTAGGTATTTGTTTAAACGGATTTGTGCATTGAGAAAGTGGATACCGTAATATGCACTATCATGGAGTAGGCGCTGCAAAAATGACAATGAGACTCGACTTTGAGCAACAGGAGCCGATTGTATCAGCAGCAGCAACAGGAGCCAAGGATATCAAATGCATCTACAATTGCCCCTGCTTATGCTGCCGACAGGGCTGCTGCGTTCTAGTATGCTGCTGCAGCTGCACTAACTTAAGCCTGATATGCTGCACAACATGCACCAGCAGCAGCAGCAGCAGCGGCAGCGGCAGTCTCTGCGCGTCGACGCCGGCTCGCCTCAAGGCGAACGCCTGCATTCGGCTGGTGCTTGGCGTGGTCGTCACAATTGCCCGTCAATGGATGGTTGCGCTGCTGGCGCTGATGACCAGATATATAACGCTGTATAAGATGGGCCACCAAATAGCTGCACCGAGCTCGATGCCAACGGCTAACAGCGCACCGGCCAGCAATGGGGAGAGTAAATTGAAGGAACAGTATGGGCACGGTCACGCTTCCTATGACATCACAAATGACCAGCAGCTGAAGACGAACAACCTGTGCAAGATGTTTTGCAATAATCGCAAGAGGCAGCGAAGACGACGTCGGCGTCGACGTCGACGACGGCGCAGGCATAACAACAGCAACAACAACAACAACGGCAGCAGACAGCAGACGGGCAGCAGCAGCAGCAGTAGCAGCAGCAGCAGGCAGCAGCAATATCAGGATAGCGGCATATTTCTGCCAAGTCTGGAAGTGCTGCGAGTAGGAGAAGGAGACAGCGCAAAAATAACGGCAACAGCAAAAATACGTACGCGCAATTCGACGTCGTCTTTAAAGACTTTCGTTTCGTCATGGCAATCGGGGGGCGACGGCAATTACGGCACAATGCGCCATTTCTCTAAAGCCAAACGCAACCGTGCGAATCTAGTGTGGCTGCTAATTTGTCTGTTTTGGCTTGAAGTTAAGCTGATCAACTGCAATGCGATTGCGAGCAGCGGCGGATATGTTTCAAGTCTGGTCACACAGAAGGGTTGCACTTTGTGCCAACTTGAGGAGGGCAACTTTTACAGCGATAAGCGTAAGTCTCCCATTTCAAATCCCATCGTATTTACATTCTACAAATCAAATTTCATATTCCAATAAATTGGCTTTATTAAAATCTGATTGTTTTTAATTTTATTGTTTATTTGTTTAATAATAAATGGGCTATAGAACAAGTGTGCCCAGCTACGCCTCCTGTTCACGGCTAATTTTGTCAGTGACGTCATAAGAACATGTAGCTTAAAGCAAAAATTAGTCGAGATAAAGCATTCTCGGGTTTAATTAAAAATAATATTAATTAACTATATACAAATTAGATCTTATTAGATTAGAGAGAAAGATCTGAACAGTCCGTCTGAGCTCTACTTTTAGTATAAAGCATTTACACACTTTTAATTAGAGTATCCAGGTATGTATATAACTGATTTTCTCCTGTTAATATCAAGTCAAACGAATTGCGCAGTATGTTTTAAGTCGGTTGTATCCGACTACAGTATTTTGTCTGCAGTTAAAATAAGTACAACACTACTAGAGATGGGCACGGGCCGTCCTTCTGTTAGGCACGACATCTGAATATCCCAGCTAATCTTCAACTATCGCAGCAAATAATTAACAGAAACGCTTTCGAGAAGATTTTTGCAAAAGTGTCAAACTATATATAGCAAAATTTAGTGTGTTTTTTATGTTTTTTGCCAGGCCGGGCATTTAAAAAATATTGTCAGTGCAGGCCTCGGCTTTTTTTCAAGTGCACGCCGAAAAGTAGGCACGCGCCCATCTCTAATATGTACACCAAATTTACAACACGAATCCAAACAACTTTGATACTTACAAAACACTTAACAATTGTCCACATTTACACAGATAACCCACACACAGACTACAACAACAACAATAACAACAACAACAATGACAAGTACAATAACCACAACAACAACAACAACAACAATTACATCTATAAGAAAACTAATCGTAACCATAACAATATTGGGCTCAGCGACCGGGTTCGTTTGGAGTCGATAAAGCGACAAATTCTAACGAAACTTGGACTCACCCATAAACCAAATGTATCCCATCCGCTACCCAAACAGTTCATCTGGGAGACGATCTATCGGGCAGACGGCGGCCAAATGGTTACCAACGATGTCTTCGACAGCGGCGACAGGCTGCAGACCGTGGCCGAGATCAATGACTACCATGCTCCCAATTCGGCCAGTAAAAATGTGGCATACACGATTAGTAGGAGCACCAAAAGCAGCCAGAAGGGAAATCTGTTAAGAAATCGAACAGCAGAAAGGAGAAACCCAGCCACGTGGCAGTGGAACGATTCGATTCAGACAAAGGGCACAAGGGCCACGGCAAACCCGGCACCATTGCGAGTCGCCAGAAAAGAGGGAGAGCATGGAGAGGATGGTGTCAACAGGAAATCCAAGTCAAATGCTTATAGAAAATCAACATATCTTATTGATATAAATCGTAGTAGTGATAGTGATAGCACCAATAACGACATAAGCGGCGGCGGCGGCGGCTTCGAGCACAATGATCATATTTATTTTAATGATTACAGCGTCCAGTTACATGCCAAAGACCACCATAAACCGAAACTACAGCCCCATAATGCTCGAGGCAAAAAGAAAGAGGCTCTGACACAACACACAGCCATGCCCATACAGCAGGATCGCGAAGACTTCTTTGGCAGCACACAAGAGATTATCACCTTTGCCGAGGAGGGTAAGTACCAAAGAATAACATAGCTATTTCCGGGACCTTCCAGTTCTATAATCAGCATACTTGTAACCGACTCTAGAGTTCCAAGCCCCTGTCCCTTTTTTTTTTAACAACATATTTTAACCGTTATTTAATGCAGTCCAATATGCAGTTGGTATTTTAATAAAAGTTTTGATATGGTCACACCCTTATTTGCCAAAATGCAACGTGATCCATGTACTGTTCATTCAGCTTTTTTATAGCTAAAATGGGCTAATTTTTAAGGATCGTCAGCCGGAAACAATTGAAATTGTGAACCGAAAGCTGTTTATTGTCAATTTGTACTCAGATTTAGATTCGGCTACGTTTTTTCGAAGCACAATTTGCCACTGAAAAGCCTGAATCGAAGCTCTGTATGTAACCAGCCAGTGTGGCCCGTCTGTGTCTCGCCTGTCTGCTTGTCTGATTGGGAGGGGATGGCTGGTCACATTCTACTGCAAAACAAGAAAACAATACCAAACGTCTTTCTTTCTTTGCAGGGTTTTCATTAGTAGCGTAAATTCGCACACACACATGTATACATATATATGTACATACATATATGTATATACGTACTCATTAAAGGAATACATGCAAAAAGTAAATATGTAAGTGTGTGCTCATACGAAGTTACAGAGAACGGATAGATAGACAAATAATACGTAAACCAAGCAAGTCAATGACGGCGCTGGGTGGGTGGCGGGTTGAAAAAGAGCTGCCAGCCGCTGGCAGACACCTGTATGTATGTATGGCTTGCATAGACAGACACCTTTATGTTGCCGTAAGTACAATACAGATATGTCAGTCCTCAACTAGTAGCATAGGCGCACTCAAGTATCTTCTACAGCCATACAGAGACGAGCATGTATGTATGTATATATTTGTCTGGCCCGGCCAGACTAACTGCACACACACACACACGCACGCACACACATACATGGACAGACGTGTGGAAGTAATGCGCTGTCGTCTGAGTGGAAATTGCAGACTGAGGTGCGGTGAAGTACTTTCACTATTGTTCTTAGGTGTGAAACAAGAGCAACAGACAGAGTAAACAATTAAAAATGCAAAATGAAAAAAAAAAAACCAAAAGTACTCTAGTTGGTGTTTAGCCTTCGTCAGGGTAGAAAGGGTATAATGCGTGTGTAAATTTATGTAACAGACAGAAGGCAGACAGAAGCATCTCCGCTCCCATAATGTATAATATATATATGTATATACATTCTTGATCAAGATGACGAGCTGAGTCAACTGAGTCAACTTTGCCACGAAATATATATTCTCGCATACCTAGAAAAAAGGCAAGTAAGAGGTTCTAGTCGGGAGCTCCCGACCCTCTTATTCCAACACCAAATGCAGCTCGTTTGAATTAATAAAGATAAATTAATAAAAAAAAAATGTTCCGAACTCGGAACTGACCGCATCTTTACTTTCCTTGGCAGCACTCGAACTCGCGGCAGACCGCACCACTTGCCACTGCCTCTACTCAACAGCCACACTAATAATTGAGTCTTAATGACCAAAAAACCAATTAAAATAGCACAGAAAACAATCGCAATGCAGTTGATATAATTCAAAGCAGACGCGCATGAATGTGTGTGTATACATAAATTTTTGTTTTCGCAAGCACGTGCGCAGTCAAAATACCAAAAAACAACACAAAAAACGATCTTAATGAAATTTTCTACAGTATATCTTATTGTACCACAGAATATTTGTGTATTCTCAAAAAGTCAATTGCATTTAAATTGTGGCTTAAATTGGTTGGCAATACAAGTTGGGTTATTAATTTGATTTATAGCTCTGGGGTGGTTGCGGGGAAGTGGCGATAAGTCTAAAATGAAAGATACTTGACATATATATAATATTCTAGATGCAACATATCAAGTTTGGTGACTCTACCTCATAATATTTACCCAATTTGCTCAAAAAACAGGATGTCGATATTTTTATCGGATTTTTTTATCGAGTACTTGGAAACGGAGTAAGTTATCTATTATCGGAAACAAACTCGATCTGCCTAGGCACTAGGAGGACCTACAGCTAAGTCTCTAGCTGTTATAGGTTCTGAGATCCTTGCGTTCATACATACGGACAGACGGACGGACAGACAGACGGACATGACTAGATCGACTCGGCTATTGATGCTGATCAAGAATATATATACTTTATGGGGTCGGAGAAGCTTCCTTCTGCCTGTTACATACATTTGCATTTTGTACAAATACAATATACCCTTTTTACCTATTTTTAATGGGTTCAGGGTATAAAAAAATACAAATAAGAGTTAAATACAGCAAAGTACCTTTTAAATATTTTATTTATTGCCCTTCAAAATCGAAAAGAAATAGAGTTTAAAGCTGAAGCCTTGCGCCCTGAAATTTTCATAAGGATCGGGCTATCAACTCCCTTAAGTATAATATATACATTCCGTCCGTCTGTCTGTTCGTATGCATGAAGCGTCGATCTCGGAACTTATAGCTGCTAGAGACTTGAAATTAGGTCTTGTTTCCGATAGTCGATAACTTGACCCGTTTTCGAGCAATCGATAAGAGTCAATATCGAAGTTCTGTTTTTTGAGCAAATCTCTTAGATTTTAAGAGCTAGCGTCACCAAATTCGACATTTACCGAGTAGAATAGTATATACAGCTAAATTATATTTAATTTTATAGCAACCAAGGCGAGCTATCTGGCGCGAGCTGCATTTGCAGTTGGTAGAAGAAGGTTTAGGGTATAGCCTAGTGGGGCCCTTGTTGTGTATACATGTACAGAAGGAGCCTAGGGGCTATCTCCTAGTCCTAGTCCTCCTAGAGGGTATCTCCTAGTCGAGCACTCCTGGCTAGACCTCTTACTTGAATGGAATCTTTCTTGGGCAATCGGTCATTAGCCAGAAGTATATACAAGTATATACTATACACGAATTATTAGCCCGTTTCTACACCAAATGAATATATTTAATAGATAATGTTTAATGAAGCATAAATTAATCAATACAAGAGTGCTCTAGTCGGGAGTGCCCGACTTGGAGATACTCTGAGCCCAGCGCCGATCTCGACTCGAGCACTGTTAAAAGTTTTTCTTCTAATAAAATCAACCGATCGCTCGTCTTTTTAGGAACACAATATCAACAGTACCGTATAGTCGAGTTTGCTCCTCAAAAGGCGCGAGTTCCGAACCAAAAGATATCCATAAGGAGTGCGCAAATGCACATTCGCATCGAAAAGCAGCCGAATGAATGGGACGCACGAGCCGAAGCCCATCATCAAATACAACAGACGACAATGAAGGGTAAACGGAAGAACCACGCAAATGCACCCCGGCAAAGAATCAAGATTTGGGTATTTCGCATGACCGAGGGCATAAATATAACCGAAAAGGTAATTAACTTGGGATTAACGTGGTAAATAGGTAACTAAATTTGTGTTCCATATCGATTGGCAGGCAATAGATCAGGCCTTTCTGTTTCGGGCATCCTTTGAAGTGGACACCGATCACCTGGGCTGGCAAAAGTTCGACCTAACCGAAACGATTCGCGAATGGTACCGCGATACAAGCGGAGAAAATCTGCGTCTATTGATCGACTGCACAGGCTGCGGTAGCCAATACTCGCTGCACCTGTTCCAGTGGTCGGCACCGAATGCTGCCTACACAAAGATGAAGACCGCCTCGGGACACGTGAATCCGAACCGGCCATTCCTCGTGCTCCACACCGAATCTACCCGGCCGCGGCGTGTCCGAAGACGGGCGGTCGACTGCGGCGGCGCGTTGAGCGGACAATGCTGCAAGGAATCGTTTTACGTGTCCTTTAAGGCGCTCGGCTGGGACGATTGGATCATTGCGCCAAGGGGATATTTTGCCAACTATTGCAGAGGCGAGTGTACTGGACCGTTTCGTACGCCGGACACATTTCAAACATTTCACGCGCACTTTATTGAGGAATATCGCAAAATGGGCCTGCTGAATGGCATGCGGCCCTGTTGTGCTCCAATTAAATTCTCAAGCATGTCCCTCATATACTACGGCGACGACGGTATTATTAAACGTGATTTGCCCAAGATGGTCGTCGATGAATGCGGCTGTCCCTAATGTAAGTCATCATCATTTGCAGCATCAATATTTATTATTTTTTGTGCTTCTTTAAATCGTTGCAAAATCATTTCCCTTATTATTTTCATATCCTGAACCCCTTGCAAATGGCTACCCATTAAATGGTGTACAAAACATAATCCCTTTGCATAGGGTATTCAAATTTCGACACAACATTTTTAATGGAGTCATCTTCTTTTTGACCAACTAACTGACTGACTAAGTGCGGATCAACACAAGGCTCAACCGGGAAGAAACACTCGTAAAGTTTTAGTGGGTGAAGATTCATGATAATGACATTGATAATGATAATAATGATAATGATAATGATAATGATAATAATGATAATGATAATGATAATGATAATGATAATGATAATAATGATAATGATAATGATAATGATAATGATCATGATCATGATCATGATCATGATAATGATAATGATAATGATAATAAAAATAGAAATAAAAAGAATAAGAATAATAACAATAATAATGATAATGATAATGATAATTATATTGATAATGATAATGATAATGATAAGAATCATCATAATAATAATAATAGCAAGAACAA
Source organism: Drosophila littoralis (assembly GCA_018903485.1). Taxonomy (NCBI): domain Eukaryota; kingdom Metazoa; phylum Arthropoda; class Insecta; order Diptera; family Drosophilidae; genus Drosophila; species Drosophila littoralis. The sequence goes on along the minus strand of JAEIGF010000234.1, from coordinate 1,071,836 downwards.
AAATAGAAAAAAAAGGATTAGAATAATAATAATAATAACAATAATAATGATAATGATAATGATAATAATAATAATAATAATAATAAAAATGATAAAATGAATAAAAAAAGAATACTTATAATAATAATAATAATAATAAAAATAATAATAATAATAATAATAATAATGTTAATAAAAATTAAAAATATTCATTTCGCTAAGTTTGAAAGGGAAAACTTTCACTTTGAAAAGATTAATATTTGTACGGAAAGATTGTGACAGAACTTATTTCGAAATGACGAAATGACAAAAAAAATATTTGGTATTTGAAAAATGCAAAAATAATTTGTTTTTTTTTTTGAGAGTTGGTGGGCTACCCATTGAATTACGGAAATTAAATAATAGGCAAACATATCGATTTCTTACACCTTGTAATCTATTACAATAGAATATTTTTCGCGATCTACTGACAGGCGGACGGATATTCCACATAAAACATTAGAGCTTAAAGTTTGGCATTTATTCAGTTATTGTTTGCAAATAAAGAAATACACTGAACTAATTTTATTTTCCCCTTCGTTTTGCAGCACTCGAATGTATCTTTTGTGAAAAGCAAAGATAAAATGGACTGGAATTACTAAGCTAAACTATTTTCCGTCCTTTGAAATCATAAGATAATAGCTCCTTACTTTCCAAATGGGCCACTCCTAAATACTTAAGGGTTGCAGGAATGAGCGCCAAGCAATTGGGCCCCAAATTAAAATCAAATTAATTTCAAATGTTAACGTTACCTTTTGGGGTAATATTGGCATATACATATATATATTGGGATATTTAAATTTTAAAGAGAGGGCCGAGTATTTATTCTATGTATGTACGTATTTATATATATATATATATATATATATATATCTAATTAAAGTTTACAAAGTGCCTAAATCAGCGACAAAAATACTAAATGCATACCTAAAACATTAACAAATGCGAATAACATTAAGTAATAATAATAATTCCAACCATACAACAAGTGTCTTTACCAAAAACCAAATACCACATACTTATTACGAGTACTCTTAGGCGACAATTAGCGTAGAGCTGTGCTGTAGCGTAGCCAGAATGTCAGATAGGGTTTCATATTCAAAATATGCCTATTCCAACTTTGATTGCAATGCAAATTTAGTCACATTAGCAGCATACTTTGTTATTATTGTACACCTTGTTGTTCTCAAATATGTAACACACACATTTGTGCATCCGCGTATCCGTCTATCTTTTTAAGTGAGCTGAAGCTTGGTCAGCAGGATCCATCTCTAAGAGCACAAACCCACGAACACTTTCTTACTAAAAGTAACTTTTTATTTTCAAAAACATATTGTTTAATCTTACCAATTATTAGTTTAATTATCTCAAAACTCCTCTTTTTTCATCTCATCTTTTTATACCCTGAACCCATTAAAAATGGGTGAAAAGGGTATATTGTATTTGTGCAAAATGCAAATGTATGTAACAGGCAGAAGGAAGCATCTCCGACCCCATAAAGTATATATATTCTTGATCAGCATCAATAGCCGAGTCGATCTAGCCATGTCCGTCTGTCTGTCCGTCCAGCTGTCCGTATGTATGAACGCAAGGATCTCAGAACCTATAAGAGCTAGAGACTTGAAATTTTAGATGTAGGTGCTCCTAGTGCCTGCGCAGATCGAGTTTGCTTCCGATAATCGATAACTTGCTACGTTTCCAAGCAATCGATAAAAATATCGATATCGACATCCCGATTTTTGAGCAAATTGGGTAAATAATAAGAGCTAGAGTCACCAAACATGATATGTATGTTGCTTCTAGTATATTATATATATATCAAGTGTCTTTCATTTTAGACCTATCGCCACCTCCCCGCTACCACCTCAAAGAGGGTTCAGGGTATTCCCTAGTCGAGACCTCCCGACTAGAACCTCTTACTTGTTTTTTATGGGAACTAATTCTCGTTGTTCAGTTAATAGTTGTTCTTCTACCCGTTTGCGTCTCCAACTCGTTTACCATTTGTTTTAAACAAAATTGTATATAAATTTAAATTGAAATTTTTCTAAAACCTTTTTCCGAACTATATTTCCGAATCATTTCTGTACTTCCTTGAAAATGTGTCCAATCTTAAGCAAGTTCTGGAATAGGCACCCAACAATTTTCGGTCAGCCGGATTGTAAAATTTAATAGTTAGAATAAAGGTTTTCATGCCCTTATCAATTTTTCATTCAGAGCCGATTTTTAAAAAGTCATGCTAAGCTAAATTTATTAAATAAATTCGACAAAACAAAACACAAAAAAAAAAAAAACAACAAAGTAAAACTTTCAGCAAATCGAATGATATATAATATATATAATGAATGCATGTGCATGTGTGAGTATATATAGATATTATATAAAAAATGTGTGTGGGTGTGTGACGGTGTGTGTGTGTTTGTGGCTGTGTTTAATCATTATTACTGTAAATTACCCACTGAATGACACACACACACATAAACACACACACACACACACACACACACACACACACACACACACACACACACACACACACACACACACACACACACACACACACACACACACACACACACACACACACTCACACACACAAACACACACTCACACACACAAACACACACTCACACACACACTCACACGCAAACACACACACAGATAGACATGTTTCTTTTATTACTCTCGACAGTTACAGAATAGAACAAACTTACATTTATGAAAAATACAAAATAACAAAATACAAATAAAAATAATAATAAAATTAACACTCCTGTTGCTCAGAACCAAGCCGTTAAATAAACCGTAAACAGAACAATTTGTTAATTTGTGATTAACATAACATAAAATAATTAATAATAATAAAAACAATATTTTTAAGCTTTCAACGACAGTCGATTCATAATCATTTTTAGCGTATTTTCGTATTTTCGCATTGGGCAAATACAGTTGAACCTCGATTATACCCGAAATGCGCAACAAAAAAGAGATCAGATCATATCATATCTGCCCTTTAAAGAAGGGCTGTTCTTTATACGTCTGTGTTTACCGTGATTTACCTTCATTTAGCCGTAGCCCTTAGAGAACGTTAACGGATAGTCGAGGTAAGCCACGGTTAACACAAGTCTATATATATATATAATGTAAGACCTCTACGAAAATGGGGTATATCCGGGTATTCGAGGTTAAACGGTATCGCAAATCGAAATGTATGTAATATGTTTTTACCTAGGCCAATTTAATGCCACTTCCCTTATCCCCCGGTGGAACCCTCGACTGACCACCTGTACACCATTTTATGGAGGAACTGCGCTTCTTCTTGACACAATGGGAAACGTTCTGGTCTGGAATAACTTTGGGAATTGGTAATTTGATTTAATTGCGATTCGATTTTTTCAAATATAATTAATTAAATATAACGAGAATATAATTTATAAATTTCAAGTTCCCAGCCCCTTCCTTCAGCTTTTGCCGTGGATAACGATGTGCTTCATTGATTTAGGAACATGATTTAAAACCTATTTCTACATAGATCCACATGAAGTTGAAGTTCGTTCGGACGGAATAAGTTATACCTAAATTGAAACTATAAAAAACCTCTATAAAAAACCTCATAATACCTTTGTCGAGGGTATTATAATTTTGTCATGAAATATGTAACACATCTCCGACCCCTTTAAGTATATAATTATATATATATACATATATATTCATGATCAGCATCAACAGCCGAGTTGTCGGTCCGTCTGTCTGTTTCTATGCGAACTACCCTCTCAGTTTTATTGCTTTGCTAACAAATAAATCGGTCTAGTATAGAAAATAAATTACATTAAACGAATAACTTTGCCTAAGCTGCAAAATCAATCGTGAGTACAAAGGTTAAATGCATGCTTCTTAAATTGTATTGATTAGATTAGAAATAATATTGAAGTAACAAGATGATTGATTTCAAATTCAAGACAATATCTTTCCATCCAGCCAATTTAATACTAAACAAAAACAAGTAAGTCGATCTAGTCGGGAGCTCCCGACTAGGGGATACCCTGAACCCTCTTCTTCCAACACCAAATGCAGATATATATTCTATACTAAAAGCTACATGTCAAGTTTGCTGACTCTAGCTCTTATTATTTACCAAAATTGTTCAAAAAACAGGATATTCGATATCGATTTTTATCGATTGCTTGGAAACGGAGTAGGCACGATCTGCGTAGGCACTAGGAGGGCCTACATCTAAAATTTCAAGTCTCTAGCTCTTATAGGTTCTGAGATCCTTGCGTTTATACAGACGGACGGACAGACGGACGGACAGACAGACGGACATGGCTAGATCGACTCGGCTATAGATGCTGATCAAGAATATATATACTTTATGGGGTCGGAGATGCTTCCTTCTGCCTGTTACATACATTTGCATTTTGCACAAATACAATATACCCTTTTAACCCACTTTCAATGGGTTCAGGGTATAAAAAAATGATAATTTTGCGTTATATTTCACAGATGTGGATGGAAACAAATCTGACCAAGATGGACTTTCTGAAAAGCGTGGAAAACCTCTCAATTGAACAGTTATATTTGAAAATAATTTTGAAGACGACCGCATGGCAAACAAAAAAGTTTCTCAACTTTTTCACGTTTTTTCCACACTTGCGGCTGAGTTTCTGAAAAGCTCGACTTACCGTGCGCCTCCTCGTCCTCCGTACTACAGTAAAACTCAGCTTAAAGCTGATCACCAATCAGTCAGTCGGTCAGTCTGTCAGACAGTCAGTCTGTCAGTCAGTCTTTCAGCCAGTCAGTCATGATAAACAGCTTTAAATATATAGAGATAGATATAAGAAATTCGCTATGCACAGACTTATACCAATAATATTTAAGCGATAATCTTACGAACTGTAATTTTTTCTGTCAGGTATGAGCAGCGAGAATTTGTGCGCTTATCGAGCCGCGTTTTGCTTTCAAGCAACTTTTAATTAACGATTCAAGTTTCTTATCAGGCGTAAGCTGCAATTCATACACAAATACATACATACATACACATGTGTATACACACACACACACACACACACACACACACACACGCACACACACACACAAGCATAGATGTACGTAGGAATTTTTCGGCTGCCTCCCTCAACTGCACATGAAATTAAATTATTTTCGATTTTAGCTTTGGATAATGCTATCATTCATTGCAGTCAATAAACACAGAAATAATTCAGAAAATACATTTTCTTAAGCGACGAGCAAGGGGGAAACAAGTAAAAGTGCTCCAGTCGGGAGTGCTCGACTAGGCTATACCCTGAGCACAGCGTCAAGCGAGCTTTACTTCATTCTAGCATCTCTTAACACAAATACACATTCACACACACACATACACACACGCACACACACACACACACACACACACACACACACACACACCGCGCGGTGCGCAGTTTGCGCTATACAAATTTGCACAAAACCTTTTTACCGTTTAGCGTATAAGAAGAAGCGCAGTCACGGCAATAGGCGGGTGGTCAGCTTACGACGCGAAGGCCTTGATATGTATGTGTGTGTTTATGTCTGTATGTGTAGCAATTTGTAATAGGCTACATGGTATCTCCCAGTCGGCCACTCTCACTTGCCATGCATACACACATGCACACGCACACATACACATGCGCACAGTGGAGATAAACTGGTTGAGCAGGGGTCGAATGCGTTAAATCCTATTCTGATAATGGAAAATGCTCAGAAGGCAGCGCGCACCCTTCAATGCTTCAAATTGATATTTCTATGCATGGGAGCAACCTGACCGTGAGAGCATACAGAAGAATGACACCCAAGTGGACACGCTCATCAAGAATATCGTCTAGCAACTAATACACGCACATGCATGCAAACACACATAGACAAGCACAAGCACGAACACGTATGCAAATACAGTTCTATGTAGATATTATACTATAAACAGATACATATGTATGTACGTATTTGTACGCAGAGGCAAGGCGATGTATTTAAATTGTGTTCTAGCGGAAAATGCGGCTTAATTCGTCGTCAGTTGTCGTCGGGTCCATATCGAGTCGGTTGGTTGTCGAGTTTTGTGCGTGTTTCTCTGAACTTGGTTCAGAAAAAAGGAATTGCAGTATAAATTTCCGTGTATATAAGGTACAGAATCCTTCCTATTTCGTGCTCAATAATGCAATATAAAAATCAATTAAAAAAAAATGTACATACATAAGTTCAACATAATGTACATACGGATGATATTCTCCCAAAATATTACACATTTAATTAAAAAAAAATAAATATATTACTACGAATATATTTTTACTAATGCAATGTGCAATGATCCATTCATTTTCTGTAGGCTTACCCAAAGGGGGCCGGTACAGTTAAAAGGATGGCTATTCCCGTTAACTCTTGCGGTATCCTGGTTCTTCTACTATTGGCGACTACAGTTAACTCTGGTATGTACACACGCAAACATAATTCGGGTGCTCTAATCAACGTATGTGCCCGACTGTGGAATACACTGTATCAGTCATTCTATATGGAATTTCTAGAGCTTAAAAGTGGAAAAATTGAGTTTTAAGTGAGTTTTTCTTTCCGAGAGGAATGACAAGTAATATTTAGAAAGTGTCATTTACTCAATCGGAAATACAATACAAGAAAATAAATTTTATTTTTTTTTTATTTTTATAAGCTCTATCACTATAAAAGAAAACTGAAGAAAATTATAACAGGCAAGACTGGAGTTTTTAAACTGAGTTTTTAATTTCCGCTAGGGAAGAGAGCTAACATCTAAAAAGTAACATGTACTCAATTGAAGATACTATAGAAAAAAATAAATACTTAATTTTATGTTTTAAATTTTAATAAGTTCGAAAACTACAAATTTGGAAAGAAAACTATGAATTTAATTATAAAAGATAAAAGGCATAACTTGAGTAAAAATTGATTTTTTTGAATTCCCAGAGGGAAAGAGAGGTAACATCAAAAAAATCACATATACTTGATCGAATATGCTAATATAATAAGAAAATAAATACTACATTTTGTTTTTTAAATTTTTATAAGTTCGAACTACAAATATGGAAAGAAAACTATGAATTTAATTACAAAGGGCAAAACTTGAGTGTTAAAATTGAATTTTTTTAATTCCCAGAGGGAAAGCGCGGTAACATATAAAAAGATACAAGTACCTAATCGGAGATACTGTACAAGAAAGTGAATACTACATTTAATTTTTTGAATATATAAATATCGAAAGAAAACTATAAATTCGGTCAGAGTATGTTAAACGAGTAGCTCTAGCTGCTATGTCTTTCGAGATCGACGCGCACATTCAGACGGACAGACACATTTTAGACATTTTGAATGGATACAGTAGATGTGCGTTATTTAGCTGTACTTATCCACACAATGGAGTACTTATGCAATCAGTTAATTTTCGAGCAGTTGTCCCTATGCGAGCTACTTATATGTTGTGCTATATGATGTTGGATAAATTAAGCATAAGCATATCACAGAAATACAATTGCACTATCAATTATTGTAGGGTATACAAATATTGTATTGAAATAATCGCGTTTTATTGAAATTAATTGAAGTGCCCGTTTTCCGCCTGCAAGAATCACATTTGTTCAGGCAAGAATCTATATAAAAAAGAACATTTATATATATAAATGCACATGCGCAGTTATTTGATTTAAATGAGAATATTTAGTCAAAGCAAATTTCACCTGAAGTCGCATTAAGAAAGTTCTAGTGAAAACGAGAAAATAGGGGCTTTTTTCGAGACCAAATTATAATACCCTCTGCTAGGGTATATAAAAACACATCCACAGTTTTTACAGTCGATCTAGCCACGTTCGTCTGGGAAAAAACGAGAAAAACGTTTGTATGGAACATTTTGGTTTAGACTTTTCGAATAAATACATTCCTCCAAAGATCTATAAGAATCATCATATGAGACGTGTTTCACACTATTCGCAGAATCCAAATGCGATTCGAAGATTTTTTGCGCTAAGTTTTGAGTTTTAGTCAACTTGCTTCAAACCTATTTTCAAATCCCTACATAAGAACTTATTGAATATGTGTTTCAGCGATTTGGAAAATTTCACCCGCAACAGTGAAAATTGGGCGGAAAATTTGCAACTTTTTTTATTATCGGTTTGAAACTCAATTTCAAAGATCAGTTAGAGAGTTTATTTGATTCGTTTTTCGCAAAGTTCACCGCTCTTAGATGAAAAGTACGGGTCAAAGGTTAATAAAACGTAAGTTTAGTTTTCGGCTTCAAGATTCTCAACACACGACTAACACGGGCGGAGGTCGTTGATTCTAAAATTTGATTCCTTATTCGATGAACTTTAAAGAAATTTGTTAAAAGAAGATGATTCCTCGGACGTGGATAAAAATTCGTATCAATTCGAAGCTATTCACGAAGGTATTTTCCATGTTGGGCTAAATTTTGGGGTATATTCTAGTAGAGCACTCTTTTAAGTTTGATTATTTCACAATGGGTGCAGGCTGTAAATTAATATTACTTATTTATTGATTGCAGATGGTAGTTGCAGTAAAGGATGTTCTCGACGTAAGTAGATTTATCGGAAGGTGTGTTTTTTTTTTTAATTTTGCAATAAAAATGAGTTCTCTTTAACAGCTGACAATGGTCTACTGAAATATACAGCTGGTAACTTTTATGAGTACGCATTTGACAGCATCTTAACGGTTGGATTGAGTTCGGGCGTTGTCAACGAAGCAGATGACACCAGCCTCAAAGTAACTGGCTCGGCCAAGATCTTTGCCAATGGCAACTGCGGCTACACACTGCAGGTGGGCGCCGTTAAGGTTATCAACACCAAAGAGTCGATAGAGAAAAAGATACTGACCAACATCCAGAAGCCGGTGCACTTCACCCTGGCCAATGGCCAGCTGGGCGCACAGATCTGCACCGATGCCAGCGATACCGAGTACTCGCTGAACATTAAGCGTGGCATTATATCGCTTTTGCAGTCGGAAATCGGAACCGATGTGACGAACGAGGTGGATGTCTTTGGCCAGTGTCCAACGCACACCTCAACCTCAAAGTCCGGCAATGTGGAGACCGTGACCAAGGTGCGCGACCTGAACAGCTGCGCTCATCGAGAGCAACTCACCAGCGGCCTGTTGTCCGGCATTGTCAATGAGAAGGCTGGCGTTAAGTCCAGCGCAATCTTTCAGTCGGACTACAACAAAGAATCGAAAATTGAACGTGGTGTTGTCCAAAATGTTCAGCTAGTGGAGCTGTATAAATTTACGGGCACGACAAAGGGTGTCTCGGATATCACCGCCAAGGTGGTCACAACACTGAAGCTACAAAATCCTGCCGGTACACCGGCGGCTGCGCCGGCCACGGGTTCGAGTCCAGCTACCATTGTTTTTCAAAAGTCCGAAACTTATGCGTCGAAAAATATTGCTGCCCTCAAGTCGGGACTCTCCGAACTTGTCGACCTTACCGGTGATTATGTCAAAAAGGATAGCGCCAAGAAATTCGTTGAGTTAATACGTCTTTTGCGCCAATCTGATACGGAAACCCTGCTCGAGCTGTCGGCCTTCCCGCATCCGAACAAGGTGTTGGCCCGCAAGGTCTACCTGGACGCACTATTCCGCACAAATACTGCTGAATCGGCTAGAGCTATACTCAAACAGCTCAATAAATTCGAAGAAAAGGAAAAGATCATTGCCATATTGTCGCTCAACCTAGTCGAGTCGGTCGACAAGGAGACACTCAGCCAAGCGGCTGCCCAGCTGTCGCCCAATGCACCAAAGGAGATCTATTTGGCTGTGGGCAGCCTGGTGGCCAAGTATTGCAGCAAAAATGGCTGCCAATCGGGCGATATTGAGGCGATTTCCAAGAAGTTTGTCGATGGTCTCAAGAACTGCAAGCCCAATTCCAAGAAGGAAGAGGAACGTATTGTTTACATCCTAAAGGGCATTGGCAATGCCAAAAATTTGGCCAATAATGTTCCCCAATCATTGAGCGAGTGCGTCTCTCCCGGCCGCTCCAATCGCATACGTGTTGCTGCTCTGCAGGCGGTGTCAACCCTTGGCTGCAATGGAGCCCTAGGCTCTAAGGCTGTCGACCTGCTCAAGGACCACAATGAAGATTCCGAGTTGCGCATCGAAGCCTATCTGGCAGCCATTAGCTGTCCAACTGCCGATTTGGCCAACCAGATTTCCGAAATTGTTAACTCCGAGAAGGTTTACCAGGTTGGTGGCTTTATTGAATCCAATCTGAGAGCCATACGCGATTCGACGGACGCGACACGCGAGCAGCAAAGATATTACTTGGGCAACATTCGAGTAACCAAGCAGTTCCCGAAAGACTTTAGAAGATATAGCTTTAACAACGAGCTCTCCTACAAGCTAGACGCATTGGGCTTGAGCGCCAGCTCAGATTACAAGCTCATTTATTCGCAGCATGGATTTTTGCCACGCTCGGCGCGTCTTAATTTGACAACGGAAATCTTCGGCAAGAATTTCAATGTGTTTGAGGCAAACGTACGACAAGAGAACCTTGAGAATCTGCTTGAATATTACTTGGGACCCAAGGGTTTACTGAACAAAGATTTCGATGAGATTGTCAAGCTAATTGAGGTGGGCAACGGTGCCGGAAATGGAGCTGGTGGTGGTGGCCGTGCCAGACGCTCCATTGTCGACGATGCCGCAAAGACGGCCAAAAAGTACAAAACCTATGGCAGCAAGAACGAACAGGACCTGAACTTGGATCTGTCGCTGAAACTGTTTGGCTCCGAGTTGGCATTTTTGAGTCTGGGCGACAATATTCCAACCACCTTGGAGGACATTATCAAGCACTTCTCGGAAGCCTTTGACAAGGCCAAAAAGGAACTGACATCATTCGAGAAACAGTTTTCCAGCCATCATCTCTTCCTCGACTCAGAGCTTACTTATCCAACTGGCCTGGGAGTGCCACTGGAGCTGGGTGCCCAGGGCTTTGCGGCTAACAAAATTGATTTTGCGGTCAACATCGATGTTAACGCAATTCTGGAACAGAATTGGCAAAGAGCCAAATACCGTTTGAAGTTCGTGCCAAGCGTTGATGTCAATGTGAATGTACAGCTTGGCTTCAATACCCAGGTGCTTTCCACGGGCCTTCGGGTTGTGTCTAGCGCCCATTCCGCAACCGGCAGCGATGTGTCCGTTTCTCTGATCAAGGATGGCGATGGCTTCAATGTCAACGTGGAGCTGCCACGCGAAAAGCTGGAGCTCATTGATGTCCAATTGAGCACGGAGTTTTTCGTTGCGGAACAGGACAAACCAATTAAATCCGTTGCTCTAAAGGCCGGCAAAAAGCAAAAGAGTGCCAAGCCAACCGAGCTTTGCTTCAATCAGCTGGATGTGATTGGCCTGAATGTCTGCCTGGTCAGTTCAACCAGTCTGAGCGATATTGGAGCTAGCAGCGGCGGCAAGGGAAATTCACTCGTTGATGAGGTTCATCTTTCCCGTCCATTCACATTTGCTGTCTACCTGACAGCCGAGCGTAAATTCAACCTCAAGGGAACGCACTCAATCCTACCATCGGGCAGCAATCAGTGGAAGCTTCAGTATAGTACGCCCGGCTCCAAGGTTTCCCATGACACGAGCTTGGCTCTTGAGCTCGGTACCAAACCCAAGACATATGGTCGCCTAACTCTTGACAGTCCGCAGTATCATCTCGGCGTAGAGGCTGGCATTACCAATGACGCTCAGGAGTTGGTCCTATACGGTCAATATGAACAGGATAAAACAATAAAGAAGAGCAAAATCGGTTTTGCCAAAAATGGTAATGAGTACAAGCCGATTATTGAAATCCAGGATAAAAACGGTGTCTCGAATAACATCAACGGCTACCAGGTCGACGGTAAGATCGTAGTACAAAAAACGGGTGAGAAGCAAGCGCGTTACAATTTCCAGAATTTCCAAATCTCGAGCCGCAACAACGACCGTTTCGTTATCAACGGTTGGATCGATATCGGACCGACATCGCTCAGCACCGAGCTGCGTATTGCGCCCAACCAAGAATCGTTCCTGGTGAAGAGCAACTTTAAACTGGACAATGGCCAGTATGCTGCCGGTGTGTTTGTCAATGACGAACGTGCCCCAGAGAATGTCTACGGTGGCTCGGCACAGCTAACGCTTGGTGAAAAGGTCTATGCCCTGCAGCTGACCGGCAAGGCTGTAGCCTGGTCCGTCAAGAGTAACACAGAGCTGGAGTATGTGAATACGGAGAATTCCAACACACTGCGTTCGGGCAAATTTTCACAGGATCTGAGCGTTGAGCACAAAAACAAGCCGATTGGCTCGGTGACAGTCAAGTCCACGTTCGATGTGAACAAGTTCCAATTCGATGTCGAAGCAACACGCGACCAAAAGTCCGCTACGCTCAATGTTAAATATCAATCCAATCAGCGTTCCGTGCACGACTACGAGCTGAAGGCAAATGCCAAGTTGAACAAGCATTCCGTTGACCTCGTCTCCAAGTGCGATGTCAGTGGCAATATTTTCATCATTGACAACGTCCTGACAACCAGCTGGGGCACTTCGTTGACGGCCAAGGGTGAACTGGGACAGCGCTACTCGGCACAGGATATCCACATCGATCTGCAGGGCAGTGCACAGCTAACGGCCAAGGAGAAGCCCGTACAATGGATACTCAAGGCTCTCGGCACGCCGGAGAAGACCAACAGCGAGCTGCGCATCAGTCGCGACAACGCTGAGCTGTTTAAGTTGACCGGCGAGTCGCAGCATCCGCAGGATAAGATCTCCGCTGCGAAGGTGAATGTGATTGTTAAGAATTTGCTAACGGCCAAAGGTGATTTTAAGGTAGCCAAGAATGGCAAAGGTGAGCTAACGGCCACCGTTGAGACCCAAAAGACTGAGCCAAAGCATAAGCTAGAACTTGACGCGAAATTCCTAGTGCTGGCGCCTAAATATGATCTGGACGCGAGTCTAACACTCGATGGCAATAAGAAAGTGCATCTGAAAACGGAAAACAATTTCGATAAGCTGAAGTTTAGCACCAAAAATGTCTTCGAGGCGAATGACAAAAAGTACGCATTCGATGCGAGCGGAGCTCTAAAGGGCGAATGGCGTACAAATGGCGATGTCCAGGGCACGTTCACGTTCACCTGTCCGGAGGGAAACATTCTCGACGGCAGCATCAATCGCCATGTGACGGCAAATCCCAAAACCCATCTAACTCAAGGCAATATGGATGTGCAGCTCAGCTACCAGGAGTCGGGAAAGAAACGTTCGCTAGCCTTTAAGGGCAAGCTGGATCGTTGGAATGTCAAAACGAAGGAACTTTCGGTTAACGGTCAAATAATCTATACACCCGACAATGGACAAAAGTCCGAGCTCAACTATCGTGGACAATATCTCATCAAGGGCAAAAACAATGCAGTCGAAATTGTCGTTTCCGCACAGAGTCCCCTGTTGAACAACCCAATTGAGTTTTCCCTAACGAGCGATCAGTCCAGCAAGCAGGAAGCGGTTCAAATTTCTGTCAAATATGGTGATGGGCTAACAGTCAACGTGAATGGTAAATACGATGCGGGTGAGGCAACTGTGCCCGCCAGCTATGAGATGCAAGTCAAGGTGCAAGCGCCCAAGGCTGAGTTCAAAAATTGGGAGGCTAGCAGCCAGGGAAAGTGGTTGAAGCAAACGGACAGCCAAGGCGCCTATGATGTGGAATTTGTACTGAATGCCAAATCGGGAGATGGGAAATTCACCAAGATCAATACCGTATGGAAGGGTACCGCAAAACAGGGCACTTACACGTTTGATGCACAGAACAATAATCTGCAGGCTCCGATTAAATTCAATGGCAGCTATCAGAGCGAGAAGTCGGGTAGTTTGACGGAAGGAAATGCCAGCGGCTCGCAAAAATACGCTTTCCAGGCACAATATGCGGAGAAATACATTAAAACAAATGCGGATATTAATTACGGCGGAGCGGACACAGCTGCGATCCATTACACTCTGGACACCAGCTACGAATCCGCCAAGAACATCGAGATATCTGTGCGCCAGCACAAGGCTGTCGAGGGTAGCAGCTCGCTCAGCGCTCAGTTCAAGCAGGCGGACAAGGCCTACGGGCTGGACACCAAATTGTATAAGTCCACGCATAAGAAGGGACTGGATCTGCGCGTCACGCTGCCCGCGCAGCAGCCCATAGTTGTGGTTGCCATTGCGGAAGTCCTGGGCGAACGTAAGGGTAAGCTCACGGTCGACCTGGATAATGTGCTGGACTTGGATTTCAAATTGAGCAGTGAGGCCTCGTATACTAGTATTGATGATTTCTACATCGTTGGCAACTGGAATTCCAAGAAATTGAAGCTAGACAACTATGCTCTGGATGTTAAGGGCCAGGGCAAGACCGTTAAGGGGAGCCTCAAGAGTGCACAGAGCACGATAATTGCGGGTACAGCCACATACAGTTTGAAGAAGGAGCAGAACAAGGCGATAATCGAGGGCCAAGGACAGGTGCAATACCAGGGAAAAACGCACAACGGCAATTTCAAACTTGTCCGTCAAACCTTCGACCTGAACACCGACAAGGAAGTCGGCTTTGCGTACACAGTCAATGGCAACTTTGGACCCAAGAACGGCGTCGCAACGATCAAAGTAACCAACAAGGAATTCAACACCAAGCTGTCCATCTGTGAGGAGAGGAAGCAATGTGTCAACATTCAGCTGCAGTCCACAGTGAGCGCAAACGATGAACAACTGGACTCCGTGCAGCACAATGTGCTCATCCTGGTCGACCTACGCGAGTTCGGCTATCCCTACGAGCTGGAGGTCAAGTCCAAGCACACACGTCAAGGCTTCAAGTACCAATACAATCTGGACGGTCATATCATATCGAGCAACAATCTCAAGTATCAGCTCACGGCCAATTTGCTGCCCGCCGGCTCAACCGTTCAACTGTCGCTGCCAAAGCGGCAAATTGTGTTCCAGACCGTCCAGCAAGTGCCCAAGGATGGCCAGTTCTTTGGACATTACGAACAGTCCGCTGCCTTCTATATCGACAAGCTGCAGCGCCCCAATGATGTAGCGCGCGTCTCGGCCGTGGTGGACTTATCGGGCGTGGAACAGGTCGCCCTCAATGTCAAGGGCCAGCTGAAGGTTGAACATCCGACGATACGACCTCTGAGCGTTACGGGCAGCCTGGACGCCAACCGTGATCAGCGCATTGTCAACAGCGAGCTGGTTTTCGATATATTCCGCAGCCCCGAGCAGAAAGTGGTTGCAAAGAGTCAAATTCGCAATATTCAAGCGGCAAACGGTTTCAATATTACATCCAATCAACAAATCCGTTCCTCCGGCTTGCGCATTCAATACGAACTCAACACGCACGCGGCCGTGAACACGGAGACAACCGATTTCAGTGCCAGCACCGAGCTACAGAGTAACCCAGGTAACCTGAAGGCTGGTGCCTATTTGTTTGGCAACAAGAATCGTATCGAGATTACGGTGAACGCCCTAAACGATCAAATACTTCATGTGGCCGGCGACTTTGATCTGCAGAAGCGTACAGCTAAAATCAACTCAAAACTGCAAGTTTTCGAACAGAAACCTTTGGAAGTATTTAGCGAGATTCAGACATCGTGGGCCAAGGTCACAGTCAAGCGACAAAACCTGATCGATGCCAGTGCCGAGGTCAAGCTGGGCAAGGAGTTCAAGTTCGATGTGATTGGCGCCGGCAAACCCATATACAATGGACGCATAGCTCTCGATGCCGCCAACTTCCTGCAAACCAGTTACAAAACAAATGAGGCCGACGTCTCCGCGTTCCTGGTAGGCAAATTAATAGATGAACCTATCTATGAACCTTGTTTTAACATCTATTTTATTTATTACAGAGCACTGTTGAGACTGAAATTAAGAAAGAAACGGACTCGGTAACCGAAAATATTAAAAAGCGTTTCGATCAGGTCTATCAGGATCTTAAGGAGAACATTAAATTGGCCTCCGAAAGTGGCCCGGATTTCACAAAACTAAAGAACGCCTACGAGGATCAAGTGAAGTCAATAATCAAAGAACTCGAAGCCGACCCCACCTTGAAACCAATTATCGATGCCGCGTAAGTATATGAGATGTTTATTGAATATCTGTAGTTGATAATTGATGATCGAAGATAATAAAATGCGAATTTAAATTAAGTTTTGTCCAGGTGTCAAAAAGAGAGCCTAGTCGAGTCCCTGATTAAATGATATCCTGATGAGAAGAGTCTGATTATTACGAGTATATATATTATATATCTTGTCAATATCTCGTTCTACCTCGTCCGTGTTTTTTGTCTTTGATTTGCATTTAAAATGCCCTTTTTATTTCTTTTTTATTTTAGACGAACCCTCATTGAGAAAATAAGCAAAGCAGTCGACGAAGTTATAAAGGCGACATCCGAAAAGTACGAGAAACTGCACAAGGCATTCGTAGAACTCGGTGAAAAGTTGAAGGATCTGTGGGAGAACTCAGTGCTTAAGGCGTGGGAGCAGTTGGTCGTAGCCACGACAAAGGTGCTTGGACAACTGCGAGTCGAGATTCTCAACATTTGGACAAAGGCGTTCAAGGAACTGATTGCTTGGCTGGAGAAATACGGACCCGCATTGAAGAACTACGGCAAGGCGATAAACGAGGCGCTGAAACCCCTGCAAGAAGCGGCCCAGGAACTGATTAAGGTCGTTGTGAATGCAGCTGAGGAGATAATCAATGAAATCAAGGAATATGTCGCCAAGCTGCCGACATTCGAAAGCCTGCGCAACGAGCTGACAACCAAGGTCAAACAGCTTAAGCTGATCGAGCGAACTCTGGAGCTGCTCAACAATGTATTCGAGCAATTGAACATTTTGCCGCAAACACCTGAGGTTACCGAGCTGCTGCAGAAGCTGCACGAATATCTCGAGGCCAAGCTGAAACAAACACCCGTCAATGAGGAGAAGTCGCTGGACGAGCTCTCGAAGCTGTTGTGGAAGGCTGTGCGTTCGGTGTGGGCGGTCGTCAAGAGCAATACGCCCGTTGGCCGTGTTCCATTTGCCGACTCGCAGGATTGGCTGAGCTTCTGGCCCAGTTCGTTGGATGCCTTGGCCAAGTTGCCGGTGGCGCTGTCGTTCCGTTCGAGCGCGATTAACTTTTTGTTGAACGAGAACTGGGAGGGCATATTCAGCAAGAGTTGGTTCAATTCTTGGCTCTTCTTCCGCGACTTCGAGCTGCACGGCCACATTGTGGACGGACAGCATGTGTTCAGCTTCGATGGCCAGACGTACGCCTATCCCGGCAATTGCAAATATATTCTGGCCCAGGACAGCGTCGACAAAAACTTTACGGTCATCGCGCAGCTCAACAATGGCAAACTAAAGGGCATCACGCTGATCGATCGCGACGGCAACTATATGGAGATCAGCGATACGGCTGCACTTAAGGTAAACGGCAAGCCGGTCGAATATCCGCAACACTTACCCGGCATCCATGGCTGGCGACGCTTCTACACGGTCTACCTGCACTCAGAGTACGGCGTGCAGATCGTCTGCACGACGGACCTCAAGGTTTGCCATGTCAATGTCAACGGATTTTATACAAGCAAGACTCGCGGCCTACTTGGAAATGGTAACGCCGAGCCCTATGATGACTATCTGCTGATCGATGGAACTCTGGCCACCGACTCGGCGGCCTTGGGCAACGAATATGGTGTGGGTAAATGCAATCCTGTCGCATTCGATAAGGCCCAGCTGGAGACACCGACGCGCAACGAGATATGCAGCGAGATCTTTGGCATCGAATCACCGCTGGCCCTCCATTACTTCGCTCTGGACTCCAGGCCGTATCGCCTTGCGTGCGACATCGCCGTGCTGAATGTTCCCGAAAAGGATAAGGAATCGGTTGCCTGCACCTTTGGCCTGGCATATGGCTCGGCGCTGAAGTTACAACACAAATGGGTATTGTTGCCAACGCGCTGTCTCAAGTGTTCCGGAGCACCAGGCCAACGTGACTTCGGCGAGGAGTTCACCGTAAAGACGCCAACCAACAAGGCGGACGTCGTGTTTGTGGTCGACATTAATGTCACGCCCAGCGTTTTGGCTAATTTGGTTGCGCCCGCGATTACTGAGATTCGCGAATCACTCAAGACACGCGGATTCTCCGATGTTCAGGTAGGCGTCATTGCATTCGATGAGAACAAGCGTTATCCGGCCCTGTTGACGAGCGACAACGGTAAAATCAACTACAAAGGAAACGTGGCCAATGTTCAACTGAATGGGCCAAAGAACTTCTGCGAAAACTGTGTGGAGCAAATTATCACGGAAAAGCGACTGCTGGACATATACAATACGCTTGAACGTTTCATAAAGACCATTGTGCCGCAATCAGATGAGAAGGCATTCCAATTGGCTCTGGATTATCCGTTCCGTGCCGGCGCAGCCAAGAGCATTGTCGGTGTTCGCAGCAATTCCCTTCAGTACAACAACTGGGTAAGCTTCTATTGATGTGCATTTACGTTAGAGCTGTCAAACTATCGATAGGCGCCCCGATCGATACTTTCGATAGTTTCAGTACTATCGTGACTTAAAAAAGCAATAACAGGAAAGATCGACTGCCAGGAATAACCAGTTTAAAAGCCGTTATATTGATGTGCATTTACATTAGAGCTTGTCAAATTATCGGTAGCCGCCCCAATCGATACTTTCGATCGTATTCTTTTTTAACACAAGTTAGTTTCAGCGATATCGTGACTTAAGAATGCTACAAAAAAAAGAAGGGCGTGCTTTGTTAGAAAAAAAAAAACAAAAATGGCGGGCTATCTTAGGAAAACCTAGTTTTAACGCCGGCAAAGACGTACAAGAACATTCCTATAGAGGTGTTTGATTAACTAGGCTGCTAGTTAAATCTTATAATAGAATTCGTGTATACCAAGTTTGGTTAAAGCAACAAGTTTTAATTAAGCTAGCTAGATTTTTACCAATATTTACTATGGCAGCTATTAGATATTTATGCCCCGGTTGTGATAAAACTAAGCACATTGCGAAACTAGTAAATGGCGTTTTGATCAAGGTATCTTCGAGCTCCAAAAACGTTGCTTAAACTTTTAATCCTAAGACTGACTTGGAAACTTCCATATGCCTTGTTCAGTGTGCCCAGAATGTCAGCTGTTCAAAAGGCCCAAAAGGGGTTGCCACGTCAACTTATTTATATTTGCTCTCACGATCTCCAAATCAGTTTTAACAAATCTGGCTACATTTTTCGATATGTGACGTTTAATTTAGGGATTCGATTAGTCTTTGCTTTGATAGCTCTAATATAAACGTTAGGCTAAGATTTTTACCGTTTTACACATTACAAACATTAATTTTATTCGTATTGCTGCAGTTGAAGTTCGTTCGAGCCCAAATTACAGGAACCGTTACCAAATTCGATGGAGCTCTTCTACACTTAATAGCGCCCATAAAGGGACTTGCACTGGAGGGTGTTCCAGCGGAAAAGCTAGTTGGTAAGATCAGTTAATGGCAATTGAAGTTAAAAACATATACAATAACCTACTCGTCCACAATCTAGGTTTTAATGCGCGATTGGTGGCCACACTAGATGGCAAGGATAACAAGAAGCGCAGCAAATTGCAATTCGAAAACGACATGGGCATTGATTTTGTGCTCAACAACGGCGGCTGGGCATTCGACACACAAAACTTCGATAAGCTCAAGGCTGCTGACCAAAAGAAGGTACTCAACCAGGTCACATCCGCCATTGCAGACACCCTATTCAAAACCGAAACGGTCAGCGACTGTCGCTGTTTGCCCGTCCACGGATTGCACGGTCAGCACAAGTGTGTCATAAAGTCGTCTAGCTTTGTGCCGAATAAGAAACCTAAAGCCGCATAAAGCTGTACATGGAAATTATACAATATTATTTCTTAACTGCAATTTTGACCATATGTTTAGATTGTAAAAGAAAAACAAGAACTTCTCAAATAAGTCATTAAAACAAGTTTGTGTTAAACGAAATGCATTTTTGTATACTGCCTTTTATAACCTTAGAACAATAAACAGAACAAGAAGTTATTCATGAATATATTTACCTTATTGCGAGGCATAAGCTAACAACAGCAAATAACTTTTTACCCATTGTGAACGGGTTTAGGGTATAAGTGGGCAATTAGTTAAATCTTAAATTATAATTTAAAGTTACCGCCTGCTTTTGTTGGCTTATCAGATGTTTATGTTGATACTTTCACATTTTTCATAACATCGATATCGATTATCGGGGCGAATACCATATTAAAATGAAATACAAAATATTTGCATAATAGTTAACATACATATTTACATAACATATTATAATTATAATATATATTTAATTATATATATAAATATACTCTTGATATACAAGTATCCGTGAAACCAAAATACCTGCTGTATTTACATTCAAATCGCACCTTTGTAAATTTCATTGGCGCCAAATTTTTCGATCGTGCTTCAGTGCATTAGCGATTTGCGAATGGCCTTGCTGGTCCCGCTTAAAACATGCTGAAACGCATATATTCTAACGGACAGCTCCAAATAGTGTTTTCAATATTTCATTTAAAGTTTTACGCTGATAAGTCCTACCATTGATTTCTTGACAAAATGTAGAGCTCTTTTGGGAATGTTAAATTCTAATCAGATTTAAATGGTATCGGTAGTATCGTATAAAAAGCTACATTGAATAAGCGATACTAATTTCAACGTATCATCGATAGTCGATGATAGATAACTATGGCGATAGCCTTACATACCTTACCCGAAAATAATGCAACGATAATTGCTGTCAACGTTCTCACATCCCTAATTCTGTTGTGTATTTATAAATCAATTTTTATTTTCCGCAATCGTTGACGATGAACTATTGACTGTGCGATGGAGAGTCGTTTAACAAAGTAGTTGTCTGTATAAAATAACAAAATATCCGTTAGTTTGCCATTGACAGGGCGAGGAAACGACACAATGAATTCCATCGAAGAGCAATTAAAGCAGCTAACAATATTGAACAGGAGGTGCGACGATGGACACGTAAGGACCGGAAAAGTGGCAGCTTTAGTTGACAACCTGCAGCAGAAAACTGGGCATGCACAGAATGCCACGCTCAGCAAATCGAAGACGGCACCATCCATTCCACCAAAGCCATCAAAGAAAACAAACGAAATGCCGCAGGTAAAGACACACATTCACCCAACTTATTTATGTTTATTGAAATTGAGCATATTTGTTGTTTAGGTGCCCCTCAGCAAAGAAGTTAAGGATACCCGAGAACCGCTTTTTTCCCAGCCTTTGCTCAGCTTGGAATTGTCCAAAACCAAAGGAACCGAAGGCGGCACCAACCTTTTACGCAGGCAGCCGCCCATATATTCGGGACTTGGCGGCGATAAACCCGGCAACAGCCAAACAACTTTGGATAACCCGGCCGTATTGGAGCAGCAACTGGAGGCATTGGCGTATCACAAGCAGCAAATGGAAAGAAAGGGACTGTTGGGATCGCAGGCTCAGATCCCAGAACCCATTAGAGGCATTCCCAAGCTGTCTTCCATGTCCTTGAGTGGACATCATTTCGGGAGCCCAATTGCCTCGATTTATAGCAATTTGCCAGCTGCCCGCGAGAGTCCAACCCTAGAGCCGAAGGCTGCATTCATGCAACCAGAAAATTGTCCACCAAAGGGTGAGTTAGTACATTAAGTTATTATAATATTTACCCGCTTTTTGAAGCGTCCATCTTTTCGGCCTATCAAGCGAAATTCACATATCTTAAATATGGCATCAAATTAAACTCGTTTCCAAGGACGTCAATAATTCTTAAAAATAACCCTAAGTGAGATGGGGTTGATATTAATTATTAGTTAATTGCATCTTTAATTGAACTTTTGCCCAGAATCCTTTAAGCACCCATCTTTCATCTGGGGCGAATTTTCCCAATCACGTTCTCGTTTATTAGCAAATAGTATTTCCCTAGTTTTCCGCTTCAAATTTTCTCTATCAATTTCACAATTATTCGCCTCGCGCGAAACTTCACATACAGGCTTAAGTGAAAAGTGTTGAAATCCACGTTTTCCCTTATAAATTAAGTTTTTGTGTAGATTTGAAAATAGGATTTGCCCGTACAATTTATGACAATTACAACAGGGGATTTTAAGAAAAATGTGAGAAACACGATTTTAATTAATTTTCTCGAAAATCTTTGTCTTTAGTCTTTGATCTTTCAACCTTTGAGCCTCATTTTCGATCAAAGAGACGTGGATTTGGCTGAAAGTGTGAAAAACTTCTCAAATTAATTTTCTTAACGATCTGACCTTCATTTTCCCTCATCGGGGGATTTTTACATAATTGTGAGAAACACAGCTTATATTAATTTTTCCAAAGATCTTTGTCTTTAGTCTGCGCTCATTCAACTTTTGGGACGAATTTTCGATCTAAGAGGCGTGGATTTGGATGAAAGTGTGAAAAACGTCTCAAATTAATTTTCATAAAGATCTCTGAAAATCATTTAGAAGTCATTTTTTATAAGATAAGTTAATGATATCAAAAATTAAAAGGCAGACAATTCTTACAGATTCCATGCTCTCCATTTGGACAAACTCAATGTTGGACAAGGACCCAGAAGAGGACCTGCCACCACCACCAAGTCCGGTGAGCTCTTCCTATAGCGAGCTGCGACGAGCCAGCGATGTCTTCAGCAAAGCTGCGAATTTCCAAGAAAATCCAAATAAAAAGGCCACACCAACAATTTCACGCTCAAATTATACCAATCATTATGCTGCACAGAACGCAAATCTCAAGGTAAACTATTAAAGCTTAAAGTTTAGAGAATCTTATAATATAATAGAGAATATAATAATACATTTTAGGGCTATCAAAATAAGACGTGTGCGGACTATTTCAGCTACGGTGCATTATCCCAGGTAGCTACGCGTAAGCATTTGTATATACTCTTGTCAACGAGACCTTATACCTTATACCATATACCTTGTATATGCTTGACGCGAGCGAAAATTACTAAATAATAGGCTTCAATTTCGCTAAAAAGAGGACAACAAGTTGATTAACAAGCAGGAAACAGCCAAACAGCCGGCGATCCAAAATGTCGACGAAGAAGAGCGCGGCGCTTCGCTTGGGCGAATCTAGCAAAGATTATCCACGAGACGAGCTGCTCACTCGCGGACTGTGAGGAGTATCGTCGCGGCTCAAGATCTAGTTTGCCAACCCGGGCAACAAACATATATTTTAAGGGGATCTACTCGGAGGACGAGCACAGTCCTCTGGTCGGAAGCTGGCGCAAAAATCAACTAGGCTAGCAGCAGTATATTCGTTTGACTTGGTTTTTGACCAAAGGAAACTCGCAACTGTTTCGAAATGGTTATATAACTATTTTTCGTTGGCAAAGCATTCTTCCAAGGAACTTTATTTAAACATAAGACTAAAGAGAGATATATAGATCATTAAAGCACTAAAGATACAAAAAAAAAAGGAACCAACCGAAACAAATTGGTCTGTTCCAATTTGGAGTTCCGAGTCCAAGAGAAAAGCACAAGCTTATTAATTATTACAATTAATTATTTTTTATTACAAATTTATTTTTATATACAATTTCCAAACTTGAGATATGCTTATACAGATAAACCGAACTAATTATATTGTACAACAAATTAATCAAACTTGTTCCACTGTGCTCCTAAAGTATCCTCCAAAATCGGAGCTTTATATTGGACTTTAAAATTTGTTTCGTTGTTTATTTTATTTTGTAGAGCTCTTCAACATATGACTCGATATATGAGCCCATTAACCCACGCCCGCCCAGCGACATGTCGTCGCGTGCTAATTGCAATACATATGCCACGTACGTAAATCAGAGTAATACGCCCCACATCAGTTCCGGCGGAAGCAATAGCATGTTGGCTGCGAGTGAATCGAATACGCATCTATACTCGAATGGCGAGGCGAGAGCTGAACATAATCTAAGTAATATTGGCGAGAACATGAAGCAATATCATTTGGCCTCGATCGATACGGCAAGTGAGGTGGAGAGCTACGGTTAGTCAATCTTTCAATCATTTAATTAAATTTAAATTAAGTCAAGACTTTAATCATTTCTTTTGTGTGTTTCAGGACGTTGCTTTAAGTGCGGTGAACGGGTCCTGGGCGAGAGCAGCGGCTGCACGGCCATGGATCAGATTTATCACATTTCGTGTTTCACCTGCACCGAATGCCAAATCAATTTGCAGGGCAAACCGTTTTATGCTCTGGAAGGGCAACCGTTTTGCGAACACGATTATCTGCAGACACTGGAAAAATGTTCGGTTTGCTTGAAACCAATTCTGGAGCGCATTCTGAGGGCAACCGGCAAGCCCTATCATCCGCAATGCTTCACCTGTGTTGTGTGCGGCAATAGTTTAGATGGTGGGAAATGTTAATTGCTCATGTTTTTTATATTTGAATAATGTTAAATTATTTTGTTGTTCGATTTGCAGCCATTCCGTTCACAGTCGATGCCACCAATCAAAATTACTGCATTGCCGATTTCCATAAGTGCGTTAGAGACAAAGAGAATATAAACTCTGAGATGAGTATGCGACGCTAAAATTTCTAGCCTGACTTTTCCCGCTTCACACGAAACGCCAGCCGACTGGCTCTTCGCTCTCCAAAAGCCAGACGAACGAATGCCGAAGTCGCGGCTTGTTGATGAGCCAAGTCTGTTGAGAGAGCGCATTGAAACTGATTTCGTTCTTGTTCTCAATTTTCAAAAAATCAAGCTGCATCAAGTAGCATTTTGATGCATGGCGTTACTCATCTTAGTGTTTATATTGTCTTTGGTTAGGCCATCCCATTGAAAAGTATCTATGTTTAATGCAATAAAACGTATTTGAATTTAGGAAATTTGCGCCGCGGTGCTGTGTCTGCCAAGAGCCAATTATGCCGGAAGCGGGCCAAGAGGAAACTGTGCGCGTTGTCGCCCTGGATCGTAGCTTTCACCTGGAATGCTATAAATGCGAGGTAAGCTTACAGAAAACGCGTAAATAAAAATCTTTTACTTAAAGTTCAAATATAATCAAATACAGAAATCTCAATCGTGATATTATCAAGAAGACGTTTAGCCTGTACCTAGCTCCGATTTGTTCGTTGTTTTTTATAAAAAATGTTTTATTCATTCATTCATATAAGACAGCACTATGTGCTTATAGGGAATTGGTCCTACGAACATAAATGTTTCTCATCTGGCAGTTAATGAAACCTCTGTCGAAGCTCGGTTATTTTATCTGCGTGAATTAGTTGATTTTCCAGCGGAGGCTGAATTCACATTAGGTCCTTGTGCAACTCATATTTTTATTTTGGGTGTTTCTTTTTTTTTTCTGGAGGATTCTTAATTCTTTTCGTCTACCTTCGCTTTTATATAGGCTAGACTAGACTATGGTTGGCGTAATAATTATTCGTATTGTAATTACGGACAATATCGACTCTCCAATTCAACTTCTCTGTATCGGAAAACTTTACAAATACGATCTCGTCGTCCGTCCGTCCGTCTAAAAGCCTAGATATTTAAAACCTGGATCGTTAAAACCTAGATTGTTCAAAATTTAAGCAAAAATATTCTATTGGAAGTATCTGTACACACATTAAGCTACTTATATTATTATTAATAACTATTGAATATATAAATAAGATATCAGTTTATATATATGTGATATATATTTCCTTTTACCAGGACTGTTCCCTCCTACTGTCGTCTGAGGCTGATGGTCGGGGCTGCTATCCCTTGGATGATCATGTGCTATGCAAAAGCTGTAATGCTCGACGCGTTCAGGTTTTAACAAATCGCATGACCTCGGAACTCTAAATTCGACTAAATGATATATGTATACTCCCATATAATATTTATTGAGCCAAGTATTTGCATTCGAACTAAACTAACTTAAAGGATGTCATGCATTCCATAATTTATAAAATAAAGCAAAATTATAAATAAAATAATATGGTTTTAATAGAGTTATCCGCAAGTAGAATAACTAAAGGAAAAATATAATACAGATAACGGAGGTAAATCACGGTCAATAGAGTTCCGGATAATCGAGAGTATTTCACGAATGTTTCTTTTAATAATGAGAGCAGGAAATACACATATTATTAATTACACATATTATTATTAAATACACATACTATTATTGAATAATATATATGTATATAATAAGCATTCTTGCCAGAAGAATTTTAGCTTTCTAATTCTATTCCTGTCGTCTCGATCTCTCGGACTCGTAGCATCAACTATGGGCATCGGGACGGGAAGACAGCAATAGGCCCAAGAGGACTTGTCCGGCCTCACCCAAGTAGGAGATACAGAGAGGCAGGAAGAAGTTTCTCTCTCTGTCTCCCTCTCGATTAGATTATAGAGAGGTAAACAAACGTAATCGAAAAATCGATGCCTATATTCAATTAACTATTATTATTTATTTCCTGATTAAGGATAATAAAACAATTATCTTAAATATAGGGCTAATCGCTAACATTTTCAAGTATGACTTTAGCAAATACAAAATATTGTAATAAATATAAATTGTAAAAAAAAAAATTGGTCCTGCGAGTGATCGCGATCCCTGTGGTAGCCCCCGATCGATAAGAAGTTCCCATGAAATATTGTATGAGGTTTTCAGCGCCAAATTTCTATCTATGGTTTATCTATTTTCCAATTTCCTTTAGAGCTTTCCTAGTCGATTCCAACTATTCGTATTATCATCTTTATCCATTGACAGGTATTATATAAATGTTCAATATTCATTTGAAGGTCAAAGTCGATATACCTAGAATTTCGCTTCGGTAAATTTTTACCTAACATATATACATATATAAATATACTTATGTATATTAAGACAGGCTTGGAAAAAGTCTTAAAGGGGGGCTATTTATATTTATACAAATTTTTTTCACAAAATGTTTAACGTATAGAATATACATATATTCTATGTGTATTTATATTCTGGATCAGCATATTTAGCTCATGCTAAATATAATCTACAAGGGTATAGAATTTTCGGTGTGCCGTACTTTCTCGATTTTTATATGTATGGTAATTCATAGAAGGTCAAACATATTATATGGAACTAAATGTAGATCATAAGCAGATTAAGAGTTAGTCGTTGACTAGTTGAATCCAATCCGAACTGTAGAAGAGTTCACCTTTTAGTTGCAGACTGGAGACAGGAGAGTGGAGACAAACGCAGATCGTTGTAGAATTTGAGCAGTGAATAGGTTGAGAATAAAGTAGCATATCAATAAAACCAGAACAATCGATATTTCAATGGTTTGTCCATTTATTAATTAATATTTATCAGGAATATAATATATATTATAATTGCTCAATACCCTCGGATCGGGTGTTTCTCCATTTTCCATTGGCTTAGGGTGTAGCAAAAGAGTGGACAACTAATGCAAAACTTTTCTACAAAAATATTGGTTTTTTTCTCTCTCAATTTTGTAGGGTTGGAAATGCTCTCTTTAGCTTATTACAAAGCTACATATCATAGAGTAACAAACAGACCAAGAGGAGGCATTTGGATCAAAAGCTCTTTTCCAAAAATTCTGAAGCCAGATACAGAGGTTGCAAACACAACGCTCGGCTGTCTGCAGCTACTTCTGCCGATGCCCAAAATTCAAAGACAACTTCAAAACATTTTCCATAAGAACCAACAACAACCATAATCAAAACAAATGACTCGACAATAAAAACGGCACACCACAAGTTCTATCCTTGCTATCCCTTTTTTGTTTGAGGCTACAGCCTATGATCTTAGCTTCTGCACCCTTCTAACTCATTGTTGTGGTTTCTAAGCACTGCTATGCCTATAATTCGCAAAGTCATGTCTTCATCTTCTCCACTCACTTTCAACTTGCAAGCAGCCCGGCAGATTTTATAATTTTTCATTTTTCGATCAGCAAGGCACCCTTGCTCAAAATAGGGTATTTTAACTATTCATAAGTTCTGTAACCAAGTACCACTAACCTTCTCATATAAACATTTTTATCTAATCTCTGAGAAATATATAATATCTTATTTAGTGTGCAACTATTAGTACAATCAATAATAATTGTTTTCTTGAAACATTCTATACCATTTCTATAAAAAAGGGTATCAATGCCTCGACGCGCCAAATAGTTGTTGGCATGTGTGCCTCATCTCACACACATTGGCAAAAAATATGCATGTGTGTGTTTTCGAAGCCAAGGGAAGTTTATGAATTTAAGAAGATTGCAATATTCTGTTGCGCATGTGACGTCACATATTCTAAGCATCACAAGAAATGAAATTCTTTAAAACGTGACGTAATAGTATATGATGTTGACGCGCCGTATGCGTAACCCTTTGAGTTGAATGGCATGGCATTCAAATTTTCTACCTACTTGCGCCGAGACTCGGCTATGCAAGAACAACATTAGAACCCAAATATTATTGTTGTTGTTTCTACGCGCCGCCTTGTTAGAACGACAGAGAAACCCGCAAAGCACACAGTGGCATTATTTGTCCCTTTTCTTTGCACTGAGTTTCCTATGTCCTCTAAATCTTGCTTCAGAATTTCATAGATCACAACGGGGGACGAAGTAAAAATGGGTTTTCGTGCGCAATGTTGTTGTTTTGCTAGTGATTTGTTGTTGCTTCCTATGGTAAATGAGCTTTATTTTTTGAATTTGATTTTGCGTTTGCGGACCAACCTTAACGACCTGGCTTCAGAATTAAAACGGTAATAAAAGCTCGGAGCGAATCTTCCGCTCTTTGTCTGTTTGTTACTCTATGGCTACATATGAAGTACATCTGACAAATGTAAAATAAAAAGTTTATTTAAGTTAAAACGATGTACATATGTACATAGATGTGTGTACATAGTATACGGGCATCAATTGATTTAGTTCATGACCTGCTATCGATAATCAAGAATATAAGCTCAAAAGCTCAAACTAGGCTAAAGGAAGAAAAGCTTTTGCCGGTCATGCGTCCAAAAGGTGGAGACTTCCTCTCCGAGCTTTACAGACAGAAAGAGAGAGAGAGAGAGAATATAGAAAACATTCTCAGTATAAAGAGGCGACCTGGGATACAGAAATGTGTGAAACACATATAGATATGCGTTCCTATAGCTACTCCTGATGCTGCTTTTTTATATCTGAAGCCATCAGTATTGAGTTCGCTTTGCTAACCAACGGACGTTTAACAAAACACAATTCGTGGTATACATATACATACATATATATACACACATAAGTCGCGTGCTGCCTCTGGTCCCGTTACCCATTTACATAAATATGTACATTCTATAGTGGAATACGTTTAATATACATTGTATGTATGTATATACATTACCATTCATTTGACAAATACATACTTTTCAAGCATATAACAGTTAAAGTAGATACATATGTTAACGTTCACGCACAAATACATATGAATATCAATGTGTTGGTACGCTCACATATAATACACACAGACAAATACGAATATGCATATACATATGTGCGGACAAAATTATATTTATCAGATAGCCGAAAAAAACTATCCGAAAAGCATTCAAATGTTCATATACATACGTGTATATATGTACCCACACGATGTATTATTGTTAAGGGGTACATACAAATTTACACATGTACATATGGATGTACACACATTCTTATAAATGTATTTATATATGTACATATATACATCTCTCTTTACATCTACGAGTCAACATACACATATATTCCTCATTATATATAGCGTGAGCATAACGTGTATACGCTGCTTAAGTACATACATGCATATGTATGTATATACATACATACATATATGAAGTGTCAGAAAATATTGAACTTTTTGTATTTAGATTTCATATTTATATATGTATGTATATATATGGGTATGTGTACAATTATATTTATATATACCGATTATATAAATAACATATTTATATGTATATAATAATATATAATAACATTTTTTTAATTTAAATATACTACAATACCGAGCATTTGCGCGAAATACCAATGTACATGTACATGTGCATGTGTAGGTATGAAATTTTTCGTGTCGTCCGATTTTGTAAGGACATGGTTACACTTAAGTTCGTACGTATGTATGTGTGTACATGCAATAGGTTCAATTATACACTTTGTGCATCTGTATGTATGTGAACAAGCAACCTACAATTCCTGGACTGAAAAAATATTTATAATTAACTATGCATATACATACATACATATGTACATATGTACAAATCCTTAGAAGCAAATATATGTATGTTTTCAACACACATGTTTAAAAAATGTATTGGTTTGTACATACACATATGTATATATGTACGTAAATAGTTAACTTCATATAAAAAAATATTATTTCAGCAAACATGTACACAAAATAAATTTGTATGTATTCTGATACCCTCCCTGCATTACAAGCAATTGGAAGAACGGTGGAAAATTCATGCGCAGCTATAATGGAATATGGGAACAAGAGCAACATGTTCATATATAAATCTATACAGAAATACATACATACGTACAAGTACATATGTGAAAGCTGTCAAAAATACTTGCATATATAAATATATACATATGTATGTGTGTATACCCATCCATGCATTCGTATGTACAGTGTCATCTATGAGCTTACATACAAACGTATGTATAAGCAAATACACTTGCAAATGTAACAGTTAGGCGAGCATGCACATTAATGCATACATACATACATATGAGTATATACGAGAACTTGTTGCAATTTTTACAGTTAATAGTTGTCATATTATTATGTATATATGTATGTATGTATAGATTTTATAAACTAAGAACAACAACAGTTTAGTGTTATCTTCTGTTAAATTGTAGTTATTTTCATCAGTAACCATTTGTGATGTTGTTTCAACACTGTGCTTGTGAGATAGGCGATGTATTTACTGACATTAGATGGTGCACATTGGCTCGCTT
The DNA here is from genome assembly GCA_018903485.1 of Drosophila littoralis. Taxonomy (NCBI): domain Eukaryota; kingdom Metazoa; phylum Arthropoda; class Insecta; order Diptera; family Drosophilidae; genus Drosophila; species Drosophila littoralis. Next base: position 1,040,838 of record JAEIGF010000234.1, on the reverse strand, counting down.
GCCTTCCAGTCGAACCCTTTGCTGGAATATGTTGGGTAACTTGTCAACTTGCATACACATATGCACATACATATGTATAGCTAACTGCAGTGTGTGTACACACAATGCATGAGCATATGTAACGAATATATCTATGATTTCATATACTTATAGCATATATGTACATATATACATTTTAGATGTTCATACATTTATAGCACAGCTTCACGGTGCAACCTTTATATTCGAATTAAAAAATCAGTTTATACAAATTTGTCCTCATAAATATAGATTTACGAATTTTAATTAAAGAAGCTTACTATATACATTTATTTTAGTTGCAACGTACACAGTGTCAACTGCACCTAAACTAATATTTTACATATATTTAACGGACTTTTTAGTTTCGAAAATGGTTTGCTTTTCGAAATATTTTATTCTGTAATTACCAGTTTTGCAAAACATGTAAACAGTTTCGTATTTTTGATAATGTAAATGATAATAAAAACGCAGGTCCTATACTTATTTAACAATTTTAATTTTTCATCTAACTTCGTACGTTTTGCTGTATTTTCGACAAAAGACACCTGTTTCAAGAGGCGCAAACGTGGTCATGGTCAACTGCACCCAGTGTGACCGTAACTAAATTAGTAAGTTTTTCTCTTATTTTAAGGGAAAAATCGATCTTGGTGTAAAACTCACCAATGCAAATATTAATGAATTATACGACTTCAGGGATCTAAAGTGGGAAAATATTTGATTTACTTTTAAAACTGTGATTAAGTCATATTAAAATAATTACTTTCAGAGCGCACTTTACAACATGATTATTATTGTATAGTATTTAAAGTATTTTTATATACATGATCATTCAGTGTGAACGTGTATCGAGTTAATTTCTTAAAACATATGTGTGTAATATATATATATATATTAAAAACTCGGCATCTGTGGATAATTACAGATTTGAACAAAACATATGTATCTATGTACGTGCTTATATTTTTCATCTTAACAAGAGCACAAGTATTTCAATAGCATCTCGCAGGAATCGGAAAATATCTCCCCCAACAAAAACAACAACGGAAGCGTGCTGCAACACACACAGATTAAATTGAATACGAAGAACAAGGATTAATAAAGTTTGTCTGCAAAATTTACCGGCCACAAACTAGTTAAGTGTGATACAGACTCTAATTGACACACACACACAATAGATTTTCTCAAGTGTGCCATCGCGATGGCTGCTCCAGCAGCCTGTACGCGTTTTTCGGACAATTACGATATCAAGGAAGAGCTCGGCAAGTAAGTGCAAACATAAAAAATGCAAACTCCATAAATGACCAAGTGTGACCCTGCGTCGAGTTGCCATTACACAAACATTCACAGTTATTCATATAGCCCTTCCTAAGGGATTAACCGTTCTGATTGGCATTTGTGTTTGTTGTCCAATTCGTATAAGAATCAAAGCTCAGGCACGAAGCAGCTATACAAAAAGTTAAATATTATCAATCTGTATGATCTATACTCTAACACAAACATCAAAATTGTTGATATTTCAAATTTAAATAGTTTTCTAGATCCATGGCTAAATCGACTCAGATCTTGATCCTCCTCTTCTCTTCTTGCTTTTAAAAAAAAAAATTGTTTATTTAAATTAATTTATTTTTTTAGGGGTGCGTTTTCAATAGTAAAAAGATGTGTCCAAAAATCAACTGGATTCGAGTTTGCGGCTAAAATTATAAACACCAAGAAACTAACAGCAAGAGGTAAGAATCTATTATATTTTTTTAAAATAAATTTTCAAATTTCCCTTCTTTTCTTTCAGATTTTCAAAAATTAGAGCGTGAAGCTAGGATTTGTAGGAAATTGCACCATCCTAATATTGGTATGATATCTACATAGATTGTCTAGGTCTAGTTTTATTATCCAAAGATCCAAATATCCAAAAATTTGGCACTGATTCCGTTTAAGTCAGCCAAACACAATCGATTAAAGAGGACGTTTTTTCAAAGTCTATCGTGATAAACTTCTTCGGATTGATACAGTATATATATATATATATATATATATATATATATATCTTTCTTTTTGTGCAAGAGTTTCGCATAACCTGGATTCAATCAAACCCCGGAACGTTATTTGATTTTTTTTTCTATGAGACAAAAAAACTTCGGTCTATCTATAAAACTTGACTTGGTTCTCCTTTTATACCCTGAACCCATTAAAAATGTTTTTGTGCAAAATGTAAATGTATGTAACAGGCAGAAGGAAGCATCCCCGACCACATAAAGTATATATATTCTTGATCAGCATCAATAGCCGAGTCGATCTATTCCGTCGGTTTGTCTGTCCGTATGTATGAACGCAAGGATCTGAGAACCTATAAGATCTAGAACCTTGAAATTTGAGCTGTATTTCCTCCTAGTGCCTACGCAGATCGAGTTTGTTTCCGATAATCGATAACTTACTCTGTTTCCAAGCAATCGATAAAAATCGATATCGACATACGGTTTTTTGAGCAATTTTGGTAAATAATAAGAGCTAGAGTCACCAAACTAGACATGTAGCTTCTAGAATAGTATATATATCTGTATTTGGTGTTGGAAGAAGAGGGTGCAGGGTATCCCCCAGTCGGGAGCTCCCGACTAGAACCTCTTACTTGTTGTTTAAGTATATGTGTATCTCTATATATACATATAACTGTTTGTCCTGACTGACTGACTGACTGACTGATTGGTGATCAACGCACAGCCCAAACCGTAAGAGCTATGAAGCTGAAATTTTCACTGTAGTTACTTTATGTGATGAAGGTTCACGTTATGGAAAAATCGCGAAAAACGTTTGTATGTAACTTTTTTGTTTACCATCCGATCGGCCCCAAACTCATTTTCAAAGTTCTTTGTTCAAATTCATATGAGGGGTGTTTCGAATTTTTTGGAAAATCCATCCATCCTTGGTATAAATGGGGGTCAAAGATTTGGTGGATGACGTTTCACCCTCAAATTCATTTTCAAGGATCTATATGAAAAATCATTTGAGACGTGTTTCATATTTTTCGCAAAATCTAAACTCCTTCGGTAGTAATGCGATTCAAAGATTTTTTTTGATGCAGTTTTAATTAGTGTCCGATTTGCTTCAAACTCATTTTCAGAGCTCTACATAAGAACTTAATAAATACGTGTTTCAGCGAATAGAGAAATTCCACCCGCAAGTATGGAAAAATCGCGAAAAACGTTTGTATGAAACTTTTTTGTTTACCATCCGATCGGCCTCAAACTCAAAAAATGTATTCCTCCTTGGTGGAAATGGGGGTCAAAGATTTGGTGGTTGTCGTGTGGCCCTCAAATTCATTTCCA